>SJYV01017668.1:95831-214474 GCA_006410875.1 Neotragus pygmaeus | reverse complement strand
TGTCATCAGCTCAACGTGAATTCAGCTGTAAGTAAAAGAGAAATTCAACCGACAGTAGCTTAGAAAATAGGGAACAATTTTTCCCACACCCAGTGACATCTGGAGGTAGCCAGATGTGTGTGGCAAGAAGGCTGGAGAAAGAGCTATGGTTGGGGGTTTCTGTGCTTCTAAGCCAGGACTAGACCTTGGGAGGAAGGGACCTCTTTGCGAGACCTAAATAAAGTCAGAGTGTTTCACGAGACATTGTTGCCCCAGGATGGGTTCTGAAGGACGGGGGGCTCACCAGAGGCGGGCAGCCGTTGCAGAGCTGAAAGACCCTCCCTCAGGACTCCCTTGGAAAACACCCACGACCGCGCCTTAAGACCCTGCCCATCAGTCACTGGTGTCTCATACTCAGTGGCCTTGATGTGTCCAATTCTGCAAGACCCCTTCCCAGTCCGCTTCCCAGATTCCCCAAGCAGAAGCCCAAGCTTCCTCCTGGAAGAGTCTGACTCCCCCATTCTGGAGACAGGCTCCTTGAAGGCAGGCATGGAGTCGCTCACTTCACTCCTTCGGGCCCCGGCAGGGAAAAGTGTATCCAGCAGCCCCAGTGACTGGCAGTTCCTCAAGGAGTCTCACCAGAGTCAGTTCAGATGGGCTTGCCTGTGGGGAAGCACGGAAGTAATCAGGCGCATAATTTTCATTACTTTCAAATGATTAGATGTGTACACAGTACTTACTGAAATATTAACATTTTAGGTAAAGAAGCATAGTCCCCACTACTATATTTTGACATACAGCTTTCCTCTCTTTTTCATACATACCCAGAGAGATTTTAAAAACAAAAACAACAAAACTGAGAGACTACTGCCTGTTTAGTTTTTCTCTTTATGGAGATATAAAACACATCATGAGTCTGAGTGAACTCCAAGAGACGGTGATGAACAGGGAGGCCTGGCGTGCTGCGATTCATGGAGTCGCAAAGAGTCGGACACGACTGAGTGACTGAACCGAACTGAACTTAAAACACATCATAAGCATTTTTCCATACCAGTCATTGTTTCCCTGCAAAAACATTTTCAGTGACGGGTTAGGGCTCCAGTGTATGCATGCTCGCCATCTTTATCACCCACTCCCAACTGTGGCTTTCAGTATGTGTTTTAAAACTGGCTCACTATTCTAGATAGCTAATAGGAAGCCGCAGGAGAGCAGAGGGAACTCAGCTGGTTGCTCTGTGACTACCTAGAGGGGTGGGGTGGGGGCAAGGGAGGCTAAAGAGGGAGGGGATATTTGTATACATACAGCCGATTCACACTCTCATACAACAGACACTAACACAGCACTGTAAAGCAATTGTACTCTAATTCAAATGTTTTTTTAAAAAACTGTCTCACCATTCTAAAACACACTAAAACAAGTATCCTCCTAGATCTATCTTGGAAAACATCTTGAATTCTTTGCGGGGGGGCAAATTCCTAGAAACTAAATTATTGGGTTAGAGGGTAAGTACGTTTGAAAGGCTTCAGTGAGTGCTGCCAAATTGCCCTCCAGAAAGATTAGATCAGCGTGTCCTACCAGGAAATGAAAGTGGGAAAGACATCTATTTAGATATTAGCCACGTTCTTGGCTCTCTCCTATCTTAAGAAAAAGAAAAATTTCCCTCCAGGAGTCTTGCAAGGTTAATGAATGTATTCGTTTCTGGTGAGTAAATCATTTGTGAAATTGAGACATCACTTGGAATGCAGTGCTGTAACATCTGACGCTTGTGACAGGGACCCAGTGAACGCTGGCCAGGGGAAGTCAGGCATAAAAACACATCAATAATACTTCTCCCGCAGACCTGGCCACACCCGGGAGGAGATTATAGTTGGATTTTCAAACCGCGTCAGCTTAGGGGCCCCGCTGGGGATCTCCCAGATTTCTAAAATGTTTGTCCCACAAACTAGCAGGCCTGCAGTGCACCGAGGCTAGGATCCGCTGACCGGATGGGTATGCCCGAGAGCATGGGGGGGTCTGCTTTTAGAACCCAAGGAAGGGGCATCTAAAGATGACAGACAGGGCTATCCTAGGTATAAGTCCCCAGGCAAATGTTGTTTTCAGACTTCTGTTTATGTAAATAATTTGAGTCACCCCAAATCAGTGGCCCAATTTTTTATTACCCTGCCAAAAAAAAAAGACCACACCAGAAATGAAAATCAAAATCACTATGAGTTATCTCCTCATATTTTTTAGGAGTTTGGGATTAACATATACACACTGCTACTGCCGCTGCTAAGTCGCTTCAGTCATGTCAGACTCTGTGCGACCCCATAGACGGCAGCCCACCAGGCTTCCCCGTCCCTGGGATTCTCCAGGCAAGAACACTGAAGTGGGTTGCCATTTCCTTCTCCAATGCATGAAAGTGAAAAGTGAAAGTGAAGTCGCTCAGTGGTGTCTGACTCTTAGTGACCCCATGGTCTGCTGCCCACCAGGTTCCTCCATCCATGGGATTTTTCCAGGCAAAAATACTGGAGTGGGGTGCCAGTGCCTTCTCCAAACATATACACATTACTATATACAAAATAGGTGAGCAACAAGGAATCATGGTATATAGCACAGACAACTCTACTCAGTATATTATAGTAACCTGTAATGGCAAAGAATCTGAAAAGTCTTTTTCTGTCATTCATGAGAATTGGTAACAAACCATTGACAAGCCTAAGCTGAGACTATTTTGTTTGTTTGGAGACTGTTGTATTTAAATATATTTTGTCTTTTCCATTCCCAAAGGGAAAATAACTAGAAAGAGACCTCTTCCAGGCCCTTTGCCCTTCATCCCAAATTCCAAGACTATTTGATCCTTGCTCAAAGATGTCCACTTTGGACAGAAACAGCAGATATTGACTGTGTTAAAACAGGGACTGGCTCAAAGCTGTAAATTCCCAAGACCCTCGGGCCAGAGAAAGCAATTAGGAGCTACAGTCAAGAAGAAATCAGACCCAACTTCATCAGAGTCACCAACACTTTCTATGTTTTGACTCCCCTGTTGATACAGACAGCTTGAAAGCTCTCTGATGGGAGTGAGTAGGTTCCGCGTATCAGAGGGTCTGTCATCACTGAGGAGTGGGGAAGAAGAGAACACCTGTCATCAGTGTTTCCGTGGGAGGAGAGGTACATACCCGGTCAATAGCTGCATTCGCTGAGCAACGAGCCAACTGGTCTACCTGTGACTCTCATCACAATTCTCTATCATGTGGAGACATTGTCTTCCCATGATCTACTGTCTCGGGTCTTATAAATGCCAGAATCTGAGACTGGAGAGCTGAGAAGGCTATAAGAGATCCACAGGATACAGTCAAACCCGTTTCTACCCACTCCAGTCTACAGATGGGAAGGCTTTGTCAAAGCTGGTTTCTCTCCTCACCTGCAGCTAAGCGCCTGGTCCTCACTTCTTTCTGTGGCCAAGGTGCCAGTGGCTACCATGCCCTGCATGCTCCATCCTAGGCTCTGCACGAAGGGCATGCCTGATAACTCGGAAGGGCCATCGGCTTGCCTTTCACGCACTCCGGGAGACTGAAGCTTAAAAACCGGAGCCCAGCGAGGTTACCCAAGTTGCCTGAGGTTACAAAGCTGCTCACTGTCAGCTGGGACACGTGTTTCCACCACATGATACAGGTTGTTGAGGTGATAGACTCGGCAAAGCAGGTTTCTAGAAGTCAGTCACTTGCTCTAGGGACTGACAGCATTACCCCTGTGTCTAGCCCAAATCCCCTGAACCAAGGGAAACCCATCTCTTTTCAGGTCGTTTGCTGACAAAGGCACCTAAGTAAATTCCACTGGCCGTAGGACGCTTACAAGCCCACCAGTGCACTCAAGCTTGGCCTCCAACATATTGTTGATCCATACCTTCCAGGTCATCTACACTTCTTCCAGCTGGGGTCAGAGTCAATGCTGGAGATCAACGGTGACTCACCCTCACACACACAGGCCTTCAGTCCAAGTCCGGCAGATGAGAGAGCCCACAGTCATGGTGACACTGGGTTCTGCCTTCCCTCCCCTGGAGCCCGGGGTCCCCTCCTCCATCCACAAAAGCTGACCCTCCTGACCGATACCTACGTTTTTCCCTGAGGCACCAGATTTGCTTGCTCTCCTCCTGTGGGCCCATATCCAGGGGCTTCCCTCCTAACCTGAGCTCCATTCCATCAGCATGGATAGGGACCCATCACTTCAGATTCGTTTCCTTTTCTGCATGTCCCAGAGGAACCCAGAGACACCGAGTGAAATTATAAGCACCCAGCACAGTTCCCTGCACCAGCAGACACTCAATACACAGAGGCTCCCCTCTCCCTGCCATGCCTCATTCTCCACTTGGATTTTCAGTTGAGGACGATGTGGTGGAACCCTGTGCCCACGAACGCAGCCTGTCTCAGAAGCCATGGTGAGAGTGGGTGTAGGTCAGGCCCCCCGTGGCTTCCTCATGCCCCTTGCTGGCTGGGATTCGGGGCTCGATGTGGATCTGGCTCAAAGAATCTGAGCTGATGGTGTCAGTGCTTAGCGTCTGCCCTCCCGTTTCCGTCCCCGCCGGTCCCCTGAGGAGCCTCCCAGATCTCTCTCCACTCCTCCAGCTGTGCTTTAACTAGCATCCATTCCAGCCATTCCATAATCTGGTCCTCTTATTAGAAATAACACCTGGGCAGCAGGGTCCTTGAGAAAGAGGAGTTCTGTGATAGAGTTCCCAGCTCTGGGTTAGAACCTCCTTCTCTGGTTGGGTCTGGGGCTCCCACGGGAGATGGCAGGGCTGCGAGCCTCAGCAAATCTCCCCTGTCCAGGAGGGTTGGAGGGGTGGGCTGTGCCACTAAGGGGGCTCCCCAGTGGGGTGACGGCAGGGCTTCAGCCCCTTCCGTGGTGCCAGCTCTCTATTATGGCTTGTTCCCACCTCCCGGCAGACAGCTCTGACAAAAGGTCTTTTTGCTTTCACCTAGTCCCCGCCCACCTCCCACCCCCCCAGCATAAAACCATTGACTGATATCAAAATGCTCGTCTCACTCGGGCCTTCATCATTTTTCAATTTTCTGAGTGGCTGCCTCTAGCACGTTGTATCACAGAGGACGGAGCTGCACAAGGCGCCCAAGCAGCCGTCTGCTCAGCCCCGGGGTCTGTCAGGGTCCCGCCCAGCCAGGTCGACTTTGGCTGTTAGCAGGCTTCTTCTGGAACGCAGTTGACCGAAGGAGTTCAGTGTACAGGTCTGGGAGTGGAAAAGACCTGGGTTTGCATGCTGGCTCTGGCATTAGGGAAACCTCACCTCTTTTTCTGTCATCTGTTTTGGCCTCAATTTTGCCATCTGTAAAATGGGGTTTACAAAGTAAAGAGATGGGACACCTACCTCACAGGCTTATGCAAGATACTTGCATACACAGTGCTCAGCCCAGAGGGACGGTGTCAGTGTGTTTTCATTATAATCATTAACACATTCACTGTGAGTATTTTTTTGAATAGGACTTGGGGGAAATTATTCGTTTCCCACTTGGCCTCTGCTGTTGTTATCCATTTGCCAAGTCATGTCCGACTCTTTGCAACGCCATGGACTTCAGCACACCAGGCTCCCTTGTCCTTTACTGTCTCCTGGAGTTTGCTCAAATTCATGTCCATTGAGTCGGTGATGCCATCCAACCATCTCATCCTCTGCCGCTCCCCACTCCTTTTGCCTTCGATCTTTCCCAGCATCAGGAATGGACTCTAAACAGGAAACTATTCTTTGGGCTAAAGGGGGATCAACCCCTGAACCCCACTCCATCCTCCCATCTCTCACTGACATTACTGGGCTCCTGCAGGAAGGAAGGCATAGAAGAGTGGTGGGCACCAGGCAGGGGGTAACAGGGGGCACAGTGCCAGGCACATCAGTGAGCCAGCCTCCAGGCAGGACCAGGTGGAGTTAAGTCACCACTCAAATCTCTCTCTTCTTTGATGCCAACCTCCTCCCTCTAAGGAAAGGACCTTGAGAGTAATACGTGGGAGGGTGGATAGAGGCGCATCTTCCTAAGCCAAGCGGGCCTGGGAAGTTAATGAACTTGGCTGTGGGCCTCGGAAGCCCATGAAGATGGTCAGTGGACTAGGGATGGGATCCATCCAGTTGTATTGAGAAAGAACTCTGAGAGCAAGAGGGGAGCTCCCAGAAAGCACCTGTGGCAGCTGGGGAGGAGATGGAGTGACTGCCCGCCGTGGTCCAGGCGGCGACCAGAGCCACGCCCAGGGGAAGGGAGGAGAGGCAGCTCCGAGGGACACGCGATGGGAAGAAGCACAGGCCACACTCAGCCCTGGAGGAGACTGACTCCAGCTCGCCAGCCAGGCCACCAGATCAAGGGTCCCTGCTGCTGCAGAGACAGGCCTCCACCTGCACTCTCCACCCCCCATAGAGGCCGCCCTCCACGCATCACCCTGCAGGGGGGCCTGGAGCTGCCCTCGAGNGGCAAAGATTGATGGCAGGAGGAGAAGGTGATGACAGGGGATGAGATGGTTGGATGGCATCACCAACTCAATGGACATGAGTTTGGGTGGACTGCGGGAGTTGGTGATGGACAGGGAGGCCTGGCGTGCTGCGGTTCATAGGGTCGCAAAGAGTCAGACACGACTGAGCGACTGAACGGAACTGAAACTATCACACCATTGTTAACCTGCTCTGCTCCAATATAAAATCCAAAGGTAAAAAAGAATTGTTCCAGCTGAGCAAAGACTACACAGCCCAGGTCAGAGCCCTGGCCCTGCCGCTCATTAACTTCAGAAGTGCTTGGGCTCCCTGACCAGTGCTCTCCCGTCTCACAGTTACTGATGTGATTTGGGGATCACTGAACTGTAGGGGCCATTTTCTGATCACAGAGATGAACCTGTAAAGCTAAATCTAGTTTAAAATCTCACTCGCAATCTCCATGCAGCCAGCGACACTGACCGCTTCTGCCCCAAGATGGAATCAGGAGCAGATTCTTCAAACAACTTTCCTGTTTGCTCTGCACCAGGAAGAAGCCAGATGCACCTCAAGAGCCAGGGTTCAGGGTTTTGTTGGATGCCAACCTTCCTCCATCAGGGATCCCTTCTGTTCAAGCTGATGCAGATTCCAGACTTTAAATAGAAGCGATAAATTATTGGCTGTTGCAGTGACTGATTCTCAGACTGTCTGCTGACCACCAAATCGCTCTGATCATCTCCGGAGCGAAGATCCCATAAGTCATTAGCTTGAGCCCACCAGCATCCGTCATGTTAACTATGCGGCTGCCAGCATTCCTTGACGCTAATTACCTTTCCTGACTAATTCTGAACGTGAAATTTCACTAATGACTGAGACCTACTGTAAAAGGCCCATTTTCTCCACGAGTTCTGTAATCTATGGCACCTTCATGCCCACAATGTAATTATTAAAATTACACTCGATTCTGCCTCCTCACCAGCGAGTGTTGGCAGCCTTTAAGTAGAAAACTCTTCATTCCCATGTCCTTGACATAAACATGACTCTATCTCAAGAGTTCCCTGAGAGTGAGCTTCTGGAGAAATGGAGTCTGAGTGGAAAAATATCTAACTCCTAAAGATAATGATGATTCAGATGGCAAAGAATTCATCTGCAATGCACATGACCTGGGTTCAATCCCTGGTTTGGGAAGATCTCCTGGAGAAGAAAATGGCAACCCACTTCAGTATTCTTGCCTCATGGACAGAGGAGCCTGACAGGCTCCCTAAAGAGTCAACTTAGCAACTAAACGGCAGCAACAAAGATAATCACATGGGCCAAGTCAATGGCCATGCCTGACCTCCGTTTATCAGCGTGTTAGACTGGATGAGATGGCCTCAGGGTCCCTTTCTGCATGAGTTTATAGGCTGGTTCAGTGTCTCTTTGAGGACTCTGCCTCCACTGTCACTGTCTGTGGGGCCTTGAGCAGTTCTGTTATCCTCCCAGGCAAGGAGATAAAGTTAAAGCTCCTTTCTAGGTACACGTCTGTCAGGCACCTAATGAGCCAGGTGGGCTTCGCAGGTAGCACTAGTGGTAAAGAACCTGCTTGCCAGTGCCCAAGATGTAGAGATGCAGGTTCGATCCCTGGATCAGGAAGATCCCCTGGAGAAGGACATGGCAACCCGCTCCAGTATTCTTGCCTGGAGAATCCTGTGGACAGAGGACCCTGGAAGGCTACAGTCCGTGGTGTCGCAAAAAATTCGCCATGACTAAAGCAACTCAGCACATAAGCATGCACACAGCGAGCCCAGTACCAGAGTAAAAGGCGGGCTCATTCACTCCCCACTCCACAGATGTTCTGAGGCCAGGGAGGGAAAGGAGGCAGGCTCCAGCAGTGGAAGCTTGAAGAATGCTGATGTTCCCCCACCAAGGCAAGGGGTGCAGTGTGTGGGGTTGGATGCAAGGGTCACTGAGTGCTATTTTGAACCCTCTGCATCAGCGCACACCCAAACACAAGGAAGTCTCACTCAGTTCCCCAGTGCCTTCCATTTGAATGTGGAATCAGGATTGCATTGACATTGATTCTAGAATAGAATTTCTAGAGTCTACAGAAGGGGGCCTTGTTTAATCCACTCAAAATCAACAGCCCAACAGGAAATGAAAGTCAAAGGCAGATACAGTCCCCTGGAGAAAACTTAGATTGGTTTTCTGTTGTAGGCAAAATGGGGGTGAGATAGTTCCTAATGGAGTTACAAATGCAAAAAGTCTGAATGATAACAAAATTATGAAAACAATGTTCTACACAATGGAAAATAGAGATCTGTGGTTGAGATTTGCTTAAGCTTGGCAGAAAATGACCTAAATTTGAAGCATAGTAAGTACTCAACCAGTGAACTTGGTGTCTGTAGATTTATCCTGCTCAAGGTGTGGTCTGCAGACCAATAGCTTCAGCACCTCCTGGAAATTTGTTAGAAATGCAGAGTCTCAGGTCCCACCCCAGACCTACAACATCAACATCTGCGTCTTTAACAAGCTCTCCAGATGATTTGCATTAACATTTAGTCCTGGGTCCTGTTTGACTGGAGTAGGAAGATTTGCATGACTCAGTCAGGACTTTGGGACTTTGGAGAGCTAGTGATCTGTGACTTTCTAGCTCATTACTCTTAGAAGTTAGTGACACGTTATGGTCATAATTTTTGGATTCAGCTTGTAGGCATTCTCGAATTGTTAGCAAAGGCAGGGAGGTGCTCTGAGAGGCAATGCTGGGAGCTGACCCAGCCACGGAGGTGGACACAGAGGGTCAGTCTGCAATATATGATGGGCATGACAAGCTCAGGCTTGGCTGTGCTGGCATTAATTCTTGGGTTGAGTTTCCAGACTCTGGGAGAAGGTCCAGTATTGATCCAGCTGTTGCTGGATCTACTTCTTTCTTCCCCCACGCAGAAGAATGAGGGAGAGAGAACTAGTTGCTGCAAATCGCTAGGCAATGACCACGCGAAGACCCCCAGGACAGCAAAGTAACCAGGAGGGGCTCATTTAATCTCCTCTTCTAAAGTCAGAAAACCTTGAAATCATATTGGCATCAGCTACAACCAGCCAGAAACGTAGTTAGGACTGGACATATAGACCCTCTTTACGGTGAAATCCCCCTTCCCTTGTCTTTCCTGGGCAAAGACCAACACCCATTCGTCCTCCTCTCTCCTGGCAAATTGATCAAATATGCCACTTACATACCCAACAAGCTCTGAAATAGGAAACACATTTGTGGCCGCAATTGTCACTTATTCATTCAATTCCGCAAATATTTATGGAAAGCTGGGAGAAATCGTCGTAGCAGAGGTCGTGGCTGTGGTCACTGCCACGTGTTGAGCATTGCTCTGAGCTTCACCCCTGCCCTCCAAGTGGTCTTTCAGAACTGGGGGGTGCTCTGAACCCTACCACTCACCGCCTCGGGTTCCTGCCAAAGGCACGACTCATGGGAGAATGCATTGGGAAGGACTCACATTGCCAAATGAATATTGATCTTTTCAACAGCTGGCCAAGCACCTTACAGCCCCGGGTGCAGAGCCCCCTGGGAGGGATGAGCTAATGCCTGGGATCAGGGCCTGGAACAGGATTCCTGCAGGGCCCTCCTTCAGGGCTAGACTGACCCGTCCCATGGGGCTGACACTGAGCACACTGATTCGGCAAGCCCAAGGATGAAGATGACTGGCTTGCCAACTCACCTGGCTACAGGTGGAGCAGAGTGTGGTTGTGACCTGTACTACCTTTCAAGAGAATGACTGCCTGCCAGTGAAATCCAAAGGCAGCCAGTGGCTTCCAAGCAGACCAGCAACTTCTCACCTGCAAGGAGAAAGGAATATGTGGACGGGCAGAGGGGCTAGAATCCTCCCATTGTGTCCCCGGCTCTTTGGGAAAAGATGAAAATATGTTGGGATGAGGAACTTCCCTGGCAATCCACTGGTTAAGACTCCATACTTCCACTGCAGGGGGTAAGGATTCAGTCCCTCAGCAGGGAACTAAGATCCTACATGCCAGGATCTTAGTTCTTTGGAAAAAAAAAGTTCATGGAAGGTTAAGAGGCTTCAGCAGAGTAGGTGGGCCAAGGACAGGGTGACTGGTCACTCTGCACGTTCTGCTGGAAGGAGAAACTCTGGTGATCTGAGGGTCATTCCCCAGGAGATCCAGGAGAAGATACCAGGGTTCTGCTTTGCCTGCAAGAAGAAAGACCCTGGAGGTACCAGGGGCTTCTAGACATGTTGGAAGACCTGGCAGAGCAAGGAGCAGGGGATGATGTCCAGAAATACTATATGAGTTTCCTGGGGCTGCTGGGAAAAAATTACCCCAAGGGTGGCACTTTAAAACAACAGACGTTTGCTTTCTTACAGTTTTGGAGGCCGGAAGGCCAAAATCAGCATCACTGGGTCAAAATCAAGGTAGGGGCAGGGCTGTGGCCCTCCAGGGGCTCCAGGAGTTCCTGCCTCCTCTGGGGCTGCTGCCGCCACATTCCTTCACTCATAGCCACATCGCTCTGATCCCCGCCTCTGTGGTCACGTGATTTTCCCTTCTGGCCTCACATACACGTTGTCTGTCTTAGAAGGATGGCAGTGTGGTGGTGGTCTAGTTGATACGTCGTGTCCAACTCTTGCAATCCCATGGACTATGGCCCACCAGGATCCTCTGTCCATTGGATTTTCTAGGCAAAAATCCTGGAGTCGGTTGCCACGCCCTCTTCCAGGGGATCTTCCTGACCCAGGGGTCAAACCCAAGTCTCCTGCATTGCAGGCAGATTTTTTACCAACTGAGCTATGAGGGAAGATCCCTGGATTGGGAAGATCCCCTGGAGAAGGGAAAGGCTACCCATTCCAGTATTCTGACCAGGAGAATTCCATGGATTGTATAGTCCGTGGGGTCACAAAGAGTCAGACACGATTGAGCTACTTTCACTCTCACTTAGAAGGATACTGTGATGGCAAGTAGGGACCTCTTCAATAATCCAGAGTAATTTCCCTATCCTTAGATCCTTAACTTAATCACATCTGTAAAGGAACTTTCTCCAGATAAGGTAACGTTTAAATATCCAGGCCTTACGATCTGGATATTAAGAGATCTTTAGGGACTGTTTTCAGCCTCCACAGCCATCGATCTTGGATCTAGAGAAAGAGCTTTTCAGAGTCCAGAAGTCCAAGGTCAGAATGACCTGCTTCCGAGCAGTGAGCCCCTGGGGTGATGCAGTCAGAGACCCACCTGAAGCGAGTTTAGTCCATGAAGAGCTAAGAGAATGAAAAGTTGGAGCATGAAAGGCCCCCAGAAGCCATGGCTGATGGGAGCTGGAGGCTAAGTATCCCAGCGCCCAGGCCCCTCCAGGATAACTCTAAACTACGTTCCGTGCAGACAGAGGTCCTCAGTGGGAAAGGGCTCCAAGCCGGGAACTGGCTTCACAGCCCACCTTTTGTGGGCTCTATACCTTTCCTCTCTCACCCGCTTTGGGCATTCCCTAAGACCACCTGCCAAATAAACCGCTTACTAGGATCTGCTTCTGGGGGGTTCCCGGCCCACGTGTGTAGGAAATGGCCTGAGGAAGGAAACAGGATGGAATTCTGAACTTGGATTATTCCCCAGCCTGACAGCAAGAGGGCGCTCCCGTGAGCGGGTGGGGGAGTGGGGAGCGGGTCAGAGGAACCCTGCTGCGCTGTGCGCCAGAATTGCAAAGACCCGTGCGTGAATGCTCAGTCACTCAGTCGTGCGGGTCTCTTTGTGACTTCGTGGACTGTAGCCCACCAGGCTCCCCCGTCCATGGGGATTCTCCAGGCAAGAATACTGGAGTGGGTTGCCATGTCCTTCTCCAGGAGATCTTCCTGACCCGGGGATCGAATTCAGGTCTCTCCCGCATTGCAGGTGGATTCTTTACTGTCTGAGCCACCAGGGAAGCCCAAGAATACTGCGGTGGGTAGCCTATCCCTTCTCCAGGGGATCTTCCCGACCCAGGAATCGGACCAGGGCCTCCTGCATTGCAGGAGAACTCTTTACCAGCTGAGCTACCAGGGAAGTAATTAGGGAGAAGGTATAGGTGAAAGGGGATGCAGTACTAATTGCTAATCATTGTTATTGTTATTGCTAATTTATCAATAGCAATTTATTTATAACCAACTACAACATAATTATTAAATAATTATATATTAATAATAATATTTGGATATTATAATAAGTGTAATTATTACTTGACGATTATGACTTGGTGAATAGTAACATACTTTATTATTTCTTATTCATTTCAGTTATTATTATTGTTATTCTGATATGTATAACTATATATATATTTATATGTTATAATAATTGATGCTTTTGAATTGTGATGTCTCAATAGGCTGGAGCCTCATCATGATTTGTTAGTAAGGCCAATAAAGTAGGAGCAGCTGGATATAAAGGGCTGTTTAATCCCTACTTTCCCAGGGGTTGCTATTCAGCTCAAGCCCCTTCAGTCCGAGAGTAAACCACAAGCTGCTATCCCCAGGCCCCGGTCGTCAAGAGACACATGGATCAGCAGCAGCCACCCTGGGGCCAGCCTGGGTACCGTCCCGAGGTCACTCACACAGGGAATCAGCAGGTCAGTTTTGATGAGTTCTTGAGGTTGTTCTGGGTGATGATCTACCCCCACACCCCCCAGATCTCAAGCATCCTTAGATCTGCCTGCATTTCAGTCCTGAAGGGCTGACCCCCAGTCTGAGACTCACCTTCATTAGCTGCTGAAACCTGTTGGAAGTGAGCTGCCAGCTGCGCAATAAAGCCCGTGGTTGGCTGTGAAATTAATGAAGTTCCCTCCTAACCCTCCTGTGTGCATAATTTACCTGGTCGGGAAACAATCAGGAGCCCAGAAGAAACGCTATTGCAGTAAACACCCAGGGTGGATCAAGAATCCTGCCTTCTATATGGATGAACACATTTTTTTGAAAACCTACATTTTAAAACCAAAACCACGCAGAACAGGACTGTATCTTCCTGGAAAAGCCGAGAGACTGAGATGAACTGTTCAGGGCCTCACTGATGGAACAGGGCAGGATGCGAAGGTGCAGGACTGTGCCATGCGATGACCTGAGGCCAAGTGGATGCTCTGACCTTTGCCCCCTCTCACTCCACCCACCAGGCCAGCTGCAGCCCTGTTTCTGCCCAGGGGCCTCTGTGTGTGTCTCTCTCTCAGTTCTCCTCCTGCTTTTCTCCCCCTCCCCTTCTTCACTGCTCTCTGCCTCCCCATCTCTCTGCCTCATAAAATTCCTCACTATTTCCTCATGGATTAACTCAGAAATAACACCAACTATAACATAGCCCAGGAAAACGATCCTTGATGGAAACCGTGGCCACTTGCAGTGGCAGAAGCTGCAATTAGTCAAGTCTGAGATAGATTTTTTTTTTGAAACCTGATTTATGAAGCAAATCGCCACTGTGAAATTCTAAATGCAAAAGAATTGATCTCTAAGAAAATAATTCCAGCAAAATGGAAACGGAAACAACGGAAATGGCTTAACTGAAATGTATAGATAATTGACGTAGGGATTAACTTGGCTTAATGGAGTTCCCTGTGGAATTCTGGTACTTTCTAGATGAACATTCATCACTGTTGGGTAATTCTGATTAAAATGCTTACGTTAGAAATGTCTTTGGGGTCAAAATGTCCACAGGAGCAGAAGACTTGGGTCAAAATGTCCCCTGGTCCCGACCGAGGGGTTGGGGTTTTATCAGCAGCCCCGGCAGAAGTAGGGGGTGGGAAAAACCAGTGTCCCCGAAGGCAGAGCAGTGGGGGTTGTTGATAGTTCTAGAAAAACACTGTGGAGGAGGGAGTGGGAGGGTGCCGCGTAGACACACCAAACATAGGTCTTCTCTGCAGGCCCCTCGGGAGGCTGGGTCATGGGCTGGTTCCCGCAGGCCGCCCAGCCCAGGGCCAAGCCCAGACCCCAGCGGGGCCTGACCCCTATGGCCCAGCGCCACCCACCACCACATGGACGCCAGAAGCCCCCCACAAAAGTCCTTCCAACCTCCCCTTCAGGGCCTCTGAGAGTCCCAGTCAAGATCAGAAAATATAAGTGCTCAGCAAAATCTATTTTTTCCTAAAGGCATTTATTGTTTCAGCCTTTCTGACCTCAAATACAATGCAGCCCAAGGCAGAACTTTGGGAAAACGCAGAAAAACAAAAGGGAAAGACATGGGCCCCAGTGTCACAACTAAAGGCATCCTCTGCGAACCGTCTGGGATGTGGGGCTTGCCAGCCTGAGGGCACACGGGGCCAGAGAGCCTGGCAGGGCAGAGCGGGGCTGCCAGCCAGGCCCCATGAGCCGTGTGGGCCTTCGGCACCAGGAGAGAGGGCTTCAGAGGCAGACTGTTTCCTGATTCTTCTGCATCATGACTTTCTGAGCCTCATTGCCCTTGTAGGAGACAGGAGAGTAATCATCTGACTGCTATTACTCCCATTTTACAGATGCAGAAAATGAGGCCTGAGAGGTTGTATTTCTCAAAGCTGCAAAGTTAATCAAACTGAGACTCACTCCTCAGTTTCTGAGACCCTGGAGCTCTCTTAACCAACTGGTTATACACTAGCGGGGAGAGAAGGAGCCTAAAGGGTGAAAAATAAAAAGGCTGCATGTGTCACCGGTCACTGCCCCCGTGGGGCTGCGCGTTGAGGCAGGACACCTGGCGACCACACCTGGCCCTCGGGGACGCCCAGGAGGAAAGCAGGTGGGACCCGGAGCTCGTGATCCCACCCACCCGGTCCGACCCTCCGGTCTTCCTGACTCCGCTCAGACACTTGTCTTCCCAAATCAGGAAGCCGGTCTCCACTGCCTTTAGGAAGCAAAACAAAAACAGCTGCTATTTTTGAAAGGATATTTTCGTAGAACAATCTCTGGTTTCCTTCAAGAATGTCAGCCCCAAGCCCCCCGGAGATGTGGTTTCTGGAGGAGTTTACGAACATCCTCTTGGGCAGCCCCCCTGGGCAGCTGACTCCTTCCTCCCCCTCCCCAGTTTCTGAAGAGGCTAGCCCCTCTCCCAGCAACTCCTCAACCCCCCACACTGTTAACTGGAGCCCATTGTCCCAGCACCAATTCAACGACACAGATAAGCGAGTGTGTGCCTCCCAGAGCTCAGGGTCCAGGTGGAGAGACCCAGAGGCTCACATCTGCATTCGCTGGTTACCCGGGTGCTGGGTGCCCGCTGAGGGGGTGTCCGCTCAGCCCCAGCAGCCTTCAGGCTGTGCACCATCCAGGGGGGCCCCCAAATCAACAGAACCCGTCCTACACAGAGCCTCAGAGGAAGCCCAGGAGGGATCCGGGCATTCACATGGAGCCTGAAGGGACAATGTCAAGTTCAGCAGGTGTGAATGGTCAGGCGGGGTCAGCAGGAGCCAGGACAGAAGGCACGGAAGTGCTGGCATTTGGAGAGCTCCGGGTGGTTCAGTTCGTCTGGAGGGAGCGGGCGCAGGCTGTGTTTGCCAGAATTGCCCGGGACACCATTCAGGGCTGCCCTCCTTCCCAGTTCCTGAACTCCACATTCAGGAGACCTCACATCCATCTTGTTAGCCAGGAGCTATAACGCTGACTATACCCAGGGCCACAGGCAGCCAGGATCTGCCCACTTTCATAGCTTCATTTTAATAATAACTAAACATGTCAAGGGGTTGATTTATGCAAATCCCTCCTAGTAAGTAGCAGAGTCCAGGTTCAAGTCCAGGAGTCTGTCATCCTAGCCTGCCTGTATTCAGAACCCAGGGTGTGCCTGTACGGGTGTTCAGGTTGTGCACCGCACAAGGGTGCCTTATCTGAGGAGGTCTCACTCACATTGTAGACATCACACACAGAAGGCACAGGCGAGTGTGGAGTTCTGGGCATCCAGGCTAGTCTGGGGGTTGGGGAAGAGGCTGAGGGGCCTTGTCTGTCCCTTCCCAGCTACAGTGAGAAACAGCTTCAGACATGAGATGACTTGGGGGTACCAGTGATGTTTCAGAAGCCAGTAGCATCCCTGCACCAGCATGGATGAGATCACGTGCCCGGCACTGTGAGGAACCCTGTAGCAGCGTTAGCACATTTGCTCCATCATCCCATGAGGTGAGGGTTTCCCAGGCGGCTCAGTGGTAAAGAATCTGCCTGTCAATGCAGGAGCCTCAGGAGACGTGGGTTCAATCCCTGAATCAGGAAGATCCTCTGGAGGAGGAAATGGCAACCCACTCCAGCACTGTTGCCAAGATAGTCCCATGGACAGAGGAGCCTGACCGACTACAGTCCATGGGGTCACAAAGAGTCAGACACAACTGAGTGATTGCCCAAGCAGGCCGCCTATGAGGTGAGAACCATTCCATTCCCATTTCACAGATGAGAAAACTGAAGTTGAGAGACTGAGTTTCTTGTCTTGAGCTGCAAGGCAGGGATGAGCCAGGTTCCAGCCCCGGCAGCAGGGGTCCAGGGCAAGGTTCCCAACATCTGGCCCTCCTCCCCAGCTGGAGTCCTGGAGGGCAGAGGAGGAAGCCAGCCAGTCTGGTGTTGACAGGGGAAAGCCAGACTGGGCCTTCTCTCTGAAAGACAACTAGACTTGGGCAGAATTTTTTTTCCGGCCTTTCTTGCTTCACGGAAGTTGGACACTTGACCTGGGGGATTTTGCAAATGGCAAAAACAATGACACATTTCTGCAAATTCCCATGGTCCTGAGCCAGCCAAGAACACTCTTGAAAAGTTCAAGGAGTAATTCCAGGGTTTGGCTAAATCTCCTGGCCAGAATGTTCCAGTATGTATATGGGACGAGGGCTGGTGAGGAGCAGACCTATGCAAAGGGCACTGTTGACAGAGCCTCATTCACTCCGCCCGGGTCAGCCAGGGTACTCGCATCGTGACAGTGAGAGTGCTCCCACCCTCCATGTGCCTCTGTGCACCAAGGCTTGAAGGTGGGATGTGCAAGACAGGCCCACGGAGCCGTGAAGACCCAGGTGACCCGCCAGGAGGTGTCAGAGCTTCTGACGGGGGACTTACAATTTCTCCCTCCCTCCTCCTGACGACTGAGAAGTCTAACCTATCTTCACAGAGCTTTTGCCTCATTCGCCGCTGTTCCGCACCCTTGACATATGCACACGTGCACGTGTGCACACACACACACTCCCATACTCATGCTCTGGGCTTCTGGAGCCTGTCTACATATGTCAAGCGAAACGAGTACTTTTAATGGAAAAACTGATTTCCTGGAGTAGGGTTCAGCCCTTGGTCCACCAGGAAAGCAGTTTAGCGACTTCCCGGAAGAGCAAGATTCTCCTTGGAGCTTAGCAAGGAGACAGAGCTCCAGGCTGTCAGGGAAGATGGTGTGGACCACTAGCCGGGGTTGGCGGGAAGTGTGCCAGGAGTCAGTCGCAGCCCGGCTTTCTCCACGCTGCACGGGGCATCCCCTTTCTCTGCGTGGCTGGAATGCTGTCGGAGTGGTGAAGCGCTTATCACATCATGTGGCCAGGATCAGCCTCCAGAGTCAACGCTGAGAGAAGATGGGTGGCCCCGGGGGCTCCCCCTGCCCGCATCCCCCAGACTCTGGGCTGGTACCTGCTCCCAGAAAGAGAGACTGAGTGAGCACAGACTAAGGACCAGAAGACACAGCCCCAGAGGGACGCCCAGGCTAAGCAAGAGCCTCTGGGTCTACATGCCCTCCTCCCAGTGACCATCGGGATTCCAGCCTCATGCACGTGGACGCATATTTGGAAGAGATGCAGAATGGAATTCTAGGAGGCTGAGCCTCCTTCCTGGAGTCACATCTTGAGGTCGAATGTGGCCAGAATCGGAGTGTCCGCAAAGTTCACAAGCCACCCTGTATCCTTTCCTGGACATTGAAACTCATATCTGTGTGGGCTGAGGCCGTTTCGTCTATACTAAAGCACAGCCCAGCAGCTTTATCTGGAGAGAAATGTGCAGATGCACACAGCTCAGAAAATAGGTCAGACCCGACTCCTGCATCCACAGTACTGTCTTTCCTAGTGTTTCCCTCGAAAATTAAATTAGTAACGTATGCAAATGAGTTGCAAGAATTCATTACACTAATTCATCTAATTTTAGAGGCAAACCTGAAGCAAACAGCACCTCATTCCCCAACACTTACAGCCTCACAGAATATTGATTTCTGAGTTCTAGTAGCCTTGCACCAAGGCCCTTTTTATAGCCCAAGGCACACGATTGTCAATTTCCTCACGAATACAAATTGCCCCACTCCCAGGTCCCAAGATGGCTCTCCTAAGGTCATTTCCAGGGGTAACCCGCCTGTCAGACCCCCAATGCTCAGTCTGGCTTGGGGGGTTGGGCTATGGCAAGTGCCGGCAGGAGCTGAGCCATCCATCTCGGCAAAATCAATGGCTGCAAAAGTCAGGCAATCCTTGCAAGGTCATCTGCCGCGCTGGGCCGTGGAATGAAGTGTGTCACAGCCAAGGCAGCCAGTGGCAGAGCTATGCTCTCAGTGGAGGCGGCCTTGTTGAGCGGCGATGGCGTCCTCACCTCCTGCCTCTCGGTGGGCCCAGGTGATGTCCTCAGCTTGGTCCATTTCACCATTAAGAGCCACAGGTTTCGGACTTTCCTGGGGCTCCAGCGGTTAAGACCCTGTGCTTCCATGCAAGGGGTGTGGCTTCAATCCCTGGTTGGAGGCTAAGATCCCACATGCTGTGTGCAGCCAAAAAATTTAAAACAAAAAACCAAAGAACTGTGGTTTACTCCCATGCTACTCCAGAGCCAGCCATGTTAGCAGACCCTGGGGAGGTGGCTGAGGATGACTTTCATCCCAGCTCGTGAAAGGTTACGGCCTCTATTTCTTTTGTGGAACTCAAGGAGCCCTCTCTGCCCCCACATGCCTCTCTACAGCCTTTGAAGCTGGAATCTCCTGCCCCCAAGGGCTCACGCCTTCAAGGTCAGCACAGGGCAGAGCATAGACCTTGGGGCACAGAGTCCTGCCCTGGAATCCTGGCTGAAGGGCCACGAAAACTCAGCAGGCATCTCAAAGACTCAGATCCCTCAGCGGGAGACTACAGACGCTACCACTTCGCAGGGCTGATCTGAGGACGGGCAATAAAGTCTCTGACCCAGAAAGCAAAATGGGAGTGATTCTATTATAGAAACTCTCAGGGCCACAGAGCATGTTCCTGAAGTGAAAGTGAAGTCGCTCAGTCATGTCCGACTGCTTNTGGGCACGAGGGAGAAAGACAAGGGGGTGCTGTCTCCTGGCAGAGAGGGGCCCCAGGAGAGTGGAATCAGATCAACAGAGGAAGGCTCCGATCCTTTCCAGCTGCGGGCCCTGAAATGGCTGGGCCTAGAATCGAATCAAGTCTCCTCTCTACTTTTTGGAAACTCTAGAGCTCCTACCAACAGAACAAAAAGAAAGCCCCCAACACACCTATCTCCTGTCTCAACATATATATTTGATCTCCCCAGTGTCCTGCCTAACCCCAGACTGTAAATGACTCCCCCACCTCCAGCCAAGCTTACGCCGGGCTCAAAGCAACACTCTCGCTGGGTCCAGCCTGAATCTCCAGTTCAGGAGAATTCCAGTCATTTCTACTTTTCCAGCAGCGAAAAGGAAAAAAACAACTTGGATCTGAAAAGCAGAGGGAGAATTAAGAAAGTGCCTCAGCTCCAGGCATCGTTTTTTTTTAACCACTAACCGGGCAATGAATAATTTATAGTCAAGAATGTTTGTGGGGGGGATAAAACTGTTGACAAGTCAAGAAAAACCTCTTAGCAGCCTAACGGAGCAATCCATCTTCAAGAAACACGTTTCAAATGCATAGTTTGTGAAGACGCTGGTTGAGGTCGTTTCCTTTCTCCTTTTTTTTTTCCTTTTTTTATCTATATGGAAATCGGTGGGTGCTGAAATATGTTTCACTTCAGCACGAACTAGGGCTGAATGATAGCCCAGGCAAGAATTAAATCATCGCTTCATACTGCAAGAAATAAACATAGAGCTGGGCAGAGACCCACGGGGCCCACGGCGCGGTGGAAAGCAGGAGCTTCTGGGAGCTGAACAGAGGTGTTGGTATTCTAGGCAGGACTGCTTGGGAGCAAGGGGGTGGTGGATCCTGGAGAAGTTTTCTGGGAGAGGTCCCCCAAGCCAAGTGGTGGTGATTACACATTTGCAAAGAGCAGGCAAGTCCTCCTAGATCTGGGCATCACGAGGATACGGCAAGGACTTTGTGACAGCAGTGGCTGGACAGAGGACAATACGCTGAGCAGCCTGACGGCCACAGGGTCAAGCACCCACCACGTTCTAGGGCCAAGCTCCTCCTGGAGATGCTGTTGCTCAGCCCTGGTTACTGTGTGGCCCTCTCGCAGCTCCAGCAAGGCCACTTGGGAGCCAAACCTCCAGGAGATCTTAAAACGCTGCTGAATGCCACACAAGTACAGATGGTAGAACCTGGCCTTGAACCTAGGTCTCACTCACAGGCTCATTCATCTCCCGTGGTCTTAGGGAGGCTGACTTGGTTTTCCAGAAGTTGGCAGGTATTAGGAGCCCCCCTCATATTCTCAGTGGCCCCCCTACCTGCTCTGGGCTCCTGGCTGACCAGGGTTCAAGTGGTCAGCTGAGTGGGTAGGCTGAGACCCAAGTCTAGACCACAGCCAAGCAGGTCCCCCGGGGTCAACACAGGTGAGGCTGGCACCATTCAGGGTAACTGTATTAGTAAGCTACTGCTGGGTAACAAATGACCTCACTCTCAGCAGCTGTAAAGCAACAAGCGTCTGTTGCCCCAAGGTTTCTGTGCACCAGGAACCCAGGGACAGCTTGCCTGAGTCCTTTCACTCAGGGCCTCTCACAGGGCTGGAAACAATGTGTCTGCTGGGGACTAGTCACTTCAAGATTCAACTCAGATCTCACACTCAAGGTGCCATTTTTCACAAGGTGTCAGACTCATGGTCTCCTCATTGGCTGTTGCCTGGAGATGGCCCTCAGTTCTTGGTTCTGGGGCCCCTCCACAGGGCACCTCACAGCGTGGCACCCAGCTTCCCTCAGAGCCAGCAAGAGAGTCCCTCCTAACGGAAGTCAGGGGCTCTGCTAACATACTCTCCAAGTGACGACCCCTCAGATGCGCCGGATAATCTTTCAACCAGGGGCCTTCCCGCTGCTCTGTGGGAAGAACCGCCTTCCTGCCTCTGGGAGGCTTCGACCTGTTAAACGCAGGGGTGTGTGCACCGCGCCGCCCCTGTTGGTGTGTCAGTCACCCGAGCAGCCTTGTAAGTGGGACCGGGGGAGAGGCTTGGTCCCCTCAGCCCTTCCTTCTTCCCCTTCTTCACCTGATGGAGAGAAGGGCTTTCAGCTCCACAGCTTGGCACGGTTGGCCTGGAGGGCCCCTCCCCACGGGCTTGTCTGGGGTGTGCTCCCCATAAAGAACGAGGTGTCCCAGCCCAGGACCCAGCGTAGCCCAAGGAGGAGACAAGGCAGAATCAGAACAGGGTAGGGAGAACCTGGGGGGTGGGAAAGAAGAGCGCCCTGGGGCTGGACCACAGGGACCCCCGGAGACAGCCCCTGCTGGAACCAGGGAGCGGGGCTCAGGCTCAGCATCCTCCCCATCAGCAGCTCCTTCGTGGCATCTTTCTGTCCCCGCCCCTCACTCCAGCTCCCCATGGGACACCCTATAAGCTGACATGATTTGGGACCTGCAGAAGTTTGGAATCGAATAGATCTGGGGCAATCGTGTTTTTGTTTTAGTATCTCACCACTCATTTGGATGCCAACCAGGCTGAAAAACCTATACTCTGAAGGCAAAGCAACTATCCAACCTCGATCTTCTGATACAATCCCCATTTCACAGAACTTAGCAATGAAGGTAATTTATGCAAAAATGGGAATCATTCTGTTTTTCTGCTTGTCAAGCCCTCGTGAAAGTGGAGTTTTAGTCACTCAGTGGTGCCTGATTCTTTGCAACCCAAGGGCAGTAGCCCGTCAGGCTCCTCTGTCCACGGGGATTTCCCAGGCAAGAATACTGGAGTGGGTTGCCATTCTCTTCTCCAGGGGATCTTCCCAACTCAGGTATCAAACAGGGTCTCCTGCACTGCAGGCAGATGCTTTACCATGTGAGCTACCCGGGAAGCCCCGTTAAGTCCTTGGTGTAAATTAAATTGTGTATTTTTAAATCTGTCAACAAATCTTGTGATCCAATTTGGGGTCTTGCAATACTCCACCACTCTACCCCAAGGGTGTTTCTTGATTGGTAAAAAGAAAATGGAGAAGCTCAGCTTCAGAAGGATTTCCAGAATGAACCATTATAATGGCCTCTTCAAAAACAGATTTACATCGACCCTATTCATTCATTTCTTCTCATTTCACTTCATGTATAATGGCTTCCGAGTCTACAGAGCAAGCTAGAGAATTAGGCCTGAATATCTGATCTCCTGTTGGACATCAGCAAGGACGATGTCTGGCGTCTGTGCTGGGCTTAGTCCTATTTCAAGGTGTGTTACCATCCTCTCCCCTAGAGTGGCCTCTGAGTGACAGCGAAGGCTGTCTCCCGGCAATTGCTGTTTAGTCGCTAACTTGTGTCCTGCTCTTTGTGACCCTATGAGATTCTCCAGGCAAGAATACTGGAGTGGGTTGTCGTTTCCTTCTCCAGGGGATCTTCCCGATTCAGCGATCAAACATGTGTCTCCTGCAATGGCAGATGGATTCTTTACCGCTGAGCCACGGGGAAGCCCGTCAAGGTTTCCTTACTGTTACACTCCTCCTGCTTGGGGCAACACCTGGCACACAGGAGGCACTCAGGGATCAGTCCACTTGTGACCCCTGTCGGGACTCCTTGGACACCCACTGCCTGCCTACCATGTGACCGGGCAATGCCTAAGCCCTGATGACACACGAGACCCTCTGAGGAAAGAGGCAGTCACAGTCCCACCCCCACCGCTTCCGGCGGTAAGCCCTGGGGGCTGGCCTGTGTGCCATCTGTGCAGCAACTCAGCCTGGTGAGGACACAGTCCCACCAGGAGGCGGCTCAGAGCACAGAACACCACATCCCATCATTCCCTCCAAATCCCCTCAGGTGACAGACACCACCCAGCCAGGCTGTGTGCTATGCTGAGTCGCTTCAGCCATGTCCCACTCTGTGAAACCCCATGGACTGAAGCACGCCAGGCTCCTCTGTCCATGGGATTCTCCAGGAAGGAATGCTGGAGTGGGGATCTTCCCTACTCGGGGATCGAAGCAGCGTCTCTTACGTCTAACCTGCAGACGGGTTCTTTACCCCTAGCACCACTGGCCAGCAAACATTGTACGCAACGTTTGGTCACTAAGAGACCTCATGAGCAGCCGTGGTTTCTCAGCTGGCCCCTGGGAGGGGCTCTCCAGCCCCAGCAGCAGCTTCCAGACCTTCCCCACAGGTCGGGGCACATCCCATGCTGCAGGGGGCTCATCTTCAAGGTCATGGCCTCGGGCTGCCCTTGAAATGTCCAGAAAGAAAAGGGCGACCTTGGCCGGAGGGGAAGTCAGGGCAGATCCTCCCTGAAGGTTTGTCCTGGATCCTTGTCTGACCTTCATCCAAGCGGCCGAGCTCAGCGCACCCTCCAAGGGCAAACAGGACCTCCTTCTGTCTTGCTGCCACACCCACCCCAGGACCAGGTCAGCCCGCCTGACTGCGTCCAGAACTCTCCAGGCCCTTCCAAGCTGGGCCCTGGGCTTCTTAAGACACGCTCCATGTGAGAAGCTTCTACCTTTCTGTAAAGGACCTGCCATGGTCAGGGCGCCAAGTCACGGAAGACATGTGACACAGACGTGTGACACAGACGTGTGACACAGGGCACCCTTGGGGCCCCACAGCCAAGAGCCTCACCTCCAGCAGACATCGGGGCGTGCGTGTCCTCCCTTCCCTGATGGCTCCCCCTTTGAATGCTCTCCTGGGAGCCCATCAAGTGAAAACCCTGGACCTGAGGTAGAAAAGCCTCTTAGGAGGTTAATAGCGAGAGGATAGAGCAATAAAAGTAATGATTTAATTCTTCAAGGATGGCTAAACAGGCTGCTGTTTACCAAAGTCTTAGTAGATAATTACTAACAGATAATTACAAAAAGCTGCTGGATTACAGCTGCCCCAGAAACAGCCCCAGCCCCAGCCTGCACAAGTCCCTTTCCGGGAAGGACCCAGGCAAGACTCTCCTCTGCCCTCTCCTCCTGCTCCCTCACTGGCTCTGCCATCCCTGGAAAGCTCTCCTGGGTGAGTCCCTCCCCAGAGATGCCCACGATGGTTTTAACTGGGCTCCTCAAATGGCCCGTTTCCTGGTTCCTCTGCAGGCAGCAGATAAGAGGCAGTGGGGCATGGACTCCAGCAGCACAGCCCTGGGACACACTTTGATGGAGGGGCTCGGGGACCCCCGGGGCTCAAGCCCTGCCTGGCAGTCTGGGAAGGTGGAGGGCATACTGTGGTTGGCCCTCAAGGAACACTCATCACCTGCCCAGGAGTCTGAGAAAAGGAAGGAGGTAACCCAGACAGAAAGAGGGCCTCCTGGGACCTCCCCTGTTCTCAGCCCAAAAGGTGACTACACCTCCCACCCTGTGCCTCTTCCCCCTACTCCAAACACCCTCCCTCCTCCCACAGCGAGCCCGCCACCACTGTTCCTCCAAATCCCCTCAGCCACACGTGCGCCCGCCCCCAGCTGTAGGACAACAGCAGCCTCCAGACATCATCACGGCCGCTGTGGCTCCTCAAGCTTGTCCCTGGAAGGAGCTCCCCAGCCCTGCCGAGGGCCTCCAGACCAGAGGCCTCACCTGCTTGTCCTGAAGGCCACAGGGCCCGACAGACCCTGCAGCACACTCAGGCCCGTGGCCACTCCTGGGCTGTCCTGCCCCGCACCAGTGCCATCCAGGGGAAGAAGACGTTCTCTGGGGTCACGATCGTTGGTCGTGCTCATCTTCAAGGTCATGGTTAGGGGCTTTGCCTGCCCGGGGACTAGGTCCTACCTGCAAGGACCTAGTGGTCATGGCCATTGGTCAAGACCATCGTCAAGGTCATGCCTAGATGCTGTCCTTGACCTGGTGAAGATGTTCTTTACTGTGGCCGAGTCCAGGCCATCAGCTCCATTCTTCCATGTCCTGTGAGGCCCATTCTTTCAGCTGTAGGGCAGGGAGCACCCTGGCAGGCTGCTCCAGGAGGAGGTTCCCCCACACCAGGCCAAAAGTGGACCCTTGACCTTTGGAACCAATGCAACAGCCTCAAAGAGCGCAGAACAGTCTTTCCTTTTCCTCTCACACAGCTTCACACTTCAGAAATGCTTCTTAGGACTTCCCTGGTGATCCCGTGGTTAAGAATCCACCTGCCATTGCAGGGTACTCAGCTTTGATCCCTGGTCCAGGAACTAATATCTCACATGCTGCTGGGCAGCTGAGCCCTGCAGCGAAAGTACTAAAGGCCGCGTGCTCGGAAGCCCACACGTCACAACTAGAGACTCCGTGGGCCACGATAAAAGTTCACACATGTTACAACAAAGATCCCATGTGCTTCAGCTCAAGACCCGAGACAGCCAGAGAAATAAATAAATCAGAAATGTTTTACAAATGCTCTTTATGTCCCAGGCTTCCCGTGTGGCTCAGCTGGTAAAGAATCCGCCTGCAATACAGGAGACCTGGGTTCGATCCCTGGGTTGGGAGGATCCCCTGGAGAAGGGAAAGGCTGCCCACTCCAGTATTCTGGCCTGGAGAATTCCACGGACTGTATAGTCCATGGGGTCGCCAAGAGTTGGACACAACTGAGCGGCTTTCACTTTTTCACTTTTTGCCCCACACAAAGTCTACTCCCCTCCAGGCAGAATGTATGATGCTCAGCCCTTTCTCCAAGGCCAGGGGTCCAGGTGCCCTGACACCAGGGTCATGCGTCATAAACAGACACCAGCCTGGTCTGTCTTCTGTGGGGATGGTGCCCAGATGAACTGACGGGTCTGACGTGGAGGGGTCTGACCCAGCTGCGGGGACACCCCTCCCAGCCAATCCCCGCCCTGCCTGNCCAAGAGTTGGACACAACTGAGCGGCTTTCACTTTTTCACTTTTTGCCCCACACAAAGTCTACTCCCCTCCAGGCAGAATGTATGATGCTCAGCCCTTTCTCCAAGGCCAGGGGTCCAGGTGCCCTGACACCAGGGTCATGCGTCATAAACAGACACCAGCCTGGTCTGTCTTCTGTGGGGATGGTGCCCAGATGAACTGACGGGTCTGACGTGGAGGGGTCTGACCCAGCTGCGGGGACACCCCTCCCAGCCAATCCCCGCCCTGCCTGCCCCTCCTCCCAGTGGCTTCCGCCCTGCTGACGACAGCCAGAACACTGACCCTCCCAGGGAGAATCAGATGCCAGCGACCAGAGCCCGCCGAGCCAGCTCAGAAAAGGTGGACTCTAACGCAAGGCCTGAGAACGTATCAGGGGACTGAGGACGGAAAGTGACGGCAAGGAACGTGGTGACCCGAGGCTGGCTGGGACCAGCCAGTGGCCTTCTGCAGCCCAGCCCAGCCCAGCCCATGCTGCACCGTCTCTCATCACCCCTCGCTGGCCAGCAGGTTCTACGTTCCTCCCTCTCCTCCAGAACCCTCTTCTNAGGTGATGGACTGTCTCTTATACACATCTAGATGTGTATAAGAGACAGGCCCAGCCCAGCCCATGCTGCACCGTCTCTCATCACCCCTCGCTGGCCAGCAGGTTCTACGTTCCTCCCTCTCCTCCAGAACCCTCTTCTCTGCACCTGCTCAAACACTCAAACGTGGCTGCCCAGCTCCAGCGCCACTGTGCATCTCTGGTCCCGATCCCAGACTCTGGGAGGGGATCCTGCCACAAGACACGATCTCCTTGGATCAAGTCTGGTCCAATCAGCTTAGGAGAGGCCAGCCGCAGTGTTTAAATACGCCCTGGGCACCCACCCAGGGGAGGGAGAGGCCGAGCAGACCCGCCCCTCCCCCCAGAAATGTGCTACCCTGTGCCGCTGACCAGCTCCTTCTGTCTCTGCAGCTGGTACTGTACTCACAACTGGATCTGATGCAGAGCTTGTCCCCTTGTTCCTGACACTTTTCCTTTTCTAAGACTGTCCCCCCTCATCAACCAATGGAGTCTTGTTTTAACCCAGCTCTGGCTTCTAATATAGATGATCTTCCTCCATCCTTGGGCTGTTCAAAGTCTGATGCCTGTGCCTCCTGGGTCCCTATCTAAGCCAATAACCACCGGACCAACCCAGGCTGAATGGGCATTGGTGGAATGACCTTGGATTCTTGCTGTGGGCTCTGGTGGCTGGAATCTAACCAACTGGATTATAGACAAGGTTCCTGCATCTGCTGCCCCCACCCTGGTTGGGTCCTTCCTGCCCCAACCCTGCCCTCTGATAACCACACACCCCCACACGCAGGGATGCTTGGCTGGCCACAGGGAGATGCAGAGCAATCACCAGATTTTGAGGACAGACTTCTCTACACACACCTCCCCAAGGTGGGGAGCATCTCACAAATGCCCAACCCAGATACACGAAACAGGAGGGAGAAATCTTCCCACTAACCTGGGAGCCACCTCAGCAGGCTTAGTGGAGCTCGTCTTCAGGATTTTGATCAACATTTTCATAACCACCTTTGAAAAACTGGCATTACTGTTTCAATATCTACAGGGGGAAATAATTCCAACTTGAATTTCTAACTTGCGGTTTTTCAGGAAGAATCTGAAGTCAGCAAGTAAATCATTCCTGAGACCCTTCTTAAGAATGTTCTAGTGGTGCAGCTGGCTTCCTGCTCAGGAGGAAGCGTGAGGGGTGCTGCACGAACCGCATTTTCCAAAAACGGCCCTCTTACAGCTCATTCTTCCAAGGTAATACATTGTGCTGATGGCTATTAGAGGGTAGCTAATGGCCTGCACAGGAAGTTGAGTGGGAATAAGATCACAGAATAGAAGGGTCGGGCTCCCTCTCTTCTCTTCTCCCCGAGCCCAGCTACTTCCTCATGCCCTGGAGACAGGCAGCCACTTCTGACCCAGCCATGCTTTGGGGACAGGAGTCTGGTGACCTCCCACCCCCTGTGCCCCTGCCATCCTGACAGCACCCACCTCATGCCCGCATCATGCACAGCCCCACATCATGCTTGTGGAGCCCACCTGGGCCAAGCGCAGCCAGGAGGGCAGGGTCCACCCCCTGGGGCAAACCTCTGCAGCGGGCAGGGAGCCAGCAGGTGGCTTGGCCCTGCACCACCATCCCCTCCGGCTGCCCACCCCCAGCCTGTGTTTCCCCATGGCATCGGGCATCACAGCCTCAGACCTGCAGCAGCTCTTCTGCTTCTCTGCTCAAGTCACACACCCCTCCCCCATCCTGCTCCCAGGGATCAGCTCTCAGCAAACTTAGTGGCACCTGAGTCCTCATCTTGGTCTCACAGCCTAGAACCCAAACTAGACACTGTCCCGCTCCTCATTCCCAGGCCCCACTTGGAGCCACCTGGTGTAGCCCCCCATCTGCCTTAAACATCCGCCAGGATGAAGCGAGGAAGGGCCTGCTTTGTGCTCGGTGACATGGAATTCCCTCTGGGACAGTCATGCAGGGAAACTGTCACATACGCTGGGTTTCCTGACATCCTGGCCCCTCCCTGCCCGTCCTGAGCTGTATCCCAGCTGAGCACAGTCGCCCCAGATCTGGCAGCACCTACGGAGCCCACAGACCCGGTGCCCGCCATGGTGCTGTCCACAGGCCTCGTGGCGAGGCGCTGAGGGGCCAGAGCCAGCCCTTGTCCCATTACCGCCACCGCCCCCCAAACAGGCATCTTCCCGCCTCACTGGCCTGCAAATGGCTCCTTGGGGAACGTCCGGGCCTTAATTGCTTTCTGTCCAGTGTCTGTCTCGGTGCTCAGACACGGCTCTCTCAGCCGACAGGGAAGGACACGTTCATACAGGTCCATACCAGAGGCCTGGACACA
The DNA here is from genome assembly GCA_006410875.1 of Neotragus pygmaeus. Taxonomy (NCBI): domain Eukaryota; kingdom Metazoa; phylum Chordata; class Mammalia; order Artiodactyla; family Bovidae; genus Neotragus; species Neotragus pygmaeus. The sequence continues at coordinate 185,193 of SJYV01017668.1, read as the reverse complement.
GACGGGGCAAAGCCCAATCCCTAGTCACCCTCTCGGATGCCTTCCAGAAGAGTCTTTTGCAATGAAAGAGCAGGCCCCTCCAAGGACTGGGGAAATTGGAGCACAGGCAGAAAGCCTGCACAGAAGGCAACCTGCCTGGGGTCCTCAGCCCAGAGTCGCCGCTGGCTCAGCCAGGCAGTTCCCTTCTCTCTCCAGACCTCAGTTTGCCCAACAAAAAAGGGAGGGGTTTGGGGAAGACCACCCCTCCACCCAACCAGAGGCCAGTCTGGCTCTGACCACTATTCCCTGACCCCAGAGTAGCAGGTGTGGAAGATGGAAATGGATGCTCCCTGCAAAAAGTGTCCATCAGCCCAGTATCCTTGGAGTGTCCCGCACACAGAAGCTCCCTCTTAGAGCTTCTTATGGCACAACTGAAGGTCCTGAGAAGGCCTGCCACCCAGAGACGGTGAACGTGTGGAGTCAGAGTTTTCCTAATTCATGCAACCACAGAAAGACTTTTCTCCAAGGACTCTTAGTACATCTAACACATGCTGATGAGAGCTGATGACTGAGCATTTGATGCCATCATCAAGGTTCCTCCCAGGAGCTATCTCCCTGGAATGTGGGTCAGATGAATCCTCTCTCATAACAAAGGCCCTGGCATAGAAAGACAGGTGTCTCCAGGTGTGTGTCCAGGACAACACACTAAGAAACAAAGAAAGGAAACACCTGAAACCCTGAACAGCTGCTTGTTCCTGTTTGTGATCGAGGGTGGCCAGAAGTGGGAACAACAGGCGTCTCCACCTGGCCAGCCCTCAGCCAGCAAGTCCCCGAGCCCCCGGCCTCCGTGACCAAAGATGAAGTTAGGGGCTTGGGAACAGCCTCCACCTGCTACACAACCCTCTAACCCTCCCCCTCCTCTACAAACCCTCTGTCATTCAACCGCAGATACTTATGGACAGCCGCCCATGTGCAGGGCTGGACATCCGCCCAGACGTCTCCTGTACAAAAGCCTCCCACAGGCCCTTTTCGCCACGCTGCCCCCAGAGTCTCTTCCCAAAGGCAGACCTCAGTGGTCCCATGGCCCTCAGGTCACATCCAAACATGGTCTAGCCATGGCTGCCTGCCTCTCCTGCCTCTCCTGCCTCTCCGACACTCACTCTATCCTCGATGCTAGGATGCTCAGGACAGCATCCATTGCAAAGGGCTCCAGTGAGAACCTCCCAAGGGAATACATGCAAACCAGCACCAGCATCACAGGGTGAAAGGAAGCATGTAGGACACCGGGCTTCTATTTGCATGAAGAGTCTGGCATCCAGTTCCCCTACCAGCGAGGCAACACCTCCCCCACCCCATCCTTTCCCAAGTAGCCCCCCACCTACCCGATGGGAGAAATTAAGCCACTGAAGCTCTTCACTGCAGGAAGGTGGAAAGTTTGCACCCTGAATTCCACCACGCTGACTCTGCTTAGGCCCCCTCCTCAAACAAGGCCCAGTTTGCCTTCCCTCGTGAGATGCAGAGCTGCCTCCAGGGCTGGGATCTTCTCCACAGGGGACTCTGTTCCCCCATCCCACGGACTCCAGGACAAGCTGTCACTATAGGATGTCACAGTCCATGCTTTCCCTCCACCCAACAGGTTCCCGGGCCCTGAAGATTGTAAGCATCACCCTCATCACAGGTCTCAGCACGAGCCCCTGCTCCCAGAGGTGGCCCCGTCTCCCCTGGGGGCTGCTCCGATGCATCAGGGATGGGGCTGTGATGGGGCTGGGGCAGGGCCCGATCCCCTCTGACCTCCAGGGCCTTGCCAAGGCCAATGCTTGGTCACCCCTGGAAACTGCAGAAGAGTTTGTTCTTTCGAGAAAACGATGGTACAGACTTGCATTCGTGTCCCCTCTGTCTGGACCACGTGGGGGACCCAGGCTGCTCTGAGCTGCAAGGGCAATGCCGCAAGCCCTGGATGGGGCACACCTCCCCACTCCAACCCACCGTGGCCTGCATCCTCTTTCTTGCTGGGTGACTCACAAGATCCGTGAGACTCTCCTACTTATTTCTGGAACCACAGACTCTGCCCGCAGGTGACGATGAACAAGAGCAGCTCCAGGCCTGCCTGCCTTGTCCTTAAGCTACTCGCTACCTAACCTGCCCCTGACAGGCCACTCCTTGGGGACACTGGTCTCATTGGGACAGGACCAGGGGTCCTGGGAGGGTATGAGAGGGGGCTGACACGGTGACTGAGCGAGCATCCCCCACGGCCTAGAGGAACAGTGTATCTCATCCTGGGGAAGGAGGCATCTGGGGACGGGAAGTTAAGGCTCGCATCTGAAAGGCAGTGTGTCTGTTAGAAGTGCTTTAGCTGCAGTTAACCAGAAGTCTGACTCATAGTGGCTGAAAGAAGCCGGGGTTTATTGTCCCACATTAACAAGAAATATGAAAGGACGTGGCCCCAGACTCTGGTTTAGTGAATGAACCATCATGATGTCTTAGCCTCCTGCTCACAGTTACAGAATAGCCCGTGTGGGTCCAGGAACCACCAGCACACCCACAGTGAGAAGAGGAGGAACAACACCCCGGCCCCAGCTGTGTGTCACATCCAAGAAATCTTTACCTAATCCAAGAGTGCAAAAATCTCCTTGAGGCTTCATAAACTGTAGCTTTTACACTTAGGATCTACTTTAATATTCTCTGGTATATAGAATGGATTGCAAGGTGAATTCCTCACCACTGAACCACCAGGGAAGTCCTTAAGCAAAGTATTTGAAAAAGCAGCCTGGGTTCTCCTTGCTGCTGCTATTTAAATGCAAGAGGAAAGGTTGATTGAAGGAAGAAATATGAAGCAAAAGGGAACCAGAACTTGAAGATTTGGAAAATTATCATTCTATGCAGTTTGCAAAAGACAATATAAAACTGGGAAGTTTGCTGTCAGGAAAATCTTGCTCCAGAGAGAAAGGAGGGTATAACTGGACGACCTTCTGCTAGGACCTTAAAGGAACAAAAAGTCACCGTATCAGGTCAGATAGAGTTCTTTTAAGAGACTAAGCCTGTGACTCATGTATCTCTTCAGCCATCTCAGAAGAAGCCAAAAATAGAGACGATGTTATCTAGGGAAGATGTGTGGAAGAGCCAGGTCTAGCGGAGTGAGTCCCTGTGATGTGCATAGGAGAACCACAAGGTTGTTAAGAATTTTATACCAACAGAAAGAGCCATCTTAGACTGAAAGGGGCGGATAAAGGACAGGATGAAAGAAGAATGTCAGACCCCTAAGATTCTGTAGGCAGAAAACAGACTGATAAAACTCCCCAGTTTTAAACACATGCTACCCTTCATGATAGAGGAAGGCTAACTCTGAAGACAGTGCCTTGAGTCCAGAGGTTGGAGCCACAAGACCAAAGGGCAGAGCAGAGAGCTACAGAAAATTACTCATAGGTCTTGAAATCTAACCAGGTTTGCCTGGTAGGATTTTGAAATGGCTTGGAACTAGTGATTTCTTTTTTTCCCCTTTTTATTTTCTCGCTTTGGGACAGAAATGTCTATCTGGTATCCTGTGCTTGTCTCCCCACCTCCCCATTGTATTTGGGGAGCAGATAGCATGCTTTCTTATTTCATAGATCCACAGGCAGACAGAGATGTTTTTCCCCAGGACAAATCATACCCAGAGATTCACCCACACCTGAGAAGCTCAATTTAGATGACTTAGATGATGAGATTTAGAACTTCTGAACTGGTGATAGTCAGATGAGATTTGGGGCTTGGAGTTGGTGCTATATAATGTTTGGTACTTTGGTGATATTGAGATGGGGTAAACACATTTTGCATGCGAGATTAACGTGAATCTATGGAAGTCAAAGGGTAGATTGTGGTAGGCACAATGTTGGCCCCCAAAGTTGTCCATGTCCCAGTCTCTGAAACCTGCAAACATGTCACTTAACATGAACTACCATGTGCAGTTGTGATTAAGTAAAAGCTCTTCTGATGGGAATTTCATCCCGTTATCCATGTGGGCTCAATGTAACCACAAGGATCCTTATAAGAGGAAAATAGGAAGGTCAGAGTCAGAGACGTGTCAAATGAATCAGATCCATGTCATGGAAAGCATGAGCCAAGGAATCCGGCAGCCTCTAAAACCTGGAAAAGCAAGGAAATGGATTCTTCTCCAGAGCCTCCAGAAGTTACACAGCGCTGCCGATACCTTGATTTTATCCCTTTGAGACAAATTTTGAACTTCTAACCTCTAGAACGGTAGGATGACCGATGTGTCTTATTTGTTTTAAGGCACTAAGACTGTGCTAATTTATTACAACAGCAATAGGAAACTAATGCAACCCTTAAACATTTCATATTTTCACCCTATTGTAAATAGAAATTTTACAGTTCTATTTCTACTTGTTCATGTCTAGTTGGCAGGAAAAAATGATTTTTATATATTGTTCTTGCATCATGTAACCTAATTAAACTCAACTGTTAGCTCTAGTAGCTCTTTTTTAGATTCCACAAGACTTTCTACAGACACAAAGATGTTGTTTAAGAATAAACACAGTTTAGCTTTTTCCTTTCCAATCAGGATGGCCTTTATTCTTTTTCTTGTCTTTTGGCACTGACTAGAACTATATAACTGGCTACAAATGTTGAATGGAAGTGGTGAGAGTGAAGATCGTGACTTGTTTTTGAACTTAAGAAGGAAAATGTTCTGTCTTTAGCGTTGAGTATGATGCTAGCTATAGGTTTTCCACAGATGACTTTATCAGATGAGGAAGTTTTTTCCCTAAGTTTCTGAGAGTTTTAGTCAGAAACAGATATAGGATCTTGAATTCGGCTTGTTTTTTAATCCATTAATATGATCATGTCTTATTTAACCTGCTGGTAGAATGAATTACAATTACAGATTCTCAACTTTTTAAAACCTTGCATTCCTAGGAAAAGCCACTTAAGATTATGATGTATTACTTTTTGTTGTTGTTGTTCAGCCACTCAGTCATGTCCAACTCTTTGAAACCCCACGGACTGACACACCAGGCTTCCCTGTCCTTCACTATCTGATGGAGTTTGCTCAAACTCATGTCCATTGAGTCAATGATGCCATCCAACCATCTCATCCTCTGTCCTCTTCTCCTCCTTCCCTCAATCTTTCCCAGCATCAGGGTCTTTTCCAATGAGTTGGCTCTTTGTATCAAAGTATTGGAGCTTCAGTTTCAGCAACAGTGCTTCCAAAGAGTATTCAGGGTTGATTTCCTTTAGGAAATCTTTTCAATATATTGTTAAAATCAACTTGATATAATATTGGTAATTTTTGAATATATGAGGATAGTGATTTATAGTTTTTCTTTTCCTCGGTTTTAATCAAATTCTGCATTGAGATTTCACATTGGTGATGCAAAATGATGATGGGCAGCCTCCCAAGATATGACAGATTGAGCTTTTACAAGGGATCCATAGCCATCAGGACTCTTCATTCTGAAAAAAACTTGAAACCGGAAGAATTGCCACAAAAATTTATCTTTTGATTCTCAGTCCAAGTGAAGACAGCAGCTGAANTATGACAGATTGAGCTTTTACAAGGGATCCATAGCCATCAGGACTCTTCATTCTGAAAAAAACTTGAAACCGGAAGAATTGTCACAAAAATTTATCTTTTGATTCTCAGTCCAAGTGAAGACAGCAGCTGAACCTTCCCACCAAGGCAGCATCAGGGGCTATTCCAACATTCTTGGAGGCTTATGGAATTTGGAGACTTAGGATTTAGACTGAAATAAGTATATCATGTTTCATGATAGAAAGAAGTTACTTAAAATACCCTGGGACATCTCTGTGTCTCTTGGTTTCAGAGTGAACTCACAACCCGTCAGTGGCTCTTTCATATGGCCAAACACATACAGCTTGAAAGGATGGATATGTTCACTAATGTCTCCCCCTATCCTTCATTCCCTGGCTTTACCTAGAAAGGAAAAGAAAACAAACATCTGAAAAAGTACAGTTATAGTTACTATTTCCTAAAAAAATTTACTCTCACTTTAGGGCTATCTCAAAACTTTACAAAAGAGAGATAATCTCCATGGCACATAGTAGGTACTCAGTAAATACTTGTTAAGTAAATTAGAAAATGAGTAAACGAACAAAAATCACCCACTTGGTGAGGGACGGGTGTCAGTCCCTGAATTTTCCAAGGGAGCCATGAATAGGTTCAGAGAATCTGTAACACCCAACCCATGCCTGACCAAAAAAAAAAAAAAAACCCTAGCCTGCAAATGAGGATACATGCATACGTGGTTTTTAAATTCTCAGTGCGGTCTATGACCCAGAAAAGATTAAGAATCATTTCCTTAAGGCCTCCAAAAACGCTAATGACTGAAACATAAACAATGTGAATTCACTTCCCATGGCCAAGCTCCTGGCTTTTAAAGATGGTCAGACTCTCAGGACAGCCTTGGTGTCTGTAGAAGGGACCCTCCCCCATCACTGAGCCCCACAGCAGAGCTTCATTTATCGCATCTCCAAGTGCACAGCTAACTTCCCAGGCAGCGGACCCTAATGAAGCAAGCCGATTATGGATCCATTAGAGCCTTGCAGAGGGCCATTAATCCTCCCCACAGCCGGCCGCTGAGAGCACGTGGGGTTTTCCCAAGGAAGGGACTGAGCCTGGAGGCAGTCATTCGTTCCCTTCAGAGCACTCCAGCTCCCAGGGGTCTCTCCTTCCCAGGGCTGCAGGGGGCAGGGAAGATTGCGTGTGTCCCTGTAAGATGTCACAGCCGAAGAAGAGGCATGAGGAAGAAAAAGAAGCACTCAGCTAAACCTCCCACCATGGGATCTCCTCGTTAGTCACTCAGTCATGTCCGACTCTTCGCAGTGCCATAGACCATAGCCTGCCAGGCCCCTCTGTTCATGCAATTCTCCAGACAAGGATACTGGAGTGAGTTGCCGTTTCTTCCTCCAGGGGGTCTTCCTGACCCAAGGATCACACTCACATTTCCTGCACTGCAGGCAGATTCTTTTCCGCTGAGCCACCCAGAGAAGCTCTTAGTGTCCTTGGTGGTGGTGGGTTAGCTGCTCAGCCGTCTCCAACTCTTTGTGACCCTATGGACTGCAGCCCTCCAGGCTCCTCTGTTCTTAGGATTCTCCAGGCAAGAATACTGGAGTGGGTTGCCATGCCCGCCTCCAAGGGATCTTCCCGACCAATGGATTGAACCAGCATCTCTCATGTCTCCTTCATTGGTAGAGGGGTTCTTTACCACTAGTGCCACCTGGGAAGCCCGTTAAGACCTAGGACATCCTTCAAATGACCAGGCCTTGTGCTGGTCACAGAAAGAGCTTCCAAACCACCCGGTGCACAGCCCCAGGTAGCTGAGGGGCCCAGAGCCTGGCTGAAGCAGAGGCCCCATTCCTCCCAGGGGGCAGCTCACAGGCNTACATTTAGATTTGCCAAAAGGCTGTTTGTCAATACTGAAAAATCAACACTGGTATATTATTATGAGCTAAACTACAGACTCTATTCATATTTCACTATTTCTTTGTTTTAATTTAATTTTTTATTTCATATTGGAGTATAATTGATTTACAGTGTTGTGTGGTTTCAGGTGTACAGCAGAGTGATTTAGTTATACATATACATGTATCTGGTTTTTTTTTTTTCAGATTCTTTTCTCATATAGGTTGTTACAGAATATTCAGTAGAGTTCCCGGTGCTATATAGTACATCCTTGCTGTTTATTTTATATATAGCAGTGTGTACGTGCAGATATGCAAATGACACTACCCCTAAGGCAGAAATCGAAGAGAAACTGAAGAGCCTCTTGATGAAGGTGAAAGAGGAGAGTGAAAAAGCTGGTTTAAAACTCAACATTCAAAAAATTAAGGTCATGCCATCTGGTCCCATCACTTCATGGCAAATAGATGGGGAAACAATGAAAGACTTTATTTTCTAGGGCTCGAAAATCACTGTAGATGGTGATTAAACCCATGAAATTAAAAGACACTTGCTCCTTGGAAGAAAAGCTATAACAAATCTAGACAGCATATTAGAAATCAGAGACATCACTTTGCTGACAAAGGTCCATATAGTCAAAAGCTATGATTTTTCCAGTGGTCTTGTATGGATATGAGAGTTGGACCATAAAGAAGGCTGAGCTTTGAAGAATTGATGCTTTTGAACTGTGGTGTTGGAGAAGACTCTTGAACGTCCCTCAGACTGCAAGGAGATCAAACAGTCAATCCTAAAGGAAATCAATGTTAAATATTCATTGGAAGGACTGATGCTGAAGCTGAAGCTCCTATACTTTGGCCACCTGATGCAAAGAGNCATCACTTTGCTGACAAAGGTCCATATAGTCAAAAGCTATGATTTTTCCAGTGGTCTTGTATGGATATGAGAGTTGGACCATAAAGAAGGCTGAGCTTTGAAGAATTGATGCTTTCGAACTGTGGTGCTGGAGAAGACTCTTGAACGTCCCTCAGACTGCAAGGAGATCAAACAGTCAATCCTAAAGGAAATCAATGTTAAATATTCATTGGAAGGACTGATGCTGAAGCTGAAGCTCCTATACTTTGGCCACCTGATGCAAAGAGTTGACTCGTTGGAAAAGACCCTGATGCTGGGAAAGATAGAAGGTAGAAGGAAAAAGGGATGACAGAAGATGAGATGGTTAGATGGCATCACCCAGTCAATGGACATATGAGTTTGAGCAAGCTCCAGGAGATGGTGAAGGACAGGGAAGCCTTGTGTGCTACAGTCCATGGGGTCGCAAAGAGTCAGACATGACAGCGACTGAACAACAAGTGTATATATATTAATCCCAAACTCCTAACTTATTCCTCTCCCTACGTGTTTCCCCTTTGGTAACCAAAATTTGTTTCTGAATCTGTGAGTCTGTTTCTGGTTTGTGAATAACTTCATTTGTACCATTTTTTTAGATTCCATGTACAAGTGATATCAATTAACGATTAAAAGCTCACCTGCCAGCCGGTACCCTCACTCTTGGAAGGTCCTTTGGGTGTCTGAACTTCTGAGGACCAGAAGACTTCAGGAAAGCAATTCCTCTTTGCTTTAGCTGTTGGCAGACTTTAATGAAAAGAAATTAAATAAAAGCCAATATTGGGACTTTCTTACATCTTTTCCAAGGCACTTGACTCAGCAGGTTTGCACATGCAGAGAGCCATTCCTGCCAAAGGCAGCGGATAGCAAAGGTTAGTTCGAGGGTCCCAGAGACCCGGGGCCTGGGATGCACCCCTGCTTCCAGGTCCCCCTGAGACTCTTCTGAGAGGGGGTGGGGGAGACTCCGCTGCGACCGCAGAAGTACTTTGTCACCTGTATCGCCATCAGGGAGGTGTGGCTCCCAAAGAGGGCACCACAGAACCCACAGCCCCTGGGGACTCAGAGGAGTGCAGTGCCTCCTGGGGGACTTGAGCTCTGGAGAAAACGTGGCACCAAAATGTGAAGAAAGCCTCCCTCTGTGCAAAATGTGAGCTAATGCAAATTTCCCCTTTCAAATGTGGCAAACGTGTCACGAATTGCATAATTGCCAATCTGCTACTGAATGAGTCATAAACTGGGCTTTCTGTCCTGCCTGCGTCCACACCACCAGAGCTCACACATAATCACGCCCGCCCTCCGTCCATGCTGTAGGACGTCAGCCCTGAAATATTCACGTTGTGAGTGTCACAGTAGCTTAAAGAGTGGACCCTGTGCATGAAAGATAATCTCCTGACTTGGGAACAAGTGGCTGTGCTCAAGCCTATTCTTAGCCTGTACCAGGTACCCCATAAAACACTGTGGGGAGGAGCAGAGGGGGATGATGGTTTAAATCGGGGATCCCAGGCCAAATCCCACCCACTTCCTGTCCGTAAATAAAACATTAATGGAGCATTGATTTAGATATTGTCTCTGGTTTCTTCAGGGTTTCCCTGGTGGCCCATCGGTAAAGAATCCGCCTGCCAATGCAGGAGACACAAGTTCAAACCCTGGGTCAGGAAGATCCTCTGGAGGAGGAGATGGCAACCCACTCCAGTGTTCTTGCCTGGAGAATGCCATGGACGGAGGAGCCTGGCAGGCTACAGTCTATGGGGTCGCAAAAGAGTCGGACACGACAGAACCACTGAACAGCAACAACAATGGCTTCTTCGACACGACAGCAGTTGGGTGGAGTCGTTGTGACCGAAACAGAGAGCCTGCAAGAAGTCTCAAATGTGTGCTACCTGCTTCCCTCCAAAAAACTTGGCTGAGCCCCGGTTTAAATAAAGTCAAACATGCTTTGTTCTTGCAGGACTTCTCAGGGGTCTTAAAAGTGTTGTTAGACAATGTGAATTGCTGCACAAGGGATTTCCTAGATTCATTAGATGGAGAACCTTCTCCTGGGGTCCATAACCACACTGGCCACATGGGCCCCACCGTGGTCTAAGAACAGCATCCTGGACTAGGGTTAGGAGGATATCACCATGAGTCCCCTCAGTGTCCAGGGGACCAAGAGGAGGCTTCTGAGATTCCTGAACTTGCATATCTATCCATCCTGCCTCCCTCGACCTTGAACTCAAGGGCACATCTGTCTGTGTACCCCCAAATATCAGCTCCACTCATGGCAGCCAGGAGGAGAGTGAAACTCGAGACAGGAGAGGAAGGCAGTTGGTTTCGAATGCCCACAAGCAGCGCCCTGGGGAAGGAAGCCTCACCCCGTGTGTGCTGTGTGCTTGGCCACTCAGCTGTGTCTGACTCTTGTGACCCCATAGACAGTAGCCCGCCAGGCTCCTCTGTCCATGAGATTCTCCAGGCAAGAACACTGGAGTGGGTTGTCATTTTCTCCTCCAGGGGATCTTCCCAACCAAGGAATCGAACCCAGGTCTCCAGTATTGCATGCAGACTCTTTACCAACTGAGCTACAGGGAAGCCCCAGAGGTGTTTGCAAAACTTGAACCATTCGTCAAGAGCATCCTGCAAACTTGAGTGATTAAAGTTAAAAAGTGAAGTCGCTCAGTCATGTCTGACTCTTTGTGACCACATGGACTGTAACCTACCAGGTTCCTCTGTCCATGGGATTTTCCAGGCAAGAGTACTGGAGTGGGTTGCCATTTCCTTCTCCAGGGGATCTTCCTGACCCAGGGATCAAACCCAGGCCTCCCTCATTGCAGGCAGACGCTTTACCCTCTGAACCACCAGGGTAGCCTCAAACCTGAGTCGCTGCTCCTTCAAATAATCAAAGGAGGCCACAGAGACTCTGTCCCTCGACCACTGCTTGCCCATCCAGGGCCTTAGCCCTGTCTTTCCCAGCCCTGAGGCCCTGAGCTGGCAGAGACTTGGTACATGGAAGTAGCTGCTCTATCCTCTAGTCTCAGACCTCAGGCACGTCTGACCACGTACACCACACCCTGCGCAACCACTGTTCACATCCCTGCTACAGGCTGGGGCAGCACAGCAGGAGTGCCCACTTGCACCAGGCACAGGATCAGGAAAATTCAACCTCCGGCCTAGAGGGCTCACTGGCCGAGTTGAAAGGAATCATGGGAAGAACTGACAAAGAGCTATGAAGGAGGGGCAATCCAGGAAGGCTTCCTGGATGGAGTGGAGATGTCCCTGCACACAGGGTGCTGACCAGGGAGACTCCCAGGGCAGAAAGACCTATCAGAGAGCAGGACAAGCCGCCCGGGGCAGGGAGCAGCAAGCCCAGAACATTTCGGGAGCGTTTTATTCCACGTGTGCTTGAAGACAGTCTTGTGCGTGGGCGTCCCAGGTGGCGCTGGTGGTAAAGAGCCCGCCTGCAATGCAGGAGACATGAGAGATGCAGGTTTGATCCCTGGGTCAGGAAGAGTCCCCTGGAGGAGGAAATGGCAACCCACTCCAGTGTTCTTGCCCGGGAAATCCCATGGGCAGGGGAGCCTGGCAGGCCACAGTCCGCGGGGTCACAGAGAGTCAACACAGCTGAGTGACTTCCACGTTCACACTTCTTTCTTGTGCACGCCTAGAGAGCCTCTGCTGGGTGGCCTGGTGGGGGACGATGGCTGGGGAGTGGCAAAGGCCCAGAAGGGGGGCTACTGGCGTCAGAGAGGGCTGTGACGACATCTGACCCAGACAGCAGCATGACCAGAGCTGGCTGCTCATGTGAAACTTCCAGATTCCGCCCACAGCGGGTGTGGATAGTCGTGGCAACAGTAAAGGGCCCGCTGCCGTGTGTCTGCACAGGGTCCCAGCGAACGGGAAGTGCTGTGTGTGCCGTTTCGTCCTGGCCTCCCGATGCCTCCGTGAGGCAGGAGTGACATGTCCCTGCTTTCCTAAAGAACAGGCTCAGAGAGGCTAAGTAACGCCCAAGGCCAGGAAGCGGCAGGTACTAATGTCCGAATCCAGACTCTTGACTGCTTTTTCCTGACCTCTTCCTGGGAGGGGACAAAAGACCCAGCACTTGGACTGTGAGCTGTGCTCAGATGCTGTTGCTGAATCGTTTCCTCTGGATGGCCCCAACACATGCCGAATCACGTCACTGCAAAGGCCCCAGGCAGCGCTGGCCGCAGTGGTCTTCCGGGTGACGCTCCTTGGGCAGGCTGGGGGTCTCCAGGGAGCTACCAATATCAGCTGGCCTCAAGCCCCAGGGCATGTTGCAGAGTCCGGCACATAGGAAGCATATCAGCAAATGCTTGTTGAGTGAACCATTGAAAGGTGTTTGGAAGTGACTAAAAAATACACGCCCTGATCACAAGCTTTCCTCTTCAATCACGTGAAAAGATGAAATGAAGCTCTCCAAATATTTGCATGATCAAAGTGGCTCAGAGGGTAAAGTGTTTGCCTGCAATGCAGGTAGACCTGGGTTCGATCCTTGGGTCAGGAAGATCCTCTGGAGAAGGAAATGGCAACCCACTCCAGTACCTNAGATGAAATGAAGCTCTCCAAATATTTGCATGATCAAAGTGGCTCAGAGGGTAAAGTGTTTGCCTGCAATGCAGGTAGACCTGGGTTCGATCCTTGGGTCAGGAAGATCCTCTGGAGAAGGAAATGGCAACCCACTCCAGTACCTTTGCCTGGAAAATCCCATGAATGGAGGAGCTGGTAGGCTACAGTCCATGGGGTCGCAAGGAGTCGGACACAACTGAGCGACTGCACTTTCAATCCATCATGAAGTTGAAATGTGTTCCCTCAAATGACCCATCCTGTCCGATGTCAAAGACTTCTGCTTCAAAATGGAGCAAGTCAAATCCTGACAGATGGAAGAGATCGATGTTCAGAAAGACGGCGGCCAACCCCTGACGGCTCTCCTGGACCCAGGGAGGAGGCGGGAGGGGAGGACCTGAGTCTCTCCCTGGGGCTCATGGGGGTGGCACCGTGGCACCAGCTGCTTGAGTTTCCCCACGAACTGAACATTCTTTCTGCTAACCCAGGAATCTGATGCAATAAATCTCACGATGGTTGATGGTTCTGCTATTCTGAGTGTGGGCTTATTGGTCACGGATTAAGCATCTTATTCAAGGTGATCTAATGACATTTCTGGAGAGAAAGAAAGAAAGAAGAATGGGGGTCACACAGCCGCCTGCCCCCTGGAGGACAGGTTCATGGGGGATTTAGGTTTCAGGAAACCGAAAGGTTGCCAGGGACTGTTGGCTGCCCCTCAATTCACCCCCAAGATGGGCCGCTGGGTCTAGCTGTGCTAGCAATGGCAGGAAGGGAGAGGACAGGGGTACGGGATGGGCAGGCCAGCTGAGGCTCCAGCTTTCAGGGTGTGGGAGATGCTGGGAGTGGGGTAAACAATAGGCCAAGGACAGGAGGCAAGGAGAGGTGTCCCCTTGCTAAAACCTAGCCAGGGATGGTGGCATCTGCGACCTCCCTTTGGTGCCCACCTGTGGCCCACCACCCACTGCTCAGGTCATACCTGTCAGCCTCCCTTCTTTCCTACAGATCCCTCTAGGGCAGGAGCTGGCTCTGGAATTCTTTTTCTCTCTCCCATGCTCCTCCCAGAACCTGAAACAGAAAGAGTGCTCAGAAAAGGCTTTTGAATGGAATAGTCATTGGTTTGGGATTGAAAAGATCTGGCACAAAGCCAGAAAGTGGCTATCTGGGGGGACTGAAGTGGGCTTTACCCTGAGGTGTCTACAAGCGCACACTGCAGAGCAAGATGGCCTGGATTCAGATTCTAGATCTGCCACTGGCTGACCTGTGACCTTGAGGAAGTCACTTAACCTCAAGTGCAAGATGAGAATAGTAGCAAACCCACCCTGCAATGCTGTGGTGAGGATCATGAGTAATTCACACAAATGGCCACTTTTGTGCCTAATTCACTGGCATAAGGGCTTCCCTGGTGGCTCAGCTGGCAAAGGATCCGCCTGCAAAGCAAGAGACCTGGGTTCCATCCCTGGGTTGGAAAGATCCCCTGGAGAAGGGATAGGCTACCCACTCCAGTATTCTGGCCTGGAGAATTCCNGGGCTTCCCTGGTGGCTCAGCTGGCAAAGGATCCGCCTGCAAAGCAAGAGACCTGGGTTCCATCCCTGGGTTGGAAAGATCCCCTGGAGAAGGGATAGGCTACCCACTCCAGTATTCTGGCCTGGAGAATTCCATGGACTGTAGAAGTCCGTGAGGTCGCAAAGAGTCGGACTTGACTGAGTGACCTTCACTTTATTCACTGTCATAAAGGCTACAGCCCATCTCTCTTTCTGCCATCTCTGCTGAAGTTTCCTCTGCTTAAAGCAGGAAAAAATACACACAAGTGTCCAATAATACCTGGGTCAGGGAACCTGTGTAGTATCTTGGGCTATCAGAGAAAATGAAGTGGGGCTGGCAAGCACTTTCTGTAGAGGACACTCACATCCATCCTCCAGGGCTGTGCTTTGTGCTTGAGTTTATTCTAAACCACGCAGACTCCTTTAAGACCTCCCATTTTGCCTCCTATTCTGTCAATAAATGTTGGGCGTTCACACAATGGGCAGGCCCAGCTGCCATTCTGACCTGCTCCCCGCCCCCAGGGACTCACAGACACAGTGTGGGTCCCGGACTTTGGGACCTGGTATGACATCCAAGATCTCAGGGGACTTTAAGTCCATTTGTACCAGTGACGCTGCTTCCTCTGCAAAGAGAGTGCCATCCAGACCTGATAGGACCCCTCCAGACTCAGAATTCTATTAAGCAGATAAACAGGTAGTGTGGTGTTTCTTCTAAAATGCATATAGATAATGTCCCCTGAGCAAAGACGCTGTGCATCCCCGGTAAACCTGCACCATCGAACCCCTCCCCCTGAGCAGCCTGGTCTCCGGGTTCAGTGCCCTGTGGTTGTCCCTGATGCCTAGTCAAGAGCTTCTCAGCTACTGACACATCTGCTCCTCATGATAACCCAGGAGGGCAGATGCCCATATCATCCTTCTTTTGCAGATGATGAAATTCAGGCATGGAAAAAGCAAAGAGGCTTGCCCAAGGCCAAGCCAGGCCCCCCGACCCCACGACTTCTCTCTCCAGAAAGGCTGGGCTATTGATCGCTGGTAAAGAGGGGGTCTACCAGGCTTCGGCCAGAGGCGCCAAGTCCATGTCCAGCTGTAGAGCCCTCAGGAAGGGCATGTGGCTCTCACACCTCCTCTCCGTGACCCTGATCTATCCTGCTTGACAGCGCAGGGGCTGCCCCCATCAAGAGCTGACCTGGAAAAGAGCTAACCTGGACAGCGAGAGGGCCCGGGGCTTGAAACGGAACAAGGAAGGAGGCCTCCCCCTCTCAGGATGCTGGAGTTTGCAAACACCGATACAGGATGCCTGGTGAAATTTGCACTTCAGATAACATGTAAATTTTTAACCTAAGTATGTCAGTGCAGTATTGGAATTATAGCCCTACCGAGAGAGTATTCATAGCTGACCTGAAATTCACACGTAACCTGGTGTCCTCGATTTTTTCTGGCAGCCCTACCCCGCATCCCCACTACTCCCAGTAGTACTGGTGCAAGTTCAGGAATCTGGGGCTTAAACTCACACTTTTTCCGACTTTAGGTCATGGTGACTGAATGTAATCACACGGGAGGATGGGCAGGGAAGAAAGTCATGGCTGAATATTATCATCAGATTGGAGGCTGTGGCCTAGATTCGGAACAGAGCGACCTGGGCCGATGGTGGCTCCTGTCCCCAGCAGTGTGACCCGGGCACATCCCTTAATGTCCAAGCCTTGGTTTCCTTTCCTGCAATTTGGGGCTGATGATGAACCTGCCCTACCTGTTGGCCAGAACTGCTTGAGGAAGGACCCTACAGTTCATAAAGAAGTGATCCAGCAAAGCTGAAGTCCGAGCGAGTCCTGCTGTGTTACAATTTATTTGCGTCACTTCTATAACAATAAATGAACAGCTTGATTCATTGCTGACTCTGAGGTTCTTCCCTGGCTTTCTCCACCAGCCTCGTTTTCTGCCTGTACAGAGTTCATGGAGACGCTCTGTTCTGGAGGTGGTTAAAGACGAAGCGAAGCTGTAGCAAATGTGATTTACATCCCTAATTCCATTTGAAACGACTTCGGCAGTAAATAAACCACTCTCTTTGATTCTTTTAACTCAGCGGATTTCAGCAGCAAAGTGACTTGTTGGAATCAGCAGTCTGCGCCCTCTTGCTCGGTTGGCCCAGGTGTGTCCACAGTGAAGGGATGCTGAGGCCTGCCCCAGTGCCAGGCTGCCGGCCTCTGCAAGAATCAGGACTCTCCCCTGCCACCTACTTCCATCCCTGGCTCCGTGGGGCAGTGACCCCGACCTGCACGAGGCCTGCCCCTGATGTCTGCCTCCCTCGGTTCCTCTGTGCTTGCAGGGTGCCCAAGGAGGTTTCACTGTGTTGAGTCTATGAATTGATGTCAGATGTTCAAGAAGGACAGGGAGGTTTCGGCAGAGACACCAGCTGAGGCAGAATTCCAGGACTGGCATGTGGATCAAGGGTCTCGCCCTTGGGCCTGAAGCAGTTACCCAGGGATCCTTACTGGGTCAGGGATACTGTGAGTTCATGGCAACAGGTAAGCATGGGGCCTTGGAGTCAGCCCAGGTCAGCTCCCTGCTAATCAGAGAGGCCAGGGAGCCCCTGAGTTCCTGGAGCTCTGGATAATGAGAATGATACAGGCGTGCAGTTCTAAGCTGCCATGAAAATGACCTCATGGCGTCTGTGTCCATCACCACGTAAAGCACTTAGCACAGGGCCTGGCAGCTGTCAGCTCGATGCAACAGACAGGGAGGGCTTCTTACCAGTGGGTAGGACTCGGGGCTTAGAGAAGCTACGCACACGGGCACACACAGCCTGACACCCAGAGACCCACACACACGCTGACAGAGGGCTTGGGGTGAGGCCCTGACACATAGATGTTTGACAAGCAGATCAGGTGACTGTAGCCACAGGGAGGGCTGAGGCACCACCCTAAGGCACCCAGCCCTTGGCAGCGTCAGAAACACCTGGAAAGCTGGTTACACTGCAGCTGGGGCCCCAGCGTCTGCCTTTCTAACAAAACCCCAGGAGATAACTGAGGCTGCTGGGCAGGGACCAACCCTCCTTTAGTGGGGGGATTGCTGCCACTGCCCAGGGACATGCAGAGCTCTTCGAAGAGAGGCCAGAGGTGGTGATGTTTGGGGGAGGGAAGCAGACATTGGCCACCAGGAGTTCCTCCGCCTCCTGGGCACCTCCAGCCAGTGAGCACAGGTCCCTCCCACCCTGCAGGAGCAAAATGGTGGAGAAGCGCACATCTTCTCTGATGCCAACTCCAACCAGTTTATGATCATAATTAGGTGCAGACCAATGGTTCTCAGTCTTGGCTGCACACTGGAATCACCCAGGGAGCTCTGACATATATTGATAACTGGCTCCCACCCCCCAGACATTCTGATTTAGTGGACTGGGTGCAGCCTGAGCATGGAGACTTTTAAAATTCCCCAGAAGATTCTAAAGTATAGCTAAGGTTAAGAACTGCTGATATAGAAGTTTCCCTGATGGTCCAGTGGTTAAGATCCCATGCTTCCAGTACAGGGGACGATTCCTGATTGGAAAACTAAGATCCCACCAGCCCCACATGGTGATCAAAAATTAATAAACAGAAGTGTGTGTTCAATTTACTTAAAAAAAAAAAAAAAGAACTGCTGATATAGACCAATGTCTTACAATGTGGCTGCACATGAAAATCACTGGGGATTTTTAAAAACACTTTTTCTCCAGGGTCCTGCCTCAAAACCTATCAAATCATAATCTGTACGAGTGGGGCCCAGATGACAGCACAGATCCTTTATGACACCTCCCCCAGATGATCGTGTAGCCAGGATAGAGACACAATGCGCACAGGTCTAGCTCTCACTCAAAACAGGACATCATGGGGCATGCTCAAAACCGCAATCTAATTTTCGGTTTGTAGATGATCTTTGTCCTAGAAGTGTACAAATCACATCTGTTGGGTTTTTATAGAATACATCTCAAGGCACTTTCCAATTTTAAAACCAATACATGAGTGCAAAATGTGAATAATTTAAGTATCAATTTCATGCACATAATAGATCTTGATAAATATTCATGGAATGAACTCATCAGTCAATCAATCAATGCAGTTCTAGTTCCAAGGCTGCCCAAAATACTTCTCTATCCCCCCTAGACTGTACACTCCCTGAGGGCAGACCTGGGACCCCCAACCCCTAAGCAAGGGCATCTGATGAAGCCAGGAATCTGCACACAAAGCTAAAGAGCCCTAAATGTTTGTGGTTGTCTCTCTATTTTCCAGGTGTGCAGTGAATTTCCAGATGAACAGGGAATGCAAATATACCATTTTTGTTGAAAGGATGATGATGGCACAATTTAATTATGGAAAAATTACTGGTTGCTATGCTTTTTGGAGGCCTGGGGAGAAGCCCAGATGTGGCTTTTTGATTTAACAAGAAGCTAAAGGCTCACAGCCCAGACGTGCATGGACTCAGGTCAGGTGTCCAGCACTGATCCACGCCCCGTCCCACCCAATGCAGGGGCCCAGTGTTTCCTCAGCAGCCCTCACTGGGGACCCAGTCTCTGTTCCACGGCTGGTGGAGGGTGAATGGTGGATCCATGGCCTGTGCAGCAACCCTGTCTTATGACCTCAGCTGATTTGCCCCCTTAATTGTAAGAATATTCCCTCCCCAGAGCCTCCCACCAGCATGGAGCTATAGTCCTGTACAGAGAAAGGGCATCCGCCCATCACCAACTAGCTGTGTGACTAGGGCAAATCACTGAGCCTCTCTGAGCTCCAGTGCCCCCGCCTATAAGATGACATTGATGCAGTGCCCACCCTAAAGGTCACTGTGAGATGAAGACGGAATGATGCCTGCAGAGCCTGCCCACCAGGCCTGGCGTGGAAAAGCGATGGGGTTGTGACAGGTGACAGCACAGAGGCTGAGCCCTTAGATCCCAGGGCTGCCCCTCAGTCACTGTGCCACTGGAGCAAGTCGCTCACCTTGGTAAGACTCAGTTTTTGCATCTGTGAAATGGGACCAATAGAAGAACTCATCATAAGATCACTGAGATGAGCCAGTGCCGTGAAGGACAAGTCGTGGTCACTGGTTTGAACAGAACACTCAGTATTCATTGCCAGAATTATTTCCACTCCTTAGCATTATGGTGATTAATAAGTGCCATTTACTACAATAATAAAGAGTTGACTTTTCTCCCAGCAAGGATATGGTCATGGTTCATGTGCTGACAGCACCCCAGAGATTTACAAGCACCTCTCCCCTACCCATGCTGGCCCCCTGAAACTCTAACGTCACTGGTTTCTAATCAGGGTAAAGCGCTTGCTTCAAACGAGAAGGGCAGAGATAGGGGTTTCCTGTCCCAGGCCTGTGTCCACCCTCAAACGACCTGCCTCCACCAAGGCTGAAGGGAAGGAAACATTCAGGTCCTCAGGTGGGATGACAGACCCTTTTCCGACTTACAACCTCAGCTATCTCGGCAACCAAACATCTCATTGCCGCAAGTCCAGTGGGCGGTGAGGTACATGTACAACCTTCCTCTGGGACCATCCCGGCCCCCGCCTTCTCCTTCCACACCCCGAAAGCAACATGTGGGCCAGGTGGGAACAGGTGCCCCAGGACAAGGTCTAGGTCAGTGTGACACAGACCAGACCAGCTCCAGCCCTGGCTGGACACAAGGCGCCTTCCCAAGTGCACACACGAATCCTGCTACAGACAAGAGAGAGGAAGACAAAACAATCTTCGGCAAAGTATGACACCCTCAGGACTTCCCTGGAGGTCCCGTGGTTAGGACCCTGCGCTTCCACTGCAGGGCCGTGGGTTCGATCCCTGGTCAGGGAGCTCAGATCCCACAAGCCCCACTAGTGGTTTAGTCACTAAGTCATGTCCGACTCTTGTGACCCTACCGACTGTAGCCTGCAAGGCTCCTCTGTCCATGGGATTTTCCAGGCCAGGATACTGGAGAGGGCTTCCATTTCCTTCTCCAGGGGATCTTCCAGACCCAGGGGTCAAACCTGGGTCTCCTGCATTGCAGGCAGATTCCTTTCCAACTGAGCCACTGGGGAAGTCTTTATCAGAAGCCCCACGGTGTGGCCAAAAAAGAGAGACATCCTCTAGCAACCCATGTGCACCCAGACGGCAATGTTCTTGAACAAAGGCCAGAGGGCCCCCTTCTCCCAGTCCACTGTGTGGACAGGACCAGCCTTTATCTGCAGTCAGGACCATGGGGCAGTGCAGCTGTTCCACAAATCATAACTTTCCTCAAGCAGCCAAGACCAGCCTCCCTGCGCCCCAGGCGTCCTGGAGTGCACAGCCCAGGAGGATCACGGGAAGGAGAATGGTTGGCAGCGTGAGTCTGACAGCACGGGCTCCATGGGCTGAGCCCGGCTCAGTGAGGTCTCTGATGACTTCGCCTCTCCAGGCCTGTGAGATGCTAATAGCTAATTAATGCTGGACACCTCCATGTGCGGTGAGAATAAACACGCCCCTGCAAACTCTAGAGTGCCGGCAGGAGCTAGCGATCATTACCAACCTTCCCGCTGGCCCCGGGGGAGGCCCAGCTGAGGACGATAAACTTGAATTTGGGCTCCTGGGAGCAGTAACTCAGAGAGACTCTCCAAAACTGTGAAATGTCTGCAGTTTCTCCTGTTTGATCTTCAGAGTTGATGCAGACTCTATGTTTAATTCATAATATTTTAGTTTGTTTTAATCAAATGGGGTTTGAAATTCCCAACCCAATCTACAAGGTGGTGGGGTTGCCACCTTGTAGATTCGTGTACCTGGTAAATCGGTGCTGCAGAAAGTTGTGACTTAGGAAGTGAACCCCCCAACCCCACCCCCGTGCTGCCAGCAAAGGCTGCTTGGCCAAAAGAGATGACACCCCTGGGACCTCCCAGCAGGCCCATTTGGGGGTCCCCTCCCTCCCTGTCTCTTATACACNCAATATAAAGAACTTGTTTTTTTTTTTAACTTTATTGTACATGAATACATGTTACTTTTGTTGTAGAAAGAATTTCATGATTGAAAATAGTTTTTAATAGAACCATTTATAATGCCAATCAATCTGTCAGTCAAGAAATAAATATCTTCAAAATATAAAAAAATTTTAATTATTTTAGAATCTCCTTTCACCCTCAAAAGTGACTTGGCGTGACCAAAAAATACAGTCACTCTAGTCATGAGGGATGACGACGCATGTCAGTTCTCTGCTGCTGTGTAACAAATTACCACAAACCCAGCAATTTGAAACAGCCAAGGGTTATTGTCCGGGGGGCTCAGGGGCAAAGCATCTGCCCACCAATGCAAAAGATGCAAGTTTGGTCCCTGGGTCGGGAAGATCCCCTGAAGAAGGAAATGACAACTGACTGCTGTTTTCTTGCCTGGGAAATCCCATGGACAGAAGAGCCTGGCAGGCTACAGTCCATGGGGTCGAAAAAGAGTCGGACACGACCGAGCGACTGGGCATACACANGGTCCCTGGGTCGGGGAGATCCCCTGAAGAAGGAAATGACAACCGACTGCTGTTTTCTTGCCTGGGAAATCCCATGGACAGAAGAGCCTGGCAGGCTACAGTCCATGGGGTCGAAAAAGAGTCGGACACGACCGAGCGACTGGGCATACACACGGGGCCTGTTAGGACAAAATGTGTGTGGAAGGAGAGCAGACGGTGATTCCTGAAAAATTCAAACTGGGCTTCCCTGGTGGCTCAGTCGTAAAGAATCTGCCTGCCAATGAGGAGACTTGGGTTCCACCCCTGGGTTTGGAAGATCCCCTGGAAAAAGAAACAGTAACCAACTCCAATATTCTTGCCTGGGAAATTCTATGGACAGAGGAGCCTAGTAAGCTATAGTCCATGGGGTCGAAAAAGAGTCAGACATGACTTAGCAACTAAACAGCCAGAGACAGGATGTGGCTCAAGAATTCAGATGTGGCTCAGCTGTCCACCTCTGGGTCAGGGTCTTCCCTGAGGCACCACTAAAACCGTCAGTCTACCCTGCAAGTAAACCTGAAGGCTCCACCGAGTCTGGGAAATCCTCTTTCACGCCCGGTCATGTGGCTGTCAGCAGGCTTCAGAAGATGCGCCTCCAGACTCGTGGTGTGGTTGTGGGCCTGTATTAGCCAGCGCAGGCTGCTGTAACAAGTGCTGCAGGCTGGCATGTACACAGCAGTTCTGGAGGTCGGGGGTCCGAGATCAAGGTGACTGATTAGCAGCGTTGTTTTCTCTTCAGGCCTGTCTCTTTGGGCTGTAGACGGCTGCCTTCTCCCAAGTCCTCACACGGTCCTCCCTCTGCGCTATCAGTTCAGTCGCTCAGTCACGTCCGACTCTGCGACCCCACGGGCTGCAGCGCGCCAGGCCTCCCTGTCCTTCACCAGCTCCCGGAGTTTACTCAAGTTCATGTAATCGCCTCGGTGAGGCCATCCAGCCATCTCATTCGCTGTTGTCCCCTTCTCCTCCCAACTTCAACCTTTCCCAGCATCAGGGTCTTTCAAATGAGTCAGCTCTTTGCATCAGGTGGCCAAAGTATTGGAGTTTCAGCATCAGCATCAGTCCTTCCAATGAATATTCAGGACTGATTTCCTTTAGGATGGACTGATTGGATCTCCTTGCTGTCCAAGGGACTCTCAAGAGTCTTCTCCAACACCACAGTTCAAAAGCATCAATTCTTCAGGGCTCAGCTTTCTTTATAGTCCAACTCTCACATCCATACATGACCACTGGAAAAACCATAGCTTTAACTAGACGGACCATTGTATGTTGTCTAGGTTGATCATAACTTTCCTTCCAAGGAGCAAGCATCTTTTAATTTCACGGCTGCAGTCACCACACCATCCCTCTGTGAGCCTGCATCCTAATCTCTTCTTATAAGAATGCCTCATAATGAATCGGGACTCACCCCAAGGGCCTCATGTTAACCTAATTACCTCTCTAAAAACTCTATTTCCAAATACAGTCACATTCTGAGGTCCTNCAGTCACCACACCATCCCTCTGTGAGCCTGCATCCTAATCTCTTCTTATAAGAATGCCTCATAATGAATCGGGACTCACCCCAAGGGCCTCATGTTAACCTAATTACCTCTCTAAAAACTCTATTTCCAAATACAGTCACATTCTGAGGTCCTGAGG
Source organism: Neotragus pygmaeus (assembly GCA_006410875.1). NCBI lineage: Eukaryota > Metazoa > Chordata > Mammalia > Artiodactyla > Bovidae > Neotragus > Neotragus pygmaeus. Next base: position 161,717 of record SJYV01017668.1, on the reverse strand, counting down.
GTTAGGACATTACACATACATCCTCACATATACACACACCACCACCCACGTGCTTGGATACACAAGTCACATATATTGCACACATGGTCATACACACAGATCCACCACCCTCACTCACATCCACACTCACATCTCACTACGCATGCATTCACATATGCTCGCTCACTTTCTCTCTCTCTCTCTCTCTCTCACACACACACACACACACACACACCCCCCACACAGCACCCCTAGCACGCTCCCGGACCTGGCACGAGGCTGGTGCTCAGTCAGGGTTGGCCGCATTGATGAAACATTAGATTGGGGGAAATTATGGTGGGGGATCTTTTTTTCCAAGTAATCCTTCCAGTTGTTTAACATCAGCTCCTGAGAAATTTTCTGTGTGCGGGCAGAGCCCTAACCTCACACTTCTCAGAATTAGATAAAGATCGTTTCTCTTTCCTGCAGTTGCATCTGAACTGATCATACGCTGGTGTGGTGGATCTTTTCATGAACTATGACTCTAAATCAGGCCGAGTCTAAATCTTTTCAGACTTTACTTACTCAAGCACTTGGGCAAGGAGGAAGCATACAAGATTTTCTCCAAGCAAATCACCTCTCCACATTTGGGGGTCCTTTAAAGGAAAGGGGAAAGTATTGGGAAGTCTCCATGGTCCAACATCCACCAGCCTACGGGCTTCGGCTTCAACCCCTTCTCCAAACAGAGCCCTGAGAATGGCACAACCTCGGTGTAAAAGCGTGGCTGAATTGGTTCAACTATGTTTTCTGAAGAATAACCCCAAACATGCATTGTTTTGTGACAAATCAAAGGTGATTTTTTTAAGGAGGAAAGAAACAATCCTGTTGACACGTTTGTTATTCAGTCACTTAGTCGTGTCAGACTCTGCGACCCCATGGGCTGCAGCACGCCAGGCTTCCCTATCCTTCACCATCTCCCAGAGTTTGCCCAAACTCTTGTCCATTGAGTCAGTGATGCCATCATTCAACAATCTCATCCTCTGTCTTCCCCTTCTCTGCCTGCCCTCAATCTTCCCCAGCATGAGGGTCTTTTCTAACGAGCTGGCTCTTCACATCGGGTTGCCAAAGTATTGGATGCAAAGAATTTAGCACCATGCCTGGCAAGAAGGAAGGACTCTTATTAGTTCAGTTCAGTTGCTCAATCATATCTGATTCTTTGCGATCCCATGGACTGAAGCATGCCAGGCCTCCCTGTCCATCACCAACTCCCAGAGATTACTGAAACTCATGTCCATTGAGTCAGTGAGGCCATCCAACCATCTCATGTTGTCCCCTTCTCCTCCTGCCTTCAATCTTTCCCAGCAACAGGGTCTTTTCCAATGAGTCACTTGTTCGCATCAGGTTGCCAAAGTATTGGAATTTCAGCTTCAGCATCAGTCCTTCCAATGAATATTCAGGACAGATTTCCTTTAGGATGGACTGGTTGGATCTCCTTGCTGTCCAAGGGACTCTCAAGAGTCTTCTCCAAAGGTAATTTTTTGGTTGTTTACTTGTAAAGTCTGCTTCCTGAGAAATTCTGCATCCCTGATGATTTGATGCTCCTCCCTGAACCCCTCAGAATGCTGCTCTAAGACCATCTTCGTAGGCAAAAAGCTCCAGCGGGAGACGATCCCCATGAAAGAGGGAGGCTTCCCCCATACGCCCTTCAGCCATCACCTCAGGACGCGAGGAATCCCAAGGAAAATGCAGCAACACCAGGAACACACCGTCCTGGCTTAATATCTGCTTCCCAACAGTTGTCTGGTGTGTTTCCTTTACGACAAGCTCCCCCAAGCCTGCTATTTCCTTTTAGAATGCTATTCTTTATTTGATTTCTAAATTATTCTCCATGTGTTGCCTTTTACATTGAGCCGTTTTCAACCCCCAGTGAAATCTTGGCACCCAAAGCGGCTCTCAGAACTAAATTAATTATAAAAGCATATTAATGTCATCTGTATAGCAATGAAATTAATTTATTCAATAGATCCAAGAGGAAGTCATCAATTATGCCCAGTGACTGAGGCATTTTGTGTGACAGCACTTACAGTTCTTACAAATTTTAATAATTCCTCCAGCAAGAATTGCCGTAAATATCATGTGCTGTGTAGGCTTGATTTATGAATTAAGTGGACCTTTTAGATGCTGCCTGCATGTGAAGTCACTGGTGTCTGACTCTTTGCGACCCTATGGACTGTAGCCCACCAGGCCTCTCTGTCTATGGGATTCTCCAGACAGGAATACTGGAGTGGGTTGCCATGCCCTCCTCCAGGGGATCTTCCCAAGCCAGGGATCGAACCTGTGTCTTACACCTCCTGCACTGGCAGTCTGGTTCTTTACCCCTAGTGCCCGCTGGGAAGCCCCTTTTAGAGGCTACTAGTGTTCAAATCAGAGAAGGCAATGGCACCCCACTCCAGTACTCTTGCCTGGAAAATCCCATGGACAGAGGAGCCTGGTAGGCTGCAGTCCATGGGGTCGCTAGGAGTCGGACATAACTGAGCAACCTCGCTTTCACTTTTCACTTTCCCGCATTGGAGAAGGAAATGGCAACCCACTCCAGTGTTCTTGCCTAGAGAATCCCAGGGATGGGGGAGCCTGGTGGGCTGCTGTCTGTGGGGTCGCACCGAGTCAGACACGACTGAAGCGACTTAGCAGCAGCAGCAGCAGCAGTGTTCAAATACTGTATACTTTATTCTTACCAAGTGTGTGTTCTGGGGTGGGAGGTGGGGTTATCTGTCAATGAAAAAATGAAAAATAAGAATCTCTGTTCTCTTAGGGATAACTCTGCCTCTCAGGATGTGAAAACATTCAATAGAGTCTACCCTATGACATACACAAATTCCTTAAACGTGCTTCCAACCTTCCCAGGTTAAATTCCCAAGACACCTTATAAACTCTCTACAATGGAATGCAGGATCTCCACCCTTGCATCAAGATCTGAATACACCTAAGGGGTCCCAAGTGGCCCAGTCTCAGAACAAGTAAGGAGTCAGAGAAGCACGCCATGGTCTTCACGTGCGCTGCTCAAAGGCTACTTGAGAAGATCCAGCTCACTAGCCAGAGCAGTTCTTAGCAGACTCCTTCCACCTAGTTCTTCTAAATCACCCACAAGACCCACAGCTAACCTGAAATTCTCTCTCACTGCTTCCTAAAACTCCTAAGGAAAAGATGCGTGCATGTTCAGTCCCTTCAGTTGTATCTGACTCTTTGCGACCCCATGGACTATAGCCCACCAGGCTCCTTTGTCCACCAGGCAACAGTACTGGAGTGGGTTGCCATGCCCTCCTCCTGGGGATCTTCCCGACCCAGGGATCAAACCCAGGTCTCCTGTGTCTTCTGCATCGCAGGCGGATTCTTAATCACTGAGCCACTGGGGAAGCCCCTTGGAAAAGACAGTTGACATAAATCTGACAAATAATTTGTATCTCGGCTCTGTAAGAAATGCCCGCAGAGCAATAAGGAAAAGACAGACAGCCCAGCAAAACAAAGGGCAACGTGGTAGCACAGGCTACGCACACGGGAGAAGGCCAAGTAGTCAGGAGGCACGTGAGAAGGGGCCCAGCTTCAGGAGCCCTCAGGGGTGACCACACGGAAATTAAACCAAACACACCCCCTCGAATGACTGCAGTGAAAACGCCAGGAAAGTCCAACCACTGGCAAGGATGCAGAGCAACTGGAACTTTCACACACTGCTGGTTGGAGTGTAAATTGGTACCATTTGGATCACCTCTTGGTCGTATACATCACGCTGAGCATATGCATTCTCTATGACCCAGAAATTCTGCTTCTAGGTAAATACCCAACCTAAATGAGTCCGTATGTTCACCAAAAGTCAGGTTCTAAAATATTCATAGCAGCAGTATTTATGATAGCCCCAAACTGAAAATTTCAAAATGTCCATTAACAGGAAAATGCAGCTTTTGTTGTTGCCTAGCCACTAAGTCGTGTCTGACTCTTTGTGACCCCGTGGACTGTAACCCACCAGCCTCCTCTGTCCGTGGGATATCCCCTGGAGTGGGTTGACACTTCCTTTTGCAGGGGATCTGCCCCACCCAGGGATCAAACCTGCGTCTCCTGCACCAGCAGGCAGATTCTTCACCGCTGAGCTACCAGGGTAGCCCAGGAAGTGGGAAAGGGTTGCCCAGTAAAATACAGGACACCCAGTGGAACTTGAATTTCAGATAAACAACAAACAATATTTTAGCAGAAGTTTGTCTCGTTCGGTAATGTTACCCAAAATGCACTACTGCTGTGCATGGATGGTGCCACAGACATGATGATAAACAAAAGAAGCCAGAGGGGATCCAGATGGGATGTGTCCATCTATATGGTGTCCAAAACCAGGTAAACGCACCCCTGATACTAACAGTCAGGACGTAAGGGGATGGGCAGCTCCTGGATGGGGACAAGAGGATGTCTGGGGACCCTGGATGCTCTGTCTCTTGATCTGGGTGCTGCTTACACAGATGTGTCCACTTTGGGATGATCCATCAGATGGCACACTTACAATGTGTGCCCTCCTGGAAGCATGAGACACGCTCACAGCAAGGGTTTGTGTTGTTTCTTGGAGGTTCAAGTTCAACAAAGTATTCCGTCTTTTTCTGACAACCTTATTCCATCCTCCTGCTAGCGGACACTGGTCACCAACACATATCATATGTGTATTTCATATGTCAGTAAAAGTTATTTTTTAAAACTTCACAAAAAAATAAAAATAAAAACTTCACAGAAAACTGTGATCAATATGGATCCTCCCACTTTTTCCCTAAGAAGGGAGGAGAGAAATGTCAGTGGGCAGAGTTGGGATCTTTCGTCAGCTGGGAGAGGGTCAGAATAGAAAACAGAACTGCAAATATTCACATAGTAATAATTTTTTTTCTTTTGGCCTGAGGCTTGCAGGATCTCAGTTCCCCGACCAGGGATTGAACTCCAGCCAAGGCAGTGAAAGTCCGGGATCTTAACCACTAGGCCACCAGGGAACTCCTGATAATAATTTTTGTAACCCAGAAAATAAATCTTTTAAAGTCCAGAGGTATGACCCCTATTTCCACCCTCTTAGGATTTAAGTTCAAGTTGCCTACTAAGTACCTTCAAACTTCATCTGATTTTGTAGGAGGCCTGGTGGTGATCAATCAAGCTTGTAATTTTCATCCTTACCCACCTCCCCCACAATAATAGACCTCTGGTGTCTAAACAGTCATTAGGGAACTAGTGGGGACCCCCAACAGGGTTGAGGGGAGACATTGAGAAACACAGCTCCTTGTCAGATGTACCCATTCAGTTCAGTTCAGTTCAATTCAGTTGCTCAGTCATGTCCAACTCTTTGCGACCCCATGAACTGCAGCACGCCAGGCCTCCCTGTCCATCACCAACTCCCAGAGTTCACTCAGACTCACGTCCATCAAGCCAAGTGGAGACAAAACACAAAGCAGAGAGAGAAGAGTGAGAATTTGACTGAGACACTAGATCCAGTCCCAATAGGAAGCCCAGGAAAGGAAGTGGATAGACTTGGCTCCAGCGTTCCTAACCACGCACCCTTGAGCACATCACCAAACAGCTGAGCCTCAGTTTTCTCATCTGAAAAAGGGGGGCAGTGATAACAGGTAACTCACTGGGTTGTTGCAACAATTGAGTGAAATGACAGGTAGCGGATCACATTTTCCCAAAGTGACCACCTGTATTTACTGCTCTGTAAGCTCACCTAGAACCTTGCCACTCCCCCACCAAAGTGAAAGTGAAAAAATGACTCAATCATGTCCGACAATTTGTGATCCCACGGACTGTCCATGGAATTCTCCAGGCCAGAATATTGGAGTGGGTAGCCTTTCCCTTCTCCAGGGGATCTTCCCAACCCAGGGATCGAACTCAGGTCTCTCACATTGCAGGCAGATCCTCTACCAGCTGAGCCACCAGGGAAGCCCATCAATAAAGTTGAGTGCAATCCCCTTCTTCTGAATCCAGGGGGAGCAGAGAGCTGGTGACCAATCGAGGGTAACAGAAGTGAGGCTAAGTAAATTCTGAGACAAGATCATACAAGGCAATTCCCTTCCCCCTTCTTGGCTGGCATACTCGCCCTTGGACCCTGAGCCTTCATCAAAGCCCAGCTACCTGCTAGCCATCATGCTGTGGGGACACTCGGGCCACATGGGGAGGCCAATGGACAGTCCCTGCTGAGATGCCAGCTAACAGACAAAATCAACTACCAGAAGTGAGTGAAGACTCCTCCAGGTGACTCCAGGCCATCAGCCCTTGAGTATTCCCAGCTGAGGCCCCAGACCTCAGCAAGAAGAGACTCATCATGCCTGCCACACTCTGTCCAAATCCCCAACTCACATCCATAAGCAGGATAAAGTGGTTGCTTCAGGCATTTGTTTGAGGTGGTTTGTGATACAGCAAGAGTAACTAAAACACGTCTTGTATCAGTTAGCTCTTGCTGCATAACAAAACACTCTCACATTTAGTGGTTTAAAACAACACTCATGTATTTAGTTCACAAGTTCTGTGGGTCAGTTGGGTGGTTCTGGTGCTGTGGGCAGTTTCAGTCACTCTCTCCTGGGATTGCTCCTGCATCTGTGCTGGTGGCTGATGGGTGGCTGAGGATCCAGCCCACCTGATGGACCTCCCAGGTGGCACTAGTGGTAAAGAATCCATCAGTTAATGCAGGACACGTAAGAGATGTGGGTTCAATCCCTGGAGAAGGACAAGGCAACCCACTCCAGTATTCTTGCCTGGAGAATCCCATGGACACACATGCCTAGCAGGCTACAGTCCATGGGACCACAAAGCGACTTAGCCACTGAAGCGACTTAGCATGATAATCCAGAATGCCTCACCCACACGTCTGGCCGTTGGCTGAATGGCAATAAGGCATCAGGTGCACAGGGGCCATGGGTCTCTCATTATCCAGGAGGTTGGTCCAGGCTTCTTCACAAGGAGGCAAAGTTCCAGGAAGAAGAGAGGACCAGTTCAATGCACAAGCTCCTCAAGTTTCTAGTTGCAGCACATTTGCAGATGTTACATTGGCTGAAGCAAGTTCGTGGCCAAGAGTGGAGTAGGAATGGGAGGGCTCCCAAAGTGACCAGCGAGAAGGTGTGAACCCAGAGGGGTAGGATCCAGGGCCATTTTTGTAGTCCGCATGCTCGGGCACACAGTCAGCCTCTAGCACACGCTGGCTGTCCACGCGACCTAAGGGGCACGGAGCAGAGGCTGCTCGGCACTTCCTGGACACAGGCTCAGCTAGAACACAAGGTGTCTGAGAGCAGCGGCTGGGGCTGAGCCGGGAGAGGCAGGCAAGGACCTGGCTCTGAGAGGCGCTCATCCCTGACTCCTCAGGGACAGACACAGTATCCAAAGGGCAAGCGCTTGCAAGTCAGCCATGCCCGGGCTGTGGCATGAGCCCCCAGAGGGCCCCTGGCTCACTGCTAAGGCCCTCATCTTTTCATAGGGATTCAGAGTATCTCCCCCTCAGTGCCGCGGGTGACAGCGGCTAGCAAAGACAAAGCCAGCTGAAAAAGCTGCCCAGCAAAGCCTTTCTGAAGCTTGCTCCCCAAACTCCCTGTTATTATGCCACAAAAGACCGCTGCAGCTGCTCACCGAGAAATAACTGGGGCCGCACTTGTCGGAGGGTCGACCTGTGCACATTGCAATCTGCAAATTGCAATCGCTCAGATTCTTGCACCTGCCAGCCCAGCAGGTCCATAAGCTGTGCTTTTCAATGCATTTCTCAAAGGCTCATACTGGGCGGGGCCCTGGTGTAACTGGGTGTTCTGCAAGGGCCAGAGCCCAGGCGTGGGTCCAGCTTGCAGGTTAGATGCCCAAGGAGGAATGAGGCAATTTCCAGGGGCTGAAGCCCAGACTGGGCTCCAGAAGACACTTGTCCAGCTGCAGGGCACTTCCAGGAGCCAAGCTGGGCATGCCAAGGGATGCACATCACACACATTCACACATACTTACCTACATACCAACCCCTTACCAAATGGCATGCCACTGTGTCACTCACATGCAATGATGCCCTCTCCTCTGGCATTGCTGCCCTAATCATTACCAGGCCAGATGAGCCGCCCTCCCAGACAAAGAAGGGGAGACATGAAGCCTTTCCCGGCAGACAAAGGGACAAGTGCAGACACCTAGAGTAGCCTGTGGCCCTGGGACACCACAAAGGTGCAACATTCCATGAGTAAAGTGGGAACAGCAGGATCCAGACCCCCAGAAACATTACTATCCATCTTGTAGACATTACGGGGTCAAGGGAAGTTTTAAACAATAGGGTGATGGCCCAGGTGTGCAGATGAGTTTCAAGACTATGCCCCTGGAGACAGTGGAGGAAGGAAACTGACCAGCTCCAAAGCCCAGGGATGAGCTGCTGAGGGAGGAGAGGATGGGACAGACGCAGGGAGCGTTTCCGGGTTGGCATCAGCAAGTCATGTGACCGCCACAATAGTTGCCTCTCCCAACTTTGCAGTTGCCTCCCCCAAATTTGCAGTTGCCTGCGAGAGGGGAGGGAGGCTTCCCCCACTGCTGGCCCCTCCCCCATTGCCGGTCCCCTCCCCCACTGCCCCTCTCCCGGCTCAGGTCCTGGGATCCCACCCTCTTGAACTTCTCCCCTCCATCCTCCACCTCCCTCCTGGTCTCCCAACTGTAACACGTCCTGCTCCAGGCGGCCTCCGCATGAAGCACAGTGTATCTAACATGCTCTCCCTCATTAACCTTCTGTGGCTCCCATCGCCTAGAACCAAGCCCACACTCTTCAGTCTCGCACGCCCTGGTCCCCCACCCCAGGTCCTCAGACACATCACCTGGATTTCAACTCTCATGTCTTTGCTCAGATGGGGATCCCTTCCCAAACAACCTGTCTTCTCCTCTACAGCCTCGGAAGAGTCCGCCTCCTGGCCACATCCTTCCTGAATTTTCCTCTGAGCCCGAGGAGCCCTCCCCGTCTCTGGCTCTCCCACATCCTTCCCTGTGCCCTGAAGGCGCACACCCACTGTGGGTTACAGGCTTTATGTCCACCATCTCCTCCATCCTGTAAACTCCAGAGGGCAGGGGTCCTTACGTCTTTCGCTCCAAAGCCCCCTTGACTAGTTGAGGCAATGATAGCTGCTGTCAGAGCAGAGCCCAGAATCTTGGTGATCTCACCCAGGAACAACTAACATCTTAACTCATGTCACTTCCAGTGCTGCTATCCCTGGCCCGGCCACCTTCTACAGGCTCCTTCAGGGACTCGGGCTCGGTCCACTGCTGGAGTTCTCTCTACAGAGACAGCACATCCGGTCTGAAGAGTTTGCTCTTATTGTGGCAAAAATACAGGGGCTTCCCAGGCGGCACAATGATAAAGAATCTGCCTGCCAATGCAGGGGACGCAAGGGACTCAGGTTCGACCCCTGGGATGAGAAAATCCCCTGGGGGAGGAAATAGCAACACATTCTAGTATTCTTGCCTGGAAAATTTCCTGGACAGAGGAGGTCCACGAGGTCGCAAAGAGTTGGACACAACTGAGCACACACGTACATGCACACACAAAACGTACCACCTTAACCATGTTCAAGGGCACAGTCCAGGGCGGGCAGGGCGTGCACACCATTGCACAGTGGTTCTCTAGAAGGTCTTCATCCTGCAGAACCAACACTTACCCATGGACTTCTTTCCCCGCCCCCAGCACACCCTCTTGTTAACCACATCAGCTAATGTGGTGCAGCTCTTCCAAGAGCTCACCACATGGCCACACCCTGCCATGCTGCAGCCAGGGGGTGGGGAGCCACTTCCTGTTTCGGGGCTGCCCTGCGGAGGGGTGCCCAGCCGTGCACACAGGTGAGACCTCAACAGGTGTGTGCTGACCTGAGCATAGAGGGTGAAGGAAAGGGAGGCTTCGGGGAGGGAAAGAGGGGGAAGGTTCCTGCTAACATTTCTGGGCACCGACTGTATGCAAAGCACAGAGGTGAGGTGGTCACACACACACACACACACACACACACACACCCCAGCCACGTGGTGCTGTGGAAAGAGCCAGACAGATGCAGCCCAGATTCCTGGTCTCTGGGCTTGGTAAGTTCATGAACTTGATCACAGGAGATGAGACGTGCGAAGGGCCTGGCCCCCAGGAGGCACTGTTACCGTCTACCTTACACCGTCCGGCCAGGGGAGAGCCAGTGTCAAGTTGCTGGGCCACTTGCCAGCGCCAGTAAGCGACAGAGCCAGATCTGCATGCACACAGAACCGCATCCAGCTCCCCAGGGCATCCTGAGATGACCTCTGACCTGAAGAAGATCAGAGAGCCGGGGACCCCCCCATTCAGACCTCAGAGCCTCCCTCCACTGACCCTTTGCCGGTAAAGCCCTGTAGTACCTGCCTGATGCTGCCAACTCCCTCCACACCCTTTGAGAGGAGCTCCTCCCAACAGCTCTCAGTACAAACGCTGCAGAGCCTGAGCCGAGACCTGCTCCTGTCTCCCCGCCCAGCCCTCCTTCCTCCCGGCCCCGCCTGCCAAGCAAACCTCCGCCTTCTGCTGCTGACCCCCCAGCCAAGAGGTATGGCCAGCGGCCCCCTCCACACAGGCTGTCTCCCAGCGCCCAACCTGCAAACGCAGACCCATCACCTCTGCTGTCAAATCCCGCCTTACTGAGGTGGTGGAGCAGACGGGCTCAGGGAGAAGAGCTCTGAAGCGCCTTAGTAAAGGAAAGCAGATCTGAGCTCACGATGTCAAACGCCAGCCACACGCCTGGCCACAGAGGTGCCCAGGGGAGATGCATGAACTGTGCGGCTGGCCCAGCATCGAGCCTGGGATCAGCGGACATCACCAAGTCCCAGGCCTTCCTGCTGGCAGCTCCCTAACTGCTATAGACAATCAAGTAGACATTGACGCCTCCTCCCCTCCGCCTGGCACACAGCAGGCCTTGAGCTTCAGAGAGATGCAGAGGAGGGTGAAAAAGTAAAAACCACTCCTTCCTGCTTGGCAGAGGACCTGCACTCATCAGAGGCTTCTTGCCTCACTGGCACCCGGCCGCTTATCACGGAGAAATATTGATCTGTGGTCAGTTTCTGGCACTCCTGGAGCTTGCTTTCATGTTTGGGGTGGAGGCAGGGGGCGCCCATGGAGAACGCCCTGGCCCACCGCTCTGCTTCCCCGGCCGCATCTGCGCTATTTGATCCTCAGCCAACGAGGCTGCGAGGCTGGCAGGAGCCATGGGCAGGACGCCTGCAGCCCTCACACTCCCTTGCAGGCCGTGCCACTCGTTCACGTTTGATGCATCGTCCTCTTTCATCTGCGCCGCAGTGCACAGCCAAGAGGAGGCAGGTCGAATCATCAGAGCCCCGGCCGAGTGTCAGCAGGGAGGTAAACCTCGTGGCTCTTCTTCTGTAGCCGCTGGCAGGAGCAGCCGGCCACGGAGAAGCCGGCGCCCACGTGCGTGCCCGGCTGGCGTCACCCCTCTCCCCCCAGAATCCTGGAATTAAGGCGGGACATCTGCCATCTCTGGGTTCTCAAATGTGAATCCCAGAAACCTGTCGCGATCTCAGCTGCCTTCATCCTTCTAAACATGCCGTGTTTCTTCCAGGCGGGGCAGGGCTGGGCCGTGTCCAGAGATTGCAGATGCTCTGGCCAAAGCGGCCTCCAGGACACGCCAGGGATTTCAGTCCCATAGTCAGGTCCCCGTGGTTCCTTGCTTCTGACACCCCAAGTCCCACAGCACAGCCTCCCCCAGGCCCAAGGCCACAGCATCAGGAGAGAGGTTGTCAGCTGTAGGATCGCAGGATCAAGTCCATCTCCTGGGCTGGGAAGAGGGGTCAGGACCCAAAGTTCAGCCTGATCCCAGGCTCCTCCCTGCTCTCCAGCAACCTGCTCTCCCCTCCCTCCAGGCCTGGCAGATGCCGGCCCCTCTACCTCGGGCACCCTCCCCTCCCCCTGCACACGGCTGGTTCCCATTGGCCCTTCAGGTCTCAGCTGGGAATCGCTTCTTCCAGGCAGCCCTCCCTGATCACCACTAGTCAGGGACAGATGCTCCTCTTCACTCTCTCAGCTCCTTGCACTTCCTGCCCCTCTGTGCTCCCCCTGCCACTCGGTGAGGGAAGGGCCTGTTGGATTTTCTGTCTCCCTCCCCAGGCTATGAAATCCACAGGGCCAGTCAAGGACCTGGCCTGCCCATCACAGCTGCTGACACAGCAGCTTCCTGAATCTCTGCTGCCTGGGTGAAAAGACAAAATGGAAAGGGCGAATGAATGGACGACTGTTGGGCTTGGTGGTCCCTCCCAAGGACCTGTGTTGCCCAAACCCCGGATCATGTTGCTCCAGAGATGAGCCCTAAAACACCCATGCAGCACCGACCATGTCCTGCTCCAGCTGCCCTGGCAGTAGATGGGGCCCAGCCTCAGCTGGACTCCTGGGTTTCCGGACCTTCCGGACATGCGCCCTACAAAACTGGAGTCTTCCATGACCGCTGGAGCCGCTCAGGCCTGGCCTCCCCTCCAGCCGGAGTTGTCTGAGTGCCTGGTGCCTGGACAGACGGGTCCTGCTCCCCTCTGGGCCTTCCTTATGCGTTTAATCCTTCATTCACTCATCATTCAAACCAGTGTGAGCTGGGTTTGGGTACTGATTCAGCCTGAATCAGCCTTCGGTGGAGTCAGCCTCCACTCCTTCTGTGGACTTCCAGCTCGAGATTCATTCTCGCCTTGGTTTGGCTCTCAAGCAGAAGCACCAGTGGGTACCAGGTCTCTGCTCCCAGATGAGGCTCGGATGATGCAGGGTGACCTTGGCGTCACGTGTGGCTGGAGGCGTGTCTGCAGCCTGCGAGGCCTCGGCTGGGCCTGGCCTTGTCCTTCCCTTCCCACTGCCCTTCCCCTCAGGGCTGGACTCACCTCTCAGAGAGCAGTGGGGTCCTCTCCCCGCCACGTCATGTTTCGTGTCACCTCTGACCCCCTCCTCTCCACCCCCGGAGGGCTCATCCCCATTCACGGATACTGCCCGTCACTTTTCCACACTCCCCACGCCTGCCAGCAAGGCTGCCTCCACAGAACCCAGGGCCCCTTGGTGGGCTCTNCACACACACACACACACACACACACACCCCAGCCACGTGGTGCTGTGGAAAGAGCCAGACAGATGCAGCCCAGATTCCTGGTCTCTGGGCTTGGTAAGTTCATGAACTTGATCACAGGAGATGAGACGTGCGAAGGGCCTGGCCCCCAGGAGGCACTGTTACCGTCTACCTTACACCGTCCGGCCAGGGGAGAGCCAGTGTCAAGTTGCTGGGTCACTTGCCAGCGCCAGTAAGCGACAGAGCCAGATCTGCATGCACACAGAACCGCATCCAGCTCCCCAGGGCATCCTGAGATGACCTCTGACCTGAAGAAGATCAGAGAGCCGGGGATCCCCCCATTCAGACCTCAGAGCCTCCCTCCACTGACCCTTTGCCGGTAAAGCCCTGTAGTACCTGCCTGATGCTGCCAACTCCCTCCACACCCTTTGAGAGGAGCTCCTCCCAACAGCTCTCAGTACAAACGCTGCAGAGCCTGAGCCGAGACCTGCTCCTGTCTCCCCGCCCAGCCCTCCTTCCTCCCGGCCCCGCCTGCCAAGCAAACCTCCGCCTTCTGCTGCTGACCCCCCAGCCAAGAGGTATGGCCAGCGGCCCCCTCCACACAGGCTGTCTCCCAGCGCCCAACCTGCAAACGCAGACCCATCACCTCTGCTGTCAAATCCCGCCTTACTGAGGTGGTGGAGCAGACGGGCTCAGGGAGAAGAGCTCTGAAGCGCCTTAGTAAAGGAAAGCAGATCTGAGCCTGTCTCCTATACCCATCTCTCCCCCAAATTTGCAGTTGCCTGCGAGAGGGGAGGGAGGCTTCCCCCACTGCTGGCCCCTCCCCCATTGCCGGTCCCCTCCCCCACTGCCCCTCTCCCGGCTCAGGTCCTGGGATCCCACCCTCTTGAACTTCTCCCCTCCATCCTCCACCTCCCTCCTGGTCTCCCAACTGTAACACGTCCTGCTCCAGGCGGCCTCCGCATGAAGCACAGTGTATCTAACATGCTCTCCCTCATTAACCTTCTGTGGCTCCCATCGCCTAGAACCAAGCCCACACTCTTCAGTCTCGCACGCCCTGGTCCCCCACCCCAGGTCCTCAGACACATCACCTGGATTTCAACTCTCATGTCTTTGCTCAGATGGGGATCCCTTCCCAAACAACCTGTCTTCTCCTCTACAGCCTCGGAAGAGTCCGCCTCCTGGCCACATCCTTCCTGAATTTTCCTCTGAGCCCGAGGAGCCCTCCCCGTCTCTGGCTCTCCCACATCCTTCCCTGTGCCCTGAAGGCGCACACCCACTGTGGGTTACAGGCTTTATGTCCACCATCTCCTCCATCCTGTAAACTCCAGAGGGCAGGGGTCCTTACGTCTTTCGCTCCAAAGCCCCCTTGACTAGTTGAGGCAATGATAGCTGCTGTCAGAGCAGAGCCCAGAATCTTGGTGATCTCACCCAGGAACAACTAACATCTTAACTCATGTCACTTCCAGTGCTGCTATCCCTGGCCCGGCCACCTTCTACAGGCTCCTTCAGGGACTCGGGCTCGGTCCACTGCTGGAGTTCTCTCTACAGAGACAGCACATCCGGTCTGAAGAGTTTGCTCTTATTGTGGCAAAAATACAGGGGCTTCCCAGGCGGCACAATGATAAAGAATCTGCCTGCCAATGCAGGGGACGCAAGGGACTCAGGTTCGACCCCTGGGATGAGAAAATCCCCTGGGGGAGGAAATAGCAACACATTCTAGTATTCTTGCCTGGAAAATTTCCTGGACAGAGGAGGTCCACGAGGTCGCAAAGAGTTGGACACAACTGAGCACACACGTACATGCACACACAAAACGTACCACCTTAACCATGTTCAAGGGCACAGTCCAGGGCGGGCAGGGCGTGCACACCATTGCACAGTGGTTCTCTAGAAGGTCTTCATCCTGCAGAACCAACACTTACCCATGGACTTCTTTCCCCGCCCCCAGCACACCCTCTTGTTAACCACATCAGCTAATGTGGTGCAGCTCTTCCAAGAGCTCACCACATGGCCACACCCTGCCATGCTGCAGCCAGGGGGTGGGGAGCCACTTCCTGTTTCGGGGCTGCCCTGCGGAGGGGTGCCCAGCCGTGCACACAGGTGAGACCTCAACAGGTGTGTGCTGACCTGAGCATAGAGGGTGAAGGAAAGGGAGGCTTCGGGGAGGGAAAGAGGGGGAAGGTTCCTGCTAACATTTCTGGGCACCGACTGTATGCAAAGCACAGAGGTGAGGTGGTCACACACACACACACACACACACACACACACCCCAGCCACGTGGTGCTGTGGAAAGAGCCAGACAGATGCAGCCCAGATTCCTGGTCTCTGGGCTTGGTAAGTTCATGAACTTGATCACAGGAGATGAGACGTGCGAAGGGCCTGGCCCCCAGGAGGCACTGTTACCGTCTACCTTACACCGTCCGGCCAGGGGAGAGCCAGTGTCAAGTTGCTGGGCCACTTGCCAGCGCCAGTAAGCGACAGAGCCAGATCTGCATGCACACAGAACCGCATCCAGCTCCCCAGGGCATCCTGAGATGACCTCTGACCTGAAGAAGATCAGAGAGCCGGGGACCCCCCCATTCAGACCTCAGAGCCTCCCTCCACTGACCCTTTGCCGGTAAAGCCCTGTAGTACCTGCCTGATGCTGCCAACTCCCTCCACACCCTTTGAGAGGAGCTCCTCCCAACAGCTCTCAGTACAAACGCTGCAGAGCCTGAGCCGAGACCTGCTCCTGTCTCCCCGCCCAGCCCTCCTTCCTCCCGGCCCCGCCTGCCAAGCAAACCTCCGCCTTCTGCTGCTGACCCCCCAGCCAAGAGGTATGGCCAGCGGCCCCCTCCACACAGGCTGTCTCCCAGCGCCCAACCTGCAAACGCAGACCCATCACCTCTGCTGTCAAATCCCGCCTTACTGAGGTGGTGGAGCAGACGGGCTCAGGGAGAAGAGCTCTGAAGCGCCTTAGTAAAGGAAAGCAGATCTGAGCTCACGATGTCAAACGCCAGCCACACGCCTGGCCACAGAGGTGCCCAGGGGAGATGCATGAACTGTGCGGCTGGCCCAGCATCGAGCCTGGGATCAGCGGACATCACCAAGTCCCAGGCCTTCCTGCTGGCAGCTCCCTAACTGCTATAGACAATCAAGTAGACATTGACGCCTCCTCCCCTCCGCCTGGCACACAGCAGGCCTTGAGCTTCAGAGAGATGCAGAGGAGGGTGAAAAAGTAAAAACCACTCCTTCCTGCTTGGCAGAGGACCTGCACTCATCAGAGGCTTCTTGCCTCACTGGCACCCGGCCGCTTATCACGGAGAAATATTGATCTGTGGTCAGTTTCTGGCACTCCTGGAGCTTGCTTTCATGTTTGGGGTGGAGGCAGGGGGCGCCCATGGAGAACGCCCTGGCCCACCGCTCTGCTTCCCCGGCCGCATCTGCGCTATTTGATCCTCAGCCAACGAGGCTGCGAGGCTGGCAGGAGCCATGGGCAGGACGCCTGCAGCCCTCACACTCCCTTGCAGGCCGTGCCACTCGTTCACGTTTGATGCATCGTCCTCTTTCATCTGCGCCGCAGTGCACAGCCAAGAGGAGGCAGGTCGAATCATCAGAGCCCCGGCCGAGTGTCAGCAGGGAGGTAAACCTCGTGGCTCTTCTTCTGTAGCCGCTGGCAGGAGCAGCCGGCCACGGAGAAGCTGGCGCCCACGTGCGTGCCCGGCTGGCGTCACCCCTCTCCCCCCAGAATCCTGGAATTAAGGCGGGACATCTGCCATCTCTGGGTTCTCAAATGTGAATCCCAGAAACCTGTCGCGATCTCAGCTGCCTTCATCCTTCTAAACATGCCGTGTTTCTTCCAGGCGGGGCAGGGCTGGGCCGTGTCCAGAGATTGCAGATGCTCTGGCCAAAGCGGCCTCCAGGACACGCCAGGGATTTCAGTCCCATAGTCAGGTCCCCGTGGTTCCTTGCTTCTGACACCCCAAGTCCCACAGCACAGCCTCCCCCAGGCCCAAGGCCACAGCATCAGGAGAGAGGTTGTCAGCTGTAGGATCGCAGGATCAAGTCCATCTCCTGGGCTGGGAAGAGGGGTCAGGACCCAAAGTTCAGCCTGATCCCAGGCTCCTCCCTGCTCTCCAGCAACCTGCTCTCCCCTCCCTCCAGGCCTGGCAGATGCCGGCCCCTCTACCTCGGGCACCCTCCCCTCCCCCTGCACACGGCTGGTTCCCATTGGCCCTTCAGGTCTCAGCTGGGAATCGCTTCTTCCAGGCAGCCCTCCCTGATCACCACTAGTCAGGGACAGATGCTCCTCTTCACTCTCTCAGCTCCTTGCACTTCCTGCCCCTCTGTGCTCCCCCTGCCACTCGGTGAGGGAAGGGCCTGTTGGATTTTCTGTCTCCCTCCCCAGGCTATGAAATCCACAGGGCCAGTCAAGGACCTGGCCTGCCCATCACAGCTGCTGACACAGCAGCTTCCTGAATCTCTGCTGCCTGGGTGAAAAGACAAAATGGAAAGGGCGAATGAATGGACGACTGTTGGGCTTGGTGGTCCCTCCCAAGGACCTGTGTTGCCCAAACCCCGGATCATGTTGCTCCAGAGATGAGCCCTAAAACACCCATGCAGCACCGACCATGTCCTGCTCCAGCTGCCCTGGCAGTAGATGGGGCCCAGCCTCAGCTGGACTCCTGGGTTTCCGGACCTTCCGGACATGCGCCCTACAAAACTGGAGTCTTCCATGACCGCTGGAGCCGCTCAGGCCTGGCCTCCCCTCCAGCCGGAGTTGTCTGAGTGCCTGGTGCCTGGACAGACGGGTCCTGCTCCCCTCTGGGCCTTCCTTATGCGTTTAATCCTTCATTCACTCATCATTCAAACCAGTGTGAGCTGGGTTTGGGTACTGATTCAGCCTGAATCAGCCTTCGGTGGAGTCAGCCTCCACTCCTTCTGTGGACTTCCAGCTCGAGATTCATTCTCGCCTTGGTTTGGCTCTCAAGCAGAAGCACCAGTGGGTACCAGGTCTCTGCTCCCAGATGAGGCTCGGATGATGCAGGGTGACCTTGGCGTCACGTGTGGCTGGAGGCGTGTCTGCAGCCTGCGAGGCCTCGGCTGGGCCTGGCCTTGTCCTTCCCTTCCCACTGCCCTTCCCCTCAGGGCTGGACTCACCTCTCAGAGAGCAGTGGGGTCCTCTCCCCGCCACGTCATGTTTCGTGTCACCTCTGACCCCCTCCTCTCCACCCCCGGAGGGCTCATCCCCATTCACGGATACTGCCCGTCACTTTTCCGCACTCCCCACGCCTGCCAGCAAGGCTGCCTCCACAGAACCCAGGGCCCCTTGGTGGGCTCTCTGACTTGGCCCAAACGGAATGCACAGATTCCAAAATAGCTGAGTCAAGTCGGCTAAAAGACTGTCGGAGATGGTTCAGTTTGGGATGAAACAGTAGCCAGCACTCAGGGGTTACCGTGGGCACTGGTTCCCTCTCTCCTTATACACAGAGCCAAGGTAGGAGGCACACCGCAGAGCCTCGCCAAGGAGGAAGCTGTCGCTGACTCACGGTCAGGCACAGGAGGGCAGGGCGCCGTTTCTGCCTAGGATTCAGGCTGGAAACGCTCAAGTAGGCTGCACTGCAGCATCAGATGTCCAGGCCCGAGCCTGCAGGCCTGAGAGAGCCGGAACAGAGACATACAGACACTTCCCTGGAAAGGCACAGTGACAATCCCAACACGATGACTTTCAGCAGCGTTTTCTTCCGCAAACCAGTGAGCGTATGAGCAGCGGCAGGCAGGTGCGCCTCACCAGTTGGAAAACCCAAAGGGCCAGACTCTGCCCATTGAGGGGCCATCCAGAGCAAGCTGTTAGAGTCTCATGTGGCCGAGAACTTGCCAGAACACTTCACTCCACACTCCCAGTTTGGAATTAGTGTTGGCAAATGTTGCCTGGGGGTAATTAAACGTATTAATAAGTGTGAGAGGAGGAGTGCCAGTTCCCTCCCATGGTTTAGGTGGAGAGAGGGAAGCCCTGCCAACTCACGGCAGTTTGAGCAAACTCCGGGTGGGATATCTGAGCTCCTTGAGGCCAGGGACCAAGTCCCACCCATCTGGTGTTCCCAGAGCCTTCCAGCACCAGGCTCACAGTGAGACACACAGAAACGCCTCTCCCCGCCCTGCACTCTCTATGAACTGAGTGTAAGTCCTTCTGTTATGCCCTGGATTGTCTAGAAGGAAGGATCATACCCACAAAAGGCTTCTTATTAGACTATTCAGCACACGGGTGCGTGCGTGCTAGTTCACTTCAGTCGCGTCCGACTCTTTGCAACCCATGGACTGCAGCCCACCAGGCTTCTCTGTCCATGGGCTTCTCCAGGCAAGGATACTGGAGTGGGTTGCCCTGCCCTACTCCAGGGGATCTTCCCATCCCAGGGATCGAACCCAAGTCTCTTATGCCTCCTGCACTGGCAGGTGGCCCTGCTGGCTCAGATGGTAAAGAACCCACCTGCAATGTGGGAGACCTGGATTCAACCCCTGGGTTGGGAAGATCCCCTGGAGAAGGGAACAGCTACCCACGCCAGTATTCTGGCCTGGAGAACTCCATGGACAGAGGATACTGGCAGGCTACAGTCCATGGGGGTCGCAAAGAGTCGGACATGAGTGAGCAACTTTCACACTTCCACTTTCTTTACCACTAACACCACCTGAGAGGCCCACTCAGCACACACACAGACACGTAAATAGAACAGAACATGGATAGAACTCATATGCTAGAAACTATAAAAGCTGATATAAGAAACCAAAGAAGCCTTAAATAAATCAAGAGGCCACGTGGTCATGAACTGGAAGACTCACAAAGTCGTCAATTTTCCCTACATAGCTCTATAGATTTAACACAATTCCAATCAAAACCCCAGCATGATTTCTTACAGTTATAGACAAACCAATTGTAAAATCTTAATAGAAAGGCCAAGAATCTAGCAAAGCCAAAATTCTGAAAAAGAAAATAAAATTGGAGGAATAACTCTACCCGATTTTTAGATTTTCTAAAAAGCTACATTAATCAAGACAGCATGATACTGGTGAAGGAGTAGACACATATATCAACGGAACAGAACAGAGCATCTGCAAACAGACTCTCAATAACGGCCAAAAGATTTTTGACAAAAGTGCACAGTCGATTCAAAGGATAAAGTATAGTCCTTTCAGAAAATTAGGTTGGAACAATTGGACATCATGGGCCCAAAAAAAAGTTTTTAAGCTGATCGAAACACACATCTTTGATCCCTGGGTTGAGAAGATTCCCCTGGAGGAGGGCATGGCAACCCACTCCAGTATTCTTGCCTGGAGAATTTCATGGACAGAGGAGCCTGGCGGGCTACAGCATATGGTGTTTCAAAGAGTAAGACACAACTGAGGGACTCAGCACAGCCCAGCAAACCTTATACCAAAAAATAAAAAATGCTATAGATCTAAATATAAAGCACAAAGCTTTTTAAAGAAAACATGGAAGAAAATCTTTATCACCTGGATTAGGCAAAGAGTTTTTAGACACGGCACAAAGTGCAGATGCGTAAAAGAAAATAATGACAAATTAGACTTCATCAAAACTAAGAACTTCTGCTCTTTGACATATGCTGGTAAAAGAATATAAAGACAAGCTGCAGATTAGGAGAAATATGCAAATCTCATATCTAATAAAGAACTTCTATCTAAAAGATATTAAAAAGTTAAAATCCAGCAGTGAGAAAAGCAAAATAAAAGATGGGTAAAACCCCAACCAGCCACTTCACCAAAGAAGACACAGAGAAGGCAAAAATTCAGATGAGACGGTGCTCAACATCATTAACTGTTAGGGAAATGCAAGCTAAAACCATGATGAGCTGGCTTTACACACCTATCAAAATGGCTAAAATAAAAAATACTGACAACCCCAAACGCCAGTGAGAGAATAAGAACTAGAGGTCTCATACGTGTCTGGTAAGATCATGGAATGGTGCAGACACTTTGAAAAATCCTGCATACCGCAACTGAAAACGATCCCACATGCCAGAACAAAACCTGAAGATCTCGCGTGCAGCCACTAAGGCCCAGGGCAGCCAAACAAATAATTTTTTTTAATTCAAAAACTTTTAAAAAGAAAGAGTGGCTGAAATTTTTTCCAGATTTTATGAAAAAATAAACTCACAGATCCCAGAAGTTCAATTACTCCAAACAGTATAAACATAAAGAAAACCACACCAAGGCAAAACATAAATTGCTGAGAAGAGGTGAGAAGAGTCTTAAAAGTCATCAGAGAAAAAGACACATGATGTACAGAGGGACAAAACTTAACATGACAGCGGACAATGAAATTACATATTTAAATACTGAGGGTGGGAGGGTTGTCAACCTAAAATTCTATGTCCAGTGAAATGTCTTTCAAAAATGAAGGTGAGGATTTCCCTGGCGGTCCAGAGGTTAGGAATCCGCCTGCCAATGCAGGGAACACAGGTTCAATCCCTGGTCCAGGAAGACTCCACATGCCACAAAGCAACTAAGCCCAGGCTCCTCAACTGCTAAAGCCAGCGTGCTCCAGAGCCTGTGCTCGCCAATGAGAGAAGGTGCCTCCATGAGAAGACCACGCACCGCAGCTAGAGAGTAGCCCCTGCTCGCCACAACTAGAGAAAGCCTGTGTGTAGCAGTGAAGACCCAGCGCAGCCAAAAAATAAAATACCCATTCAATGACTTTTTTAAATGAAGGCGAAATAAACAAATACAAATTTCAGACATGGCAGAGCCCAAGGTCATTCATCATTCCTTACTGGCAGATCTGCACTGTGAGGAATGTTAAAGAAAATTCTTCCTACAGAAACCATAATGAGGGCTAACATCAGTGAAAAGGAGAGCGTAAGGACGTCTGAAAGGCAATGAAGACCCCGTCAGAAACTGTCAGACTCACGCTGATTGGAGCTCTGGAAATCAACCAAAGGCGACCAGCGGTCCCAGGAGCATTTATTCCCAAGAATGGACAAATGCCAATAATGGCAGTGTGTATTATCATATTTTAACTTATTCTATACCCATATTCCTCTCCCCAGCTCCTTTCCATGTCTAAATATCTCACAGTAAAATACTAAGTTAAACAACAAATTATTTGCATATTCTTTGCTATTTCTCCACAAGTCTAAAGTCCCTGCTTAACGAACAAGAAGACAGCTTTCTCCCAGACCCATCCTATCCACCCTACATGTTCAGGGGTCTTTCGAGACTGGCCCTGTATATTTACCCCCGCCTCCCTCTCTGCACCCCCCTCCCCCGCGCNACAAGCTGGAATCAAGATTTCTGGGAGAAATATCAATAACCTGAGATATGCAGATGACATCACCCTTATGACAGAAAGCGAAAACGATCTAAAGAGCCTCTTGATGAAAGTGAAATAGGAGAGTGAAAAAGTTGGTTTAAAGCTCAACAGCATATTAAAAAACAGAAACATTACTTTGCCAGAAAGGTCTATCTAGTCAAAGCTATGATTTTTCCATAGTCACATATGGATGTGAGAGTTGGACCATAAAGAAAGCTGAGCATTGAAGAACTGATGCTTTTAAACTATGGTGTAAAAAATAAAATAAGAAGTTCAAGCTCTAAAAAAATAAAAAATAAAAAAATTATGGTTTTGAAGGCTCTTAAGAGTCCCTTGGACAGCAAGGAGATCCAAACAGTCCATCCTGAAGGAAATCAGTCCTGAATATCCATTGGAAGGACTGATGTTGAAGCTGAATCTCCAATACTTTGGCCACCTGATGCAAAGAACTGACTCATTTGAAAAGACCCTGATGCTAGGAAAGATTGAAGGTGGGAAGAGAAGGGGATGACAGAGGATAAGATGGCTGGATGGCATCACCAACTCGATGGACATGAGTTTGAGTGAACTCCGGGANGCTGTCACAGCCATCATGGCACTCCTCTGCCACGCCCCAGGGCACCCCTCACCAAGTCCTCTGCCCTGCCTGGCCCTGACCAAGGACTTCTGCTTGTGGACACACACCAAGAGCCCCTTGCCGGCTAGTGGGACGTTGCCACACACAAGCGCCTCTGACTGCCAAATAGCAGCCATCTCATGACTGGTGTGAACAATGACAGTGACAACAACACTCGGGGGCCCTCGGGGCTGACACTGTGGTCACACTGCCCACGGGCAGCTTCACTCTTAGCCTCGGGCCAGCCCTCCAAGGGACAGTCATCACCCCATTCTGCAGATCAGGAAACTGAGGCTCGGAGGCCGGCTGTACCTTGGCCGCTGGTGGGTAGGTTGAGATCTGACCTCTTGTCCGGGTCCAGCCCCTAAAGCTCCACCCTTGGCCTCTGAAGCTGTTCCAACCCCAGCGCCTGAGGACTGCATGAAACACACATGCTCTGTCCCTGTCATTTCCCGATTTCCCATCAGTAATCTTCATTCCTCTGTGACTGCACGCCGGATAATTTTCACGGGAGCTCGGGGTCAGAGCTGCGGGTCTGCAGAGCTGTGTTTACATCTCGCCCCAATGAGACACTTCTGTGCCATGACCTGCCACTTTCCCAGGTCTTGACCAGGTGTGCTTTCCCCACTGAACTGTTTGCTCTCAAAACATTTCTATTTCTCTAGACTCACTCTTGTCCAGGCCCTCCCGAGGCTGCCAGGCTTCCAAGGAGATGCAGGCTGTGGGCCACAGATGCTCTCCTGAGCCTCCCACCCCTCGGGCCACGCCCGGTGGAGGCTACACCTGGTGGAGGCCAAGGCCGCAGCTGCCAACCCAGAGCAGGGGCACTGGCAGGGCCGCCAAGATGCCCAAAACCCTCGTGAGGGTGTCTGCGAGGGTCCCACCATGACCATGCTGGCTATGGTCAGAGGCCATGTGGATGGTCCAGCTTCTCCCGTGTGGATGGTCCAGCCCCCTGAGGAGGCATGCTACGAATGGGTCCAGAGAAACAAGAGGGAGAGCCCCCACCTGCCCCTGCATACCTCAAGACACAGCCAAGTCCAGGGAGGGGTTGTGCCGGTGTCCTACCTCCGCGCCCAAGGTGACAAGCCCGGAGGCCACAGGGAACCCGTGCTGGGGACCTCAGCCAGTCACGTGGTCTCTGAAGCTCCGGGTCCCCACTGGACAGCTTGGGACAGTACTAACCCCACGCCCCACACAGCACTGCCAACACGGTCACTGTCCGTTAAATGCCAGGTCCGCTTGCTATGGACATTAGAAACGTGTGAGTTGTGTGGGGCTCACTGACCCCTTCACCAACCACTGAGTTTATGTGCATGCATGCTAAGTCCGTTCAGTCATTTTCTACTCTTTGCAACCCCATGGGCGGTAGCCTGCCAGGCGCCTCTGTCCATGGGCTTCTCCAAGCAAGAGTATTGGAGTGGGTTGCCATGCCCTCCTCCAGGGATCTTCCTGACCCACGGGGAAACCTGAGTCTCTTACATCTCCTGCACTGGTAGGCAGGTTCTTTACCACTAGTGCCACTTGGGAAGTCCTTAATTAACATACTGCTGCTGCTGCTGCTGTTGCTAAGTTGCTTCAGTCATGTCCAACTCTGTGCAACCCCGTAGATGGCAGCCCACCAGGCTCCTCTGTCCCTGGGATTCTCCAGGCAAGAACACTAGAGTGGGTTGCCATTTCCTTCTCCAATGCATGCATGCATGCTAAATCGCTTCAGTCATGCCCAACTCTGTGCGACCCTATAGACAGCAGCCCTCCAGGATGCAGTATTCACTGGAGTGGGTTGCGATGTCCTTCTCCAGAATTAATATACTCGTAGCTATATATTACTTGATGCTCAGTAAGTGTCTTCGCATCCACCTGGAATGACACAGGAATACCCCTCGCTCTGTGTGGCAGATTCACCCAGAAACAGTGCTCACCACCCCACGGAGGACACACACACCCCTCCCGGTCTGGGCCTCCGTGGCCTCAAGCTGATCTCAGATCACAGACACACGGTAAATTGCAGGACTCCCGTGGTGGTTCAGAGGCTACAACTCCACGCTCCTGAGGCAAGGGAGTTCCTCAGGCAACTAGATCCCACGTGCTACAACAAAGAACTGGTAAAGCCAAACAAATAAGTGAAAATAAATATTAAAAAGTAAATAAAGTACATCAGTCTGGACTTGGGGTGAGGACACGGTGCCCGGCGGGTGCTAGGATCAGAGCTCCCCCCACACTGAGAGCCCTCAATCACACTTCACCTCCCAAGGGCACTGAAGTGGGCCCAGCAGGCGGATGGGGAAACAGGCAGCCTCTACGGCACCCCTCAGGTAATCAGAGAGCCCCCAGGGTGTGGCCCACGGAAGGTGAGGAAGCTCGCCCTGGATCAGAGGCAGGGCAGATGCCCAAATGCTCAGCAGCTTCAAAGCCTGGACTCAAATGACCGCAGCTCGGAACAGAGGCTCCACCTATGGGAGCACTGCAGGTGACCTGCCCAGGGCGCTGGGGTGAGCCTCCTCGCCCACATCTTCCTTCCTCCACCGTGACCCCAACCAGCCTCTCTCCAAAGGGTATGTCGGAGAACAAAGGCACAGGGACCCCCTGAAGGCGATACCTCCGCATGATGCCGTGAGAGGTGGTCATTATCAGCAAGAGAAGGGCCTGCTTCCTGCATGGTCCCCTGGAAGAATTAAAGAGGAAGAAAACGAGGCAGGACCACGCTCTGCCCCCATCAGGGCTCTGGAGAGCCAAGGCCTGCAGGAGGCTGATCCATAGGGCAAGGAGTGCCAGGTGCCCAACGAGGTGAGCCGGACCTGGCCAGGTTAGCAGGTGATGGGGAACCAGACCGAAAGCGAGACTGGCCGGTAAAGACCGGCAGCCAGTCTGTCCTGGCTCGAGCCACACCCACCAGACTTTGCAGGTCTCACTCAGGGGGTCACAACCTCCAGGGTCACAGCATCGCCACATCGCAGCATTACCAAAATACAGCCTCACCACGGGTGAGAGTCTTCTGGCTCCAGCTTGCAGCAGCTGAGAAAACATTTTCAACAAAGCCATGCCTGCCCCGTGACCCACCAGAATCCCCACCGCCCACTTAAGACATCTCCAGGTCCATGAGACCGGCGTGTCCTTCAGTGGCCACAGGACCTGGCAGGCTTCCAGCATGAAAGGTTTATGGGACTCCCTTGGGCTTCAACATTCAACGGTGCCCAGAAGTTTTTAGAGATCTAATTTTGGAGTCGACTCTGCAAGAAGTTCCTCATCAACAGCTAAGTAAGCACAGCCGAGGCCAAGAGCACGACCTGGAAAGCCTTCTGTCCCTCTGTCTTCCTTCACCGCCCCACTGGGCACGACACACGGACCTCTGCTCCCAGGAGTCATCTCCTCGCAAATGAGATAGCCAACAGGACCCAGCCTTTGCCCCCAAGAAGGCTAACTCCTCTGCAAGAAGCCCAAATACTGCCCTCTCACCCACCAGCAGGCTTTCAGCAGAAGCACCTGAGGATGCAGACGGTGGACTTTCCATTGCCAACACCACCGACTCCAGGGCCCTCAAGGCCCAAAGAAGCAGCTTCTCTGTCTGAGTTTCCAGGTGCCCTAGAGGGTCAGGGAGTACAAGAAGGATGGCTCTGGATATCAGGCCTGTGTTACAGTTTGGCCTCTGCATCTTGCTCTGTGATCACAGTCAAGTTGCTTACCCTGAGTCTCAACATCCTCCTCAAAACAGGCGGATAACACATACCCCTCCAGCAAGCTCAGTCCAGCCGCCAGAAGCTTAGAGGCATGGCTGGGCCACACCCTCTCCTGGGCCAGGCTATCAGGCAGGTTAGCTCCTCACCCCTTGGCACCTTGCCTGAAGCCTTGTGCTGCCTGCTTAGTCCCTCAGTCTGTGTCTGACTCTCTGCGATCCCATGAACTGTAGTAGCTCCTCTGCCCGTGGGATCCTCCAGGCAAGAACACTGGAGTGGGTTGCCATGTCCTCCTCCAGGGGATCTTCCCGACCCAGGGATCGAACCCGCATCTCCTGTGTCTCCTGCATTGCACAGGGATTCTTTGCCGGCTGATCCATTGGAGAAGTCATGCCTGAAGCCTTAACACCAGAGAAATGTCAACCTCTGTCCTCCCACCCCCCTACACACACGCACACGCACACACAACCTTGGGGGTTGGCTAAAGCAGCAGCAAGGCCACAAGGCAGCCACCCGGAATCAGACCTCAGTCAGCTACCCCTTGACTTCCAAGCTCCTAAGAGCCGGGGTGGAGGGGAGGTCCCAGTCCCAGATGATGACAGAGATAGCCTGCGTGGGAACCACCGGCCTCAGCCAGGACAAAGGCCAGGCACAGGGCACAACTGGCTCTGCGCTCCTGGGCCTGCCAGTCTGCGGCCAGCACGGCCCTACAACAGCTGTCAGCAGCCGCGGCCAGGGCATCCCTCCCCCAGCCCCACTGCCCTGGAGCTACCTGCCTCCAGGTAGGCAGAGCCCTCGCCGCCTCCCGGCTTTGCCTGCCTCTGGGCCCTGAGGACAGCCCCTCTCCTGCCCTCCTCCTGACCTTGAGCTTCCCCTAGAAATGCCTGGAAAAGCCTGGCCGATCCGGGCTTCCTACTGGCATGCCTGTGTGGGTGGCCGGTCTGCCCTGATTCCTGGCCGGCAGCCAGCTCTCAGGCACTCGCGACAGAAGAAGAAGGGACCGCCTTTGCCACCCCTAATTCAAGCCAAGAAAATACCTCCTTGTCTCTCTCTGGGCAGGTCCTGCAGAGCCCAGGAGTGACGAGCATGCTAGCTGGCCCCCAGCACCGCCGCGATCGGAGGAACTTCAGTGCACGGTGTGTGGGTCGTTCACTGCCCGCCCCCTGCAACCCGGGGAATTCGTCCTCCCGGATTTGCAGCCTCCTCCATCTTCCTCCCCTCTGGCTATGCCTTTCCAAGTCTCTCTTGTAGCATCCCCAGGACCTGGCCCTTAAGTGTGGGCGTTCCCTCACGGTCCATCCTCGACCCTTTTCAGAGCGCGCCTGCTCCCCAGGCATCCTCAAAGGCTGCTTCAGGAACCCCCATCTGTCTCCCCGGCCTCCCACCTCTGGACTGCAGGTCCCATTCGCCCTCGGCTGCCAGCTCCCTTCTGGACCGGCCAGACTAGGGAACCAGTGACCTGCAGACCTGCAGAGATCTCTTCCTCTGAGTCCTTGACCTCTACCCCCATCAGAGGGCCAGGAAGCGAGGCAGTGACTTGCCCGAGCCTCAGGGAGGGCTGAGAACATCAAGCTGGGCTCCTCACCCTCGCTAGGTTACCCGGTGTCCCCTCATTGGTGTCAGAGTGACCTTGGAACCTTCCAGTGGCCCTCCCTGGGAGCTGTCATTAAGCAGCGATAAATTCCCTAATCGACACCCCCTTGTCCAAATACCCACCCTGCACACAGCCAGCCCTGAGGCACAGACTGCATAAGCCACTGCTCCCCACCGTGTGACAAGGCCTCTACGTGTGGGTCCAGTTTGGGGTCTGCTGGTGCCCACCCCCTGGGACAGACGGGGACAATCCCCTCTACCCTCGCACCTTCTGAAGACAACCCCCGCCCTACCCCCCAATCCTAGCATCATCAGAGACTTCTGCATTTTCAAAGTCTTTCTAGAATCAACGGATGCCTGAATAAATACATTTTCAATGTATTAAGATTGCATTTGTCATGTAAATAAGATTTCTCAGGCCACTGATCTGCCATTTACATGCAAAAATTCTGCTTTCACACATCTGTCTATCCACATATTTTTATGTAGAAATAGTTGTAGCCTAGCCGGCGGGGTAGCTTGCTGGATGGATGGCTAGATGAGTCCCCAGGTAAACAGATGGAACTTAACCCTCTAGATGTATCCTGAAAAGCCATCAACATTTTTTTCTAAATCAAACGACATTTTTAATTCATCTAGAAAGCAAGTGCACACATGCACTCTTAAGTCACTTCAGTCGTGTCCAACTCTGTGCAACGCTATGGACTATAGCCCGCCAGGCTCCTCTGTCCATGGGTTTCTCCAGGTAAGAATACAGGAGTGGGCTGCCAGGCCCTCCTCCAAGGGATCTTCCCGACCCAGGGATCGAACTTTCATCTCTTAAGTCTCTGGCCTTGGCAAGTGGGTTCTTTACCACTAGCGCCACCTGGGAAGGCCAGAGAGCAAGTACACACGCTTTAATTTAACGTCTATTTACACCAAGGCTTTTCCAATACTCGACAGGCTCAGAGTGAAACACGTTTAAGAAAGAAGTCAGTTCCCTGTCTCCACCCTGAACACCTTCATCCATCACACTGGCCTTCCGTAGCACTATCTTCTTTGCTGCCCAAACTGAGGTTAAGGCAAAATTCAAAGACTCTCTCCTTGGGTGAGGTGTTTTCCACCACAGCCCCTCTACCAGCTGCTCTGACCTTCACTCCCCAGCTCCAGCCTCTCAGAAATCTCACACCATCCTCCACCCCCGTGATGAAAAGGACCGACCTGGCCGCCCAGAGCTCGTCCTCCCCAGGTGGGCAGAGCCACCGCCGAGCTGATATTTTCAACAAGCAGGTCATAAGGTCTGACTTTATATGGATGATGACACCTTCCTGCGTGCAGGTTTTCACAGCAAATGCCATCCTGTTTGCTATCTCAGTGAATACCCGAAGCCTCCCCCACCCAGAGGTGCGTCTCCGTGTTACAGGTGAGAATGCAGAGACTCAGCAACGAGAAGACGCTTGCCCAGAGTCAGGTGACAACCGCTGAACCAGCCTGCGATGAGCATAATGCCAACACAGGGCCGGACACCCAGCCACTCGCTTTCCCGGACACCCCAGATCTTCCTCCCTTGCGGCTAGAGACGCTCCTTCAGCGGAGCCCAGCCCAGGCCAGTCTCCCAGCCAGACAGCAGCGAGCCCAGTGCCCTCCCCGGCAGCCACCTCCTCAGTGATACTTCCATCAGGACACGCCCGGGCGACCTGGGGCCTCAGAGGATCCAGAGTGGACTGGAGCAGGGAGCTGCAGGGGTCACACACACACACACACTCACACGTTCACACACACAGACACACACACTTACCCATACTCACACACACACTCACACGCACATTCACACACGCAGACACTCACACATACTGACACACACACACTCACACACACAGACGCTCACTCACACTCACACATACTGACACACACACTCACACACTGACAAACACACTCACACACACACTGACACACACTGACACACATGTGCACTCACACACATTCACACACTCACACACACTGACACACTCACACACACATTCACACACATACTCTCACACATACTCACACACACACTTACACAGTCTCACACACTCACACACACACAACTCACACACACTACTGAAGGAGAGACACAAACATGACAACGAGGAAGCACCTCACGGACCTCATGACAGTGAGGAAGCCGTGTTCATGCTGTGTGACCTTGAACAAATCACTCAACCTCTCTGAACCTCAGTTAATACATTCATAAAAACAGGTTGGGGGAACAGAGAAAAGCATACCAGCTTCCTAAGGTTTATGAGGATTAAATGAGAATTCATGAGAAAGGATTCGGCAAAAGATTAAAGTTCATGTAAATGAGAGAGTTATCATGATCACCATTACGACATCTTTATTATTTCCAAATTGTTAATAAGATTACCACTGTCACGAGGACACCAGAGTGTCTTCCTCAAGCAGGTCGGGAAGACCAGGAGATGGTTAACATGCAACGGAACAGCCAAGATGAGGTCGTAGGTAGGCATGACTGGAAGCAGGTCACCCCATTTGCCCTGAGGCCTGGGATGCCTGTCCTGGGCCGGAAGGCTCCCTCTCCTCCCAAAAGACCACCGTGGAGGCTTGAGTCCATCTCCAGAGTGGTCTCAGTCCCATGCCAGCTGTCCCCAGGGTGCTCCCCTGCCAGTTCCCTCCCTCCCGGTTCATGAGTGTGCCCCCCATTCAGCTCCCCTTCTGGGTCACATGGGGGCTGGACGCTGGGGTCTGGACAGTCAGGAGCTCAAGAGTCCCAGCACCACAGCCCCCCGCGGACAGCTGTGGCTAGTTTTCTGAGTCCTGGGGGTGTGGATGGCACTGGCGGGCAGAGGCCACATCCAGTCTGGGGTGACCTTCAGAGGTCAGGTAAAGCGTTGCCCCAAGCCCCGCCCCTCCCAGTGCAGCCTACCCAGCTCAGGTACCCTCCTAGCACCCTACATGGGTTTAGAGGTGCAGGAAGGAGGCCTTCCCAACACCCCAGACCACAAGGAACACCTCCTCTGGGCCTCACCCCCATACCAGCCCCCAAAGCTCCCTGCACAGCCAGAGACCGGCGGAGGCAAAGGGCCAGGAAGAGAGGCAGCCCCGGCCTCACCCAGGGAGACACCGGAGTCCTGCGTGTGCCCCGAGCGCAGGAGACCCCGCCCCCAGTGCATCCCCAGCACGTGGCCCAGGTCCCTGCTGCCCAGGGAAGCCAGGCCAGCCACAGGCCCACCCTGCTCTCCTCACTGCTGCCAACACTCCAGCCCCAGGGAGGAGAACCCTTTTCTCCATGCTCCGGAGCTCTGCTGAGACAGGCAAATTATCACAGAATTGCTGAAGACAGTGGAAGGAAGCCTAATCCCAGGGCTTAGCAAGGGAGCAGGCCGCTGAGATTCCACGAGTGTCCTCCCACCTGGCTCCTGGGGTCCCGGCTATTGTTCTGGGTCCTTCTTAACTCTTTCTTAGCTAAACCAAGCAAAGATGTAAAGATGGAGGGACCCTGAGCCTCTAAAGGGAACACCCCGCTCCAACATTGCGATCCCGACCACTGGGTGTGCCTGGGGTCATGGCCACAGGCGCTGCAAGCCCAGAGCACCCTGGAAACTGGGAGTCCCTGGGTGCAGTACTCAGTGACCGACAAGGGTGGGCAGGTAAAGGTCGGCACCCTCCCCCTCGGGTGGGATATCTCACACTGAGTCTCCCACAGACTCCCAGGTGCAACCTGCTTCCAGCTCACGTCTCTACTCTGGTTGGTTTGGTCTGAAATGGTCTCCCAGATATACGACTTCCCTCCAATCCTGGTCTCAGGATCTGCTTCTCAGAAGCAGGACAGGATGGGGATGGGGGAGGACAAACCAAGACAGAGGTGAAGGTTCAGAGGCTGGAAGAGGAAGGACTCACTCAGAGAAGTGCTGTTCTACAGCAGAGACAGAGAAGGGCACCTACATGTCATTTCATTCTCACCCCAGCCTCCTGGGGTGGTGGGGGGCGGGGGTAGCTGTCATTATGCCCATTTCTCAGATGCAGAGACTAAGGCTCAGTCAGGCCCCAGGTCCTCAGTGAAGGATCCATGGAGCTGGGATTCAAACCTGACTCCCTGAGATGAAGGGCTGGATCCCTACACCAGTGGCTTCCCTGGTGGCTCAGATGGTGCAGAATCTGCCTGCAATGGGGGAAACCCAGATTCAATCCCTGGGTTGGTAAGATCCCCTGGAGAAGGGAATGGCTACCCACTCGGGTATTCTTGCCTGGAGAACCCCACGGACAGAGGAGCCTGGTGGGCTACAGTTCGTGGGGCCGCAAAGGGTCGGATACCACTGAGTGACTAACCCTTTCCCTACGCCTAGACCATGGGGCCTCCAGGCAGAGGGGCAGAGCTAGAAGAAGCCATGTATGCCCCGCAGTGGCACGCGAAGATGATATGGTTCCATCAAGTCAGTGACGTTGACGGCCAGTGTCCTGCCCGCAGCCCCTCCGTGGAACGGGCCCCCACGTGCCTCTTCAGCCCAGAAACAAGGAGAGCCCAGCTCACCCCCCACGCTGTACGGCCTCTCCCCTCTCCTCATCTTAAACTGCCCAACGCTCAGCTTTGGCTCCAAGAGCCCAGCTAATTAGAAGCATATTTTATTTTCTCAGGGGAGGCAGCTGTGGGATAAAAGTCGGAAGTGTAAACTCTGGTGGTAGAGGAATCATCGCACTGCTTTTTATTAACTTTTTTTTACTGTCAAGTTGTTCTGGCTTTCCAAAAACACACAGAAGAATGAGGCTCCTCGCTCTCATTATTGGTGATAATTGGGGCAGAGCTCAAAAGTCGAAGGCATGGCTGAAATAACCTCCAGGGGGTGAAGGGAGGAGTCCGGGAGGCAGATGCTGGTCACCAAACGCCACACCCGCCTGAGGTCCAAGAAAACATCTGTCCACGGCGAGACCAGGGGAAGGAGAGCGGTCTACCCCTGCCAGCTTCAGGTTCTTCCACTCGCACAGTGGAAGGGATGAATGAGGGAGGGAGGAATGAATGAATGAATGAGCTGATTCCCCTAAAATCTTCCATTTGACTGAGGAAATTAAAATAATTGAATTCAATGAAATTTAAAGTCACTAAATTATTTCATTTAAAATCATTAAATTATTTCATTTAAAATCATTAAATTATTTCATTTGAGATGATTAAATTAAAATAACATGGCCCTTTGATAAGGTGGAATATGATAGAGTCATTCACTTTATGTCTAGGAGAACGTTTACTAATAACAATAGGAAAGTATCTCTTTCTATTATTAAGTGAAAAGCCAATGATAAAACAGCATGTAGAGTAAGGTCCAAGCTCTGTCCTCAAGATACAGCGTGTACATGTATATACACACGTGGAAACATGATGTAAGGACAGGCTTTCCTTGTGGCTCAGCAGTAAAGAATCCACCTGCAATGCAGGAGACGGGTTTGATGCCTTGGTTGGGAAGATCCCCTGGAAGAGGAAATGGCAACCCACTCCAGATTCTTGCCTGGAGAATTCCATGGACAGAGGGGCCTGGTGGGCTACAGTCCACGGGGTCGCAGAGAGTCGGACACGACTGAGTAACGAGAGCAACAGCGAGTGACGTAAAGGCGTGAAAAAAGGCGGGGTGATACGAGGTGTGCAATTGCTTCTGTATCCTTCTCTGCATTTCCCAGTTCTCAATATGACTACAGGTTACTTCAGAAATCAGGGAGAAAAACGTTTCCAGTAACCATAGACCAAATATCTTAAAGTAATTGAGAGTCTGACTTCTTTGGTGAAACACAGATGGGACTTCTTGGAGCCCTTCTGGGGGCAGGGGCTGGGGTGACTCCTGATGTCCTCAAGGACCCCTGGGAGGGAAGGGGAGAGGAGAGCTGGGCCGACACAGCGTCTTCCCCACAGCCTGCCCCGGGCCAGACAGCCCTGAGCTACCTGCGCTCAGTGAGGATTTTACTGCATTGATCAATGTGCCAAAAGACGGCACTTGATCTTTTTTTAAAGCAAATTAAATCTGACCCTCTGCTGCTGCCCTATGCTCCCACCCGTGGGCTGATGGCAAATTCATTTTGTCATTATATTAGGGCCCCTTCTCAGACGGGCCTTCCCTGGTAGCCCAGTTGGTAAAGAATCTGCCTGCAATGCGGGAGACCCTGGTTCAATTCCTGGGTTAGGAAGATCCCCTGGAGAAGAGGATAGGTTATCCACTCCAGCATTCTTGGGCTTCTCTTACGGCTCAGCGGGTAAAGAATCCATCTGCAACTTGGGAGACGTGGCTTCGATCCCTGGGTTGGGAAGATCCCCTGGAGAAGGGAAAGGCTACCCACTCCAGCATTCTGACCTGGAGAATTCCAGGGACTGTACAGTCCACGGGGTCACAAAGAGTTGGACACGACTGAGCGACTTGCACTTGCACTTTCTCAGACTAGGTTGATAGATTTAGCAAATAAAAATACAGGATGCCCAGATGAATAACCTAAAAATTAGCATAAGTCTACCCCATGTAATACTTGTGATATACTTATCCTAAAGTATTATTCATTTTTTATCTGAAATTCAAATTTATGTGAGTGTCCTGTTTTTACTGAGAACCTTATCTCTGTTCCCTCAGGGTTCTGCAAAGGCCCAGGAAGGGCTGTAGAGCTGAAGAGACAGGGAGGCCCCAGACCCTGAGTTGCTAGTATATCACAGGGAAGGGGCAGGGACCTTTCCTGTCCCCATACTGAATGACACAGAGTTGGGTGGGGGGCATCTTTGCCAAGGCTAAGCACCTGGTGAGAGGTGACCCAAAGCTTCGCAACCTCTCAGGACCCTGCTGGCATGGGGCCTCGGTGCCCAGTGCTGTCAGGACACCAGGAGCCATCCTTCATCATCAGGGGTCTGGCAGGAGACCACCGCTCATCAAATCAAGTGACTTGAGTGAGTTAATAATGATACCATTTGCAAAGTCATGGACCAAGTGTACAGAGCCCAGTGCAACACCAAAGCTACTGAACGATTAAGGGAGGGAGTGGCTTCTAGAATCTGAGCACAGAGACTGGGAAGGCGCTGCCAAACAGGAACTAAGACCCTCAGAGACCCCCAAGGGAAAGATCCTGGGAATAACCACCCAGATCTCTCTCCTCCCTCCCACATTTCCGGCTGATGCTTCCCACTGGCCAAACCAACTGGAAGCCAGCAACCCAATGGGGCAGTCCCCGAGGGTCCCCTTGCAGGAGCCCAGAGCAGGTGGGAAGGGCAGTGGAGGGCACCCAGCAGAGGGCCCCTCAGGGGAGGACGCTCCGTCCCAGCCCCTGCTCTCACAGTCATCACCCCTCATCCTCAGCCTCCTTCTGGGAGAACCCCCTCCAGTCCCTTCAATGAGCAAAACAAAAGGCCAGAGACAGGCATGGTCTTCAGACAAGTGGCCCCAACACAAGAGGACGTGGCAGCCTGAGGCCCTCTTAGAACAGGGGAGGAACAGGCAAGAGCCCAGAGCCCTGAGACACATCTCATCTGTCTTGATCCAATCTGCTCTGTGTTGAACTCCCACCTAAATGCTGCTTCGAAACAGTTTTGCAGCTACATAAAGAAGCAAAAAACCAGGGCTATAAGCGAACAAAACAAACAATGCACCAACTCAAAACTAAAATTCCTACCCCCCGGAAACACACGTGTGAACTAAAGCGCTGCGGACAACGTGTCTTTAGTACAAACGTTAATGAGGCAGGCTGCGACAGACCCTGCTGCACAGAGGATGCCCCCCTGGTTTTCTGACCCAGGGGTGGGGCTTATTTTTACAAGCTAATCAGCAAATTCCCAGTCTCAATAAATGGTTCAGGAATGTGTATCCAAGCCAAGCAAAAACAACGAGGTCCCTTCTTCCATAAGAAAGCAATTAGACTCAACCTTTCCCTGCATATATGAATAAGGAAGGATGTAGCCCCAGGAGCTTTGGCACCCATTCTGTGCCTATGAGGAAAGAATCTGCCTGAAAATATACTAACGTGGAGGAAGCAGTGCCGAGAGAGGAAGAGAGAGAAGCCAAGTCCTGGTGACATCATTCGAGCCTGGGATCAAACCATTCCTGACACAGCTGGGTTACAGGCACCAACGGAAGCCCAGGTTTTGCTGAAGCCAGTCTGGGTTAAGCTTTCTGATACGAGTTAGATTTTAAAAATCATGCTGCACATAAAGAACCAGGAGCATCAGTCATGCCTCTTTCAAGGCCAAAGAAGTAGAAAACAGCCAGTTTCCTCCGTCCAGCAGGGAGTCAACGTAAAGGCCCCTGCTAAAGGGAAGGGAACAGACAAGCAGGAGCCCGAGCTCATCACAGGGGCTGCAGGGGAGCCGCTGCTTTGCCAAAGGTGTCGAGTCTGCTCAGTCCCTCTTGGAGGAGGCAGGACACCACAGTGGTTATGAGCAGGGTTCCAGGGCCAACTGGCTCTGCCCCCGGGCTTAGGGTTAGGGTTATCCCTGGCCAACTGATCACCTTGGGCAACTTTCTTAACTGCTGTGGGCTTGGGCTCTGCGCCTGGGGATAAAAGCAGTGCTCACAACATGGGCTATTGTGAAGCCTGAACGAGGTGACTGGTATAGAGTCCTTAGGATGGGGCTTGGCACACAAAGCTAGCCTCACTAAGAGACTTTGGCTGCAAGCCTTGTTGTTGCTGCCTCCTGTTATTGCTGGCTGTCTTGTTCTCATTGCTGTGTGGCTTTTTCTCTCGCTGCGGCCATCGGGGCTGCTCTAGTTCCTGTGCAAGGATCCCTCATTGCGGTGGCTTCTCTTGTTGCAGAGCACAGAGTCTAGGGCTCATGGGCTTCGGTACTTGTGGTTCCCAGACTCTAGAACACAGGCTCGGTAGTTGTGGCACACAGGATTAATTGCTGCATGGTATGTGGGATCCTCCTGGATCAGGGATCAAACCCGTGTCTCCTGCGTTGGCAGGCAGATTCTTTACCACTGAGCCACCCAGGAAGCCCCTGCTTTTCTTAACCAATAGTTAAGCCCTCCTTGGGCTTCCCTGAGAGCTCAGCTGGGAAGGAGCCTGCCTGCAATGCAGGAGATCCCGGTTCAATTCCTGGGTCAGGAAGACCTGCTGGAGAAGGGAGAGGCTGCCCACTCCAGTATTCTTGGGCTTCCCCTTGTGGCTCAGCTGGTAAAGAATCCGCCTGCAATGCAGGAGACCTAGGTCCGATCCCTGGGTTGGGAAGATCCCCTGGAGAAGAGAAAGGCTGCCCACTCCAGTATTCTGGCCTGGAGAATTCCATGGCTGTATAGTCCTTAGGATCTCAAAGAATCAGACGCAACTGAGCAACTTTCACTCCCACTGTCAAGCCCTCCTTGGATGTTTCACTCTGGAGGTTGCGTCCTCCAGACTCCTGCTCACAGGGGCCCGCCCTGCCTGAGCCCCACCCCCTCCCTGTAGGCTCCACCTGCCTGACCCTGAACGTGACCTGCTGGGCTGCCCTGGCCCCATATGACCGTCCAGGCTCATACAGCCTCTCCCCAAGCCCAGGCTATGAAGCTTTTCTGTTGCGAGGGGCAGAAAATCCTCCACAAACCAGATAATGACGGAGGTGATTTCATTGTCAGGATTCAGGGTTCCTGAGATGCATAACCCGCTCATGCCTCCTCTCCTGGCCTTCCTTACCTTCAGATTGTTCATGCCTTCTGGAAGATCATTTTCAAATTAAAACAATTAAAAGTTAAAAGCAACTTTTGTAAAAGTCTAAAAGTTTTTTGTAAAAGTTTAAAAGTATTTTTTCCTTTTTAATTGTTTTTAAAATTAACAAGGATGGGGCCTTCCCTGGTGGTCTAGTGGTTATCCTCCTTCCAATGCAAGTGATGAGGGTTCCATCCCTGGATGGGGGCAAATACCCCACATGCCACCGGGCAACTGAGCCCGCACTCACCACAAGAAGGAGGCCACACACCACAAC
This sequence comes from Neotragus pygmaeus, assembly GCA_006410875.1. Classification (NCBI taxonomy): domain Eukaryota; kingdom Metazoa; phylum Chordata; class Mammalia; order Artiodactyla; family Bovidae; genus Neotragus; species Neotragus pygmaeus. The sequence goes on along the minus strand of SJYV01017668.1, from coordinate 123,613 downwards.
AAGTGCCCGAGAGCTGCAATTAGGACCTGATGCAGCCAGAGAAATAATATTTTTTAATTTTTAAAATAAAGTTGACAAAGATAGAGGAAATAATGATCACTACTATTATTCCCATCATTATTATAGAATACTGATTAGCTAAAACTACCCTCACAAATAGAAATAATAATGAACATAGCACATGGAAAAATTCATGGATCATGGCTTTAATATCATTCTTAGAGGAAAAGTCAAAGCTTTCAATAGATCAAATAGAAAACAAGGGAAAGGGGGAGACAAATGGGAGTGTAACTCAAAGGACTAGAAAAAGAGCAACAGTCAATTCAAGGTAACAAGAAGGACCTAAGTAAGTAAACACGGGCAAAAAAATTTTTTTTAATATTCAGGGAATTTCCTGACGATTCAATAGCGAGGACTCCACGCTTTCACGGCAGGGGCCTGGGTTCAATCACTGGTTGGGGAACTAAGATCCCACAAGCCACATGGTATAGCCAAAAGTAAAAATTGAGGTGATTAGTTGAAACATGAAACATCATTGAGACAAAACAGAAACGATGAATATGATCAAAACACAAATGTGCAAAAGATAAAATGAAAAAGGGGAACATCTCAGATATAACAAATATTATATTTGATATTAAATACTTAAGGGATATTATTCACAGCCACAAGCCAATACTTTAAAGCAGATTAAATCGAAATATTTCTGGAAAAAATATGAAGTGCCAAAATCCACTCAAGAGGAAACAGAAAAGTTGACTAGATCAATAGCCACAAAAGACAGTGAAAACCCAAGAGAAAGGACAGACAGGCTGTGAGAAGGAATGGGAGGGTTCGTTGCTGCTGCCAGATACGCCATCATCGCACAAAAAGCAGCGGTGTCTCTGTGTTCCAGCCAAAACTAACGGGAAAATGTAGCCAAAAACACATTCGCATTTGTCTCAGCAATAACGAATAGAAACCACCTAGAAACTAGCCCAGCAGAGACTGCACAAGATTTCTGTGGAGAAAGTTTTAAAGTCACCAGAGAGCCGGTGAGAAGTTAGGAAGCTGTGCCCCAGGCCCGGATCACATAGCTTCACGTCACCAAGGCCAGTTCTCCTCCAACTCATCTGAAAATTAAAAGACAATCCCATTAGGAAACTTCCAGGAACTCTAGCAGGTCGACTTGAAAATTCATATGAAAAATAGAAAGCACACATGAATGGCTAAAAAAATCAAAGACATGATACTGGCAAGGGAATAGATGAGACAATCTAAGAAACAGAAGAGGGATTTCAGAATCACATCAAATGATGTGAACAGCAGAGAGGAAAGGAAGAATATTTAGGAAAATGATGCTGGAGATGTTAACCTGATGTGTCAGGAAGATCTGGGCTCCTACCACATACAGACTATACTCCACGTAGAGAACCCCGGGTCCAACATTCCTTCCATACTTAACTCACTGGCTGTATTTATCACCTAAATTTCATGTTGCCTAATTAACACTCATTAGTCTGGGTATCGTGGTATATCTTATAATTTAAACATACATTTGTGATTTTTTTTTTTTTTTTTTTTGGCTGTACCACGCACAGCATGTGAGATCTTAGTTCCCAGACCAGGGGTTGAACCCATGCCCACTGCGTTGGAGTCTTAACCACTGGACCACCAGAGAAGTTCCCATTTGCCATACTTTTTAACATTAAATGCGTATTAAGCCCTTATGCAATCCAAACTTTTCCGGCATGGAAGAGCGTTTGAAAGAAGCAAGTTCTACATGAAAAGATTCTTGAAATCCTTACACTGAATCACAGAAGCAAATAATCAGGCTACTTCAAAGGAAAGATAAGCTACTGGAGCATTCTGCTTCTCAAAATGCAGAGATAAACAACCCAGGATGAACACCTGCCATGCAGTGCCAACACATTATCATCCAGGAAGTAAGAAACAAACAAAGAAAGTATAAGAAAAGTGTTTGCCCTGGATCTTCACTTCCTCCAGAACTAGAGATAGTTCAGATTCTCAGTACAGAGATAGTTCAGATTCTCACCAAAGCTCTTTAGATGCATCCATCAATGGTATTTGGAAAGTCTTCATATTATACATAAAGAAAAGAATATAAAAATAAAAAATACTATATATATGTAATATCACATGATATAATCTAACATAATGTAATATGTACACACATACATATTCCAAGGGCTTCCCAGGGGGCCCTAGTGGTAAAGTATCCACTTGCCAAAGCAGGAGATGGAAGAGATGTGGGTTCAGTCCCTAGGTCAGGAAGATTCCCTGGAGAAGGAAATGGCACCCACTCCAGGATTCTTGCCCGGAAAATTACATGGACAGAGGAGCCTGGCAGGCTACATTCCGTAGGGTCCCAAAGAGTCAGACACGACTGAGTGAGCACATATGCATTCCAAATAGTTTAAGGACTGAAATACGACAGTTAAATTCTAAAGTTAACTTTTTAAAAAAGAGAAAAAGCCTAACGGTATCAAAGTTGGAAAGAGTTTCTTAAACAAGATGCCAAAAGAACCAAGTACGTGATGAGAAATTACAGATCCAACTCCATCAACATTAAAGATTTCTGTTCAATAAAGAATATATTTTAAAAAACTCACAGACAAACTGAACAGATGAGTGACAGACTGGGAGAACTTTTTCTTCAAAGTCTGTCTGAAATTTATAAAAATCATTGTGCAAATTATTCAAGTAACTCCTACAAATCAGTGAGCGAGACAGAATCAGCCCCTCAGTAAAATGAGCAAGCCTATAAACAGACGGTTAACGGCGGGGAGACGGCATCTGATGCGGATGCGAGGAGGCCTCTGCCAGAGATGCGGGAACGAGGAGACACTGCCTCCAGCCATCCGCTTCTCAGAAAACGGAAGGTCAATGAGAGCACAGGCAGCTGTGAGCCTGCAGAACAGGGGTCCCTCTGGCTGGCAGGCCAGGCTGCTGCTGCAGGATTGCAGCCAGCCAGGTGGCAGGTACCCGCTCTGTACAGCAGCCTGGACAGGGGGACAGGCGTGGGGCTCCTGCGTATGTGTCCCAGAGTCATGCCCACAGCCCCCAGGAGATAGGAGAAGAGCGATGGGTACGGTGTTGTTCCCGTCACAGGGAGAGGGGAGGCCTGCCGCCCAGAATGGAAAGGGGTGCGTGGGTGTGGGTTGTCTCAGGCTGCCCAGGCTGCTAGAACAGGGCAGCGAAGACTGGGCAGCTCCTTCACAACAGACTGTAATCTCTCACCACCCTGGAGGGTGGAGAGTCTGAGACCGAGGTACTAGCACATCCAGTGTCAAGCCCGAGCCCACCTCCTGCTGTTTTCTGGGTGTGACTTCACATGGCATGGCAGGAGGCAGGAGGGAGCTCTCTGGGGTCCCTTTTGCAAGGGCACTAATCCCATTCATGAGGGCTCCACCCTCATGACCGAGTCACCCTCCACCCCAAAGACCCACCTCCAAATACCACCACCTTGGGTGGTGTAATTTTAACACATGAGTTGAGCGGGCGTGGAGGGGGCAGGGCAGGGCTAGGAGGGTCACAAACATTCAGCCTAGGTTTGTGGCTTCCCTGGTGGCTCAGACAGTAAAGCATCTGCCTACAACGAGGCAGACCCAGGTTCAGTCTCTGGGTCGGGAAGATCTCCTGGAGAAGGAAATGGCAACCCACTCCAGTATCCTTGCCTGGAAAATCCCACGGATGGAGGAGCCTGGTAGGCTACAGCCCACCGGGTTGCAGAGAATCGGACACAACTGAGCAACTTCACTTTTTTTTTTGGGGGGGGCGGGGGCCAGTGGGGTCACAAACATTCAGCCTATAGCATGAATATACGCAGATAATGAAAATTCCATACGGCCATCCAAAGCACTGAGCCAGACTTACATATGGCAACAAGGACCGATCTCAAAAACTTAATGTCTGGCAAAAAAAAAGAGTAAGCAAGACAATAAGATTTACGGGCCAACGCTATTTATGGAGATTTTAAAACACATGTAAAATGGCACTCTATTTCAAGGAGCCATTTGTATTTAAATAAATAGATAATGTACTGAGAGTAGACTGGGAGGAGGTAAATTAAACACACTGAAGTGGGTACTTCTGGGAGGAGGGAAACAGGAGTGAGAAGGGAAGGGGAAGGGGAAATAATAAAGCAAATGAAACCAAGTGCAGCCTGGCACAGGCCACCCGCAAAGTGAGCCAAGACCTCAGCTGGTTCTGGGGCACGTCGCTACTACACGCGTGCACAAGGACAGTGCTGGGGGCCCTTCTCCACCGCAAGAGTGGCGTCTACAGAGGGACAGAGGAAGTGTGGATCTTACCCAAAGTCAGGACCTTCCCAGCGCCCCCTCCCATCCTTCTGCTGTGCACCAGCCCCAGACCAGCCCCTCCAGGCTTTCCTCAACAGCCATGGCTCAGACCCCAGGGCCCCGCGCCAGCCCAGAGCACCTGCGTTCTCTACCTGCCTCTGAGGCCTGTGCCCTCTGACCCTGCCACCTACCCCTCCAGCCTCTGGCCAACGCAGGTGAGAAGACAGAGGCTGGAAGGTGAGCTCACTTCCAAGATCAGGACAGTGGACTCTGGACTGGGGGCCGGGTATTCCAGGCTCTGCCCATGCCGACTCTCAGCACAGTCCTCTAAGAGCCCCGCACACACGAGAGTGGGCCCTGGACATCCCTGAAGCCACAGAGTGCAAGGAAGACGGCTCAGCTAACGACCTGGTGACCGCCAGGCTCAGCTGCTGTCTGAATACTGCTGAGTGTGCTTCCTTGATAATTCGATGTCAGCCCTGATAATCGTAGAGAATAGGAAAGAGAATCCCCTATTCCAGGGAGTCCCAAGGACAGTTGGACAGAAAGGGGTGGACTTGGACCCCACCCACCGAAGCAGCAAAATGCCAGAACCTCATGGAAGGGGGCACTTCCAGGGTTGGCATTGGTTTGCCTTTCCCTGTAATTATTAACTTTTGGGGGATGACAGTCTGAGCAGTGAGGGCCCTGGGACAGGGCTCGTGTACCTCCCAGGGCACATGTGCTGCGGAAGTGCCTATAAATCCACAGCAGAAGGAAGGCAATGATGGATGGAAGGGAGAGTGGAGAGGAGGGACAATAAACGATGGATGGAAGGAAGAGTGATGGCACAGGGGTACAGCAAACTCAGTCTCACAGTCACAACCCCCAGAGCAGGGCCTTTGACAACACAGTGTGTTTCATGCACACAGCTGCTTATGAAATAAAGTCACTTCATCAGAACATGTACCAAGTTAAGCACATCTTAGAATCATTCAAGTAAATGAAACTTACCCTTTAAGTGCCGGGCTTTTTATTTAAACCATTTAGGATAAAAACTCCTTGTTCATTGCAAAATGGACTAACACTCCCTGCTTTTAATTACCCACAAACACCAAACATAATAAGGATGTTTTCATGGGCGTAATCTGAGCCATGTGTGTCTCGCCTGTTGTAATACCGCGAGGACTTGGGGATAATGAGGTCTGAATATCCACTCTGCCTGACCCCCAGCCCACCAGCTTCATCTCTGCCCACCTCACCCCTAGTCTTCCTTTCTCTCTCGGACCCCAGCACTCTCAGGCTCTTCCCTCTGTCAGGACCGTGCTCCCCATGATACTGTAATGGTTTGGTTCATCACCTGGTTCCACACACATTCAGCCAAAATTCTGGGTTCTGTCCACAGCGTACCCCACGCCCAACTATGTGCAGCTCAGTCTGTGGCAAGAGGGTGTATTTAGACAAGGGAGGCTGTTTTCTACCTAGCTTGGGGGCCTCCAGTGGTCATGTATGGATGTGTGAGTTGGACTGTAAAGAAAGCTGAGCACCGAAGAATTGATGCTTTTGAACTGTGGTGTTGGAGAAGACTCTTGAGAGTTCCTTGGACTGCAAGGAGATCCAACCAGTCCATCCTAAAGGAGATCAGTCCTGGGTGTTCATTGGAAGGACTGATGTTGAAGCTGAAACTCCAATACTTTGGCCACCTGAAGTGAAGAGCTGACTCATTGGAAAAGACCCTCATGCTGGGAAAGATTGAGGGCAAGAGGAGAAGGGGATGACAGAGAATGAGATGGCTGGATGGCATCACCGACTTGATGCACATGAGTTTGGGTGAACTCTGGGAGTTGGTGATGGACAGGGAGGCCTGGCGTGCTGCTGTTCATGGAGTCACAAAGAGTCAGACATGACTGAGCGACTGAACTGAACTGGACTGAACTGGAGGCCTGGCAGCTCCCTGTCTCCCTGCTGGGGAGCAGGAAGGTCCAACATGCCCTGATGGGGACAACTAAGCTGACCATCTCCCTGGAGGCACCTGACTCCTCCCCACAATGGTGGGGCCCACAGAGGACCAAGAACTCTGCCTTGGGCTCAGGATACAGAATCCTCAGCAAGCCCTAGGATGAGGGAGGATGATGACAAGGACCTCAGCTCAGAGAAGACAGGAATGGATGTAGCACTCTCAGCTGACAGTTAGCACTCTCAGCTGAATGAGTTTGTGTTCACAGGAGACAGGAGGAAGGGGAGTCATGTTAGAAAGACCATCACCAGGAAAAAGTAAGGCGGGGGGGGGGTGCCTGGAGATGGCCAGCACATGCATGTCCAGCTTGGCCGGCCCTTCCCCATCTCCCTGACCACTTAAAGCTCCATGTACCTGAGTACTTAGTCCTTCGTCCTTGTTTCCTTCCTTCATCCTCGTCTCATCTCCCTCCACCCTCAATCTTGTTAATCTCATCCCTTTTCAGGACTTTAATGTCATCTGTGTATCAAAAATTCCTGAAATGACACTTCCCAGCCTGAATCTCTTTCCTGAACTACAGGCTCATGTACCCAGCTGCCTACTCATCACATTTCCTCTTGGATGTCTAACAGATATCTCTGTCAGTTAGAGACTGCTGCATAACAAGCAGCCCTAAGCTGAGTGGGCCAAAAGAACCGTGTCTTGTTTCTCGTGATTCTTTTGTTCCAGAGCTTAGACAGGGCTCATCTGAGTGGTTCTTCTGCCCTATGTGATGTTGGCTAGAGTCCCTCCCGGGGCTACAATCATCTGAGAATGCAACTTGGGCTGGAACATGCAAGAAGGTCCTTCTCACTGGTCTGGAAGCTGTTGGCCCAGCAGTCCACAGGCTTCTTCTCCAGCCTCCTTACAGCATAGCAAATGGGTTCCCAGAGGGCAAAAGCAGAAGCTGGCAGGCCTCTTCAAGGTGAGGCCAGGAGCAGACACAGCATCATCTCTCCCCACTCTACTGATCAAAGCAAGCGACAAAACCAGCCCTAATTCAAGGATGGGGGAAGGAGGGGGAAGAAGTGGCCATGTGACACGGGAGACAGAAGGGAAGGAGTTGTCAGTGGCTCTCTTTGGACCACTCAGATGACATCTACTCCATCTCAAGTCCTGAGAATATATCTGGAATCTCATCCCTTCCCCCACCACCACTGCTCCCAACCTCACCTGAGTCACCAGCATCTTTACCCTGCTTCCTCACCAGCCTCCTGAGTGGCCTCCCTGGGTTCTACCCTTGGAGTCTCTTCCCAGCATAGGAGCCAAGTTGACCATTCTGTACTTTAGGTTGAATAATGTCACTTCTCTGTTCAAACCTTCCATGCTTTCCTATTTCATTAAGAGGGGGGCCGAAGCTCCTACCGTGGCCCCCGAGCCCCACACTGTCAGCAGCCCCCTGTACACTCTGGCAGCACCGGTCAGGCCACCGCGTGCCTCCCTGACTGCCCTCCGGCCAGCCTGGCCCTTCATCTGAAGAGTCCCCTGCAGCCCACAAAGCATTGTCTTAGCAGCAGCAGCGACATAACTTGCAGGGCTCAGCACAAAATGGAATTACAGGTCGCTGTTCCAAAGGACTAAGAATTCTGAGACAGGCGAGCATTAAACCAAGGGCAAGGAAAAGGGGGAGAAGGTATAAACCAGTGTAAATCCCAGCCCTTGGACCCCAGCCCTGGGAGCCCGAAAGTCCTGCCAGGACTCAGGGAGGAGCCCAGCAGGATCGGCGAGGGTGGTGGCAGAGGGGCCCTAATTAGGGGGCTCACACAGAACCTGCAAGTCGGGCCACCACAAGCCCCAGCCCCACGTCAGGACAGACTTAATGACCTGGGTTGGAGTCACCAACAACATAAAGTATCTTGTTCCCAGCAACTTTTACAAGGCGTTTATGGCCCCAGGACACCTCAGGCCAACACTTGGCTTATGGGCCAGCTGCCCAGACAATGAGGGCAAAGAGGCGGTCAGCACAGGGTCCTGGAATGACGGGCACCAGGGCCGGGGAACTGAGGCCCATTCACCCCCTGTGCAGGACTGGGCCCCCCACCTTGTTACCCAGTTTCCCCCCTCGCCCATCCCATCACTCAGTCCTGCAAGGAACCTTCACCTCCACAGGCTGGGGGCGGGGCTCACAGCATCGTAACCAGAATCCTGGGATCTGGGAAGCCCATCACCACCCATGTTTACTTGTTGGTTTTTCTTTTTTCCTTTTTGGCCGTGCTGAGTGGCACATGGGATCTTGGTTCCCTGACCAGGGATTGAGCCCGCGCTCCCTGCAGTGGAAGGGCAGAGTCTTAACCACTGGACGGTCAGGGAAGTCCCGGCCACTAGTGTTTAAACGCAGCCCCAGGAAACACAAAAGCCGCTGGAGGCAGGGCCTGAGTCACTGCCTCCCAACAGCGCCAAGGACCCCGGGAATACCTTGAGTTCCCACAGCCCACTCCATTGCTTTCATCAGCCCACGTGCTTCACAGCAATGGATCTGACATTACATTTTTGTTAATCAAAGATGGTCATAACAAGAGTCCGACGTACAGGAGCTAAGCCCTCACTCTGATGTGATTCCAGCCAAAAGCAGGGAGAATTTGTACCCTGGGCCCCTCTATCTCAAGGTAACTGTGAGATTTCTGTGCTTTACTTGTATGCAGCCACCATTTACTGAGAACTTAACATGTGTAAAGCTAGGGGAAAGGCTTCACATGAACGGTCTCACTCGGGCCCCATTGCAACTTAGGAAGTAAGCTTGTCATCCTCCATCCCGTGTCATAAGGAAGGAATCAGGTTCAGAATAGCCTGAATACATATCCTGGGATTAGTGATGGGCCTGGAATTCCAACCCATGTCTGCAGAGGGTAACGCTGGGCGACTTCCATCTCCTTATCAAGATTCACCCCTCCTGAGAGGCAACCATGGTGTCCACATGGGGAAGGAGCAGCCAACTCTGCCTGGCACAGTCAAAGAGGGCTTCCTGGAGGTGGTGATATCTAAGTTGGGCTTTGAATGATGAGTAGGGTTTGGCTAAGAGAGAGGAACAAAGAGAAGAAGGAACATGTGCAGGGCTCTGAGCACAGCAGGCAGAAACCAGAGGCGTCCTGGCATCTTGGTGTATGTCCTCAGAGGCTCTGAGATTTGGGGTTCCACCCTACTGTTATTAATAATAGTAATAGCTACCACATGCATATGTGCCTACTAAGTCGCTTCAGTCATGTCTGACTCTTTGTGACCCTATGGACTGTAGCCTGCCAGGCTCCACTGTCTGTAGAATTCTCCAGGCAAGAATACTGGGGTGGGTTTCCATGCCCTCCTTCAGGGGATCATCTCGACCCAGGGATAGAACCCACATCTCTTATGTCTCCTGCATCGGCAGGCGGGTTATTTACCACCAGCACCACTTGGGAAGCCCAGCTGCCATGCAGCCAACACTTACTATGTGCTTTATAGAAAAACCATTATATTCCCCCAGAAGACTGAGAGCCAGGGACGTTAAGAAACTGACCGTGTGATCTCAGGTGCACGATGGAGCCAGGTCCACATCATGGGTTCCATTTGCAGCCAGAATCCACACACCCGGTCTCCACACAGACAGCCTGTTGATGTGGGGCTCATGGGAGCCGGCAGGAACAGTGTTGGCATTGGTATCGGGGAGACCCTGGTTCCTCTCTCAGCTCTGGCACTCACTTCTCAATCCTGAGTAAGTGACTTCGCCTCTGGGCCCCCAGCCCCGTTTCCTTCTGCTTCACAGGATGTCAGCAGGATTGCAGTGGCCGGGTCATGGAAACATTTTTCTGATTATGGAGGGATAAATAACAGCCCCAGGATTGTTCGTGGGACTGACCTGGTGGTCCAGTGGCTAACACTCCACACTTCCAATGCAGAGAGCTCGGGTTTGAGTCTTGGTCGGGGAACTAGATCCCACACGCTGCGACTAAGACCTGGTGCAGCCAAATAAATAAATATCAAGGAGGAGAAGTGAAGTGAAGTGAAGTGAAGTCGTTCAGTCATGTCCGACTCTTTGCGACCCCATGGACTGTAGTTTACCAGGCTCCTCTGTCCATGGGATTTTCCAGGCAATAGTACTGGAGTGGATTGNGGTCAGAGATGGACCTTCTCGTCCCTGCCAGGGACCAAGGCGAGTTACTGTCCAATTCTGGGTCTCAGTTTCCCCAGCCAGAGCCAGAGCTGGCTGGACTAGAGCACCCAGCCTGAGGGTCCCAGTTTCCTGATCCAGGCCCTCAAGCTCAAGTCCAGCTCCACCTCAGCCTCTCTCTCCCCCACCTCCCCAGATGGGGCCCAGCTCCCGCCAGAGCATCTACCAAATCCTAACAAAGTGAGTTGCTTTCTGCTTGCTACTCAACCCCTCCCCTTCTCCCTGAGGTCTCTTTGAATGAGGTCAAATGAACTTGACCTCATTTCTTGATCTTGGGGCCAATAGATCGTTTATTCTTAACTCTCTCCTTCCATGGGCTTGGCACCCCTTTCTCTTTTCTTTTCAGATCTTTACCTTCCGTCTTGGTTTAAACCCCCAAAGACAACCCAGAGAGAAGGACTTGGGTGCAGATGGTGTATTTTGGAGATGGTCCCAGGAAGCACAGGGAAGATACAGAGAAAACCAAGTAGAGTGCTGGTCCCCCAAAATGATAAGGGGTTTCCCTGGTGGCTCAGATGGTGAAGAATCTGCCTGCAATGCAGGAGATCCAGGTCCAGTGCCTGGGTCAAGAAGATCCCTTGGAGAAGGGAATGGCCAACCACTCTAATATTCTCGCCTGGAGAATTCCATGGACAGAGGAGTCTGGCGGGCTACAGTCCATGGGGTCCCAAAGTGTCGGACATGACTGAGCAACTAACACTTTCACTTTCAAAATGACAAGTTGGAGTCCTAATCCCTGGTATCTATAAATGTGACTTTATTTGAAAATGGGTTTTTTGCAATGAAGGGGTAAGGTCTTTACATGTAATTTCATTGCAAGTTAAGGTGAGAACATACTGCTGTAAGATGGGCTCTTAACCCTATATGACTGGAGTCCTTATAAGGAGAAGACATGCAGAGACAGGCAAAGACGGGAGGAGAACAACACGTGAAGGCCGTCATGCAGAGGGAAGCCTGTCATGTGAAGACAGAGGCAGAGATTACAGTGATGCAGCTGCAAGCCAAGGAACTTCAGTCATCTTGGATTAAGAGCCCATCTTCTTGAAGAATGGGGGTTTCCCAGGTGGAACTAGCAGTAAAGAACCCACCTGCCAATGCAAGAGACATAAGAGACGCAGGTTCAATCCCTGGGTCAGGAAAGATCCCCTGAAGAAGGAAATGGTAACCCACTCCAGTATTCTTGCCTGGGAAATCTTATGGACAAAGGAGTCTGGTAGGTACAGCCCATGGGGTCGCAGAGTTGGACTTGACTGAAGTGACTTAGTATCCACACACACACTGCAGTGTGTTTTCATCTTGGGAAAAATTACATATAAAGACCTTATCCCTTCATTGCAGATAGTCCCCCATTTTCAGATAAAGTCACACTTGTAGATAACAAGGATTAGAACTTACATATATACATACATGCATATATATATGCATATATGCACATATGCATATAGGCTTCCGAGGTGACGCCTGTGGTAAAAAAAAAACCCTGCATGCCAATGCAGAAGACATAAGAGGTATGGTTAAATCCCTGGGTTGGGAAGGTCCCCTGAAAGAGGACATGGCAACCCACTCCAGTGGGTTCTTGCCTGAAGAACCCCACGGGCAGAAGAGCCTGGCAGGCTACAATTCATGGGGTCACAAAAGAGTGAGACGTGACTAAAATGACTTAGCACACTTGCACTCATATATAAACTTCTTTTTGGCCATTCAGCATCTTTGTATGCCCTTCCCCACTTCCTGTAGCTTGGAGGAAAGAGGAAGTCTGTTCCATTACAGATGCTGAAATGCCAGAGACCCGCCTTCCCAGCCTCCTTTGCAGCCAGGGGACCAAGCATTTGATAAGGGTTCTGTCCATTAGGTACCCATGGGAGCCAGTGACAGAGTCTGAGACTGTGTGGACACCATGCTGGGGAGGTTGGGGGCACCAGAGATACCCACATGTTCTAGAGGCTTCCAGAGTTGGGCTCAAGCAGCAATGGCCAGCTCATTCAAGTTGGGATCACCAGCGCCCGCGGAGGTGTCAGTTCCCATAGAGGTCTCAGGTGTCTCCCCAGGGGCAGCCCTGCTGAGTGATTCTGAACATTTTTACTGACTGCACAGCCTCCAAAACTAATTGTCTGACCCACACAGAGATCCTGTGAGCTGCTCACACCCTTCAGTGCATTTGTTTTGCCTTAATAAGCAGAATTAGCTTCAGCTGCTTGCCATCAAGCTCCATGACTGATGCAATTTCATGTACACAGCTCTTTCAGCTTTTGCTTGCAACCATTCTGGCTCTGGGATTCTGGTGGGGGAGGCTTTAGGAGTGGGCCAGCACTGATCCCCATGGGCAAGCAGCCCTGGTAAGCATTCTATGTCCTTTTCTTCTTTATAACAACTCTATTGCATAGATAAGTTTATTGCTTGGTTTTTGAAATGAGGAAACTTGAGGCTCAGAGAAGGTTTGCAACTTGCCAGAAGCAGCAGAGCTCAAAAGGATGGAGGTGGGATGTGCTCTGGGTTGGTCTGACTCTAAATCCTAGGCTGTTCTGCCAGGAAACTCTCTTGGGAGGGAGGGGTCACTTCCTGCTGGGAGTCCTACCTGAAAATAATTCCCCTGCTGGTGCCTGGACATTTCCTGTGTAACACCATGAAATATCCTCCCAGAAACACATTCTAAATTACTTTGGACCCTGCATCATGCAGGTTACATTAAGGTCATCAGGTTGGCTATGTTGAGGACTCTTTCTAAATGAAGCACAGTGGCAGTACCTATGAGGAAAGCTCCTGTGTGGGACAAGAAGTCCCATGAATGGAGCATCTCTTAATCTGGGGTCTTGGAGAAGCAAATTACCCACCGACTCAACAGAGCAGCAGCCTGGGCACTGATAGTCCACCCGATGGCCCTGATGGGTTTGTTCCTGGGACAAGATCAGGGCAAGACAGGTGCTAAGGATGCTGAGCTTACAAGCTCCCATCAGGACTCAGAGGGCATTGAGCCTTTGGGGACTTTGGCAGCTATGTCAGAAGGGGGTGGGGTGGGGGGTGGGTATAGGAAGCTCAGACCAGGGCAGTGGCCCCAAGGACTCAGGACAGTTCTGGAACTTTCATTTGGGAGTTGGACTTGTCACTCCTGTTCCTGGAGCGCCCAGCATGAAACTCTTCAGTGAGAGGTCTGTGGGGAAATGGGGGCCTGTGCCACGTGCCACAGTTGGTGCGGCAGAAGAGGGACCCTGAGAGGAAGAAGGCTGGCATACTGAGATGTTAAAGGCACCGGTGAAGAAAAGGGACCCTGGGTGAGTGGAGGTGTTGTTCAGTCGTCCAGTCATGTCAAACTCTTTGTGACCCCAGGGACTGCAGCACCTCCAGCCTCTCTGTCCCTCGCCATCTCCGAAAGTTTGCCCAAGGTCATGTCCATTGCATCGGTGATGCCATCCAGCCATCTCATCCTCTGACGCCCTCTTCCCCTTCTGCCCTCAATCTTTTCCAGCATCAGAGACTTCTCCAATGAGTCAGTTGTTCACATCAGATAACCAAAATCCTGGCGTTTCAGCTTCAGCATTGGAGGTACAGGGTCTGAAAAGTCAGATGCTGTGGAGAAGAGTGGGACTTAGCAGCCTAAAGACCTGTATTCCCCTGGGGGGCAGCCCATTTCCTGGGCCAGTTGAAGGCAGGCAGTTGTGAGTGGTGGAGAAGGCGATGGCACCCTACTCCAATACTCTTCCCTGGAAAATCCCACGGACGGAGGAGCCTGGTGGGCTGCCGTCTATGGGGTCACACAGAGTCGGACACGACTGCAGCAACCTAGCAGCAGCGGCAGCAGCAGTTCTAAGTGGGGAGAGCTCTGGATAGATCCGAGGCAGATGGCCTTTGCTCCTGCCTGTCACCCACGACTGGCGGACCAGGAGCTGCCAGCACCCGTTCCCGGCTCCTCCCTCCCCTAACCCGGAACATGGAGAAGACTGACCCCAAGTGACACCCTGAGTTTCTTAATCTGGGGCAAACACCCTGCATCTCCTAGTGTTAACATTGTCAGCAAAACGATTTCCTCGTCCTCTCTAGCGCCCACTTTCCTGAAACAGCTCAGTCCCTTCCCCCTGAATGGGAAACAGACAGGCTACTTCTTACAAGACGGATGCCACAGTGCCCGTTTCCGAACTCACATGAGCTAACAGCTAGCGGAAAGTGAGACCCCAGCGTTTCTCCATCTACCGTTATCTCGTGTGATGTTACAGACCTGTGAACCTGGGTATACGGGAACATTTTTATTATTCCACACGCTCCAGCTCCCACCCACTTTTGAGAGGTGGGCAGCCAGTGTCTTTCCCAGTCCCCTAAACCCCTGTAGGGATTCTTCACAGAGGTGACACCTGTGTTTTCTCTCAATCACGAACCCCCTAGAGACCCACCCTAGGAGCCTGTAACTCCACCCCCCATCTCTGGGAGGCCCGTGGCTCCGCCCCCTCTCTCTGGGAGGCCTGCGGCTCCGCCCCTCTCTCTCTGGGATGCCCGTGGCTCCGCCCCCTCTCTCTTTGGGATGCCTGCAGCTCCGCCCCTCTCTGAGACAGCTCAGGCTCTCCTGGGCCGAGCTGTTTGTGCTTGCAGAGGGCCCAGCGGGCAGCATCAAGTAGTGTACCAATGCTGCACCCTCTTTTGGAGTGAAGACCACACGAGGGGCCCTTTAGTCTCTAGGACCTCTCCTCCTGATGTCCTTTCCTATCTGAGTTCTTTTCTCCCGGTTCTTCCTCCAAGGCGGCCCTTTACCCGTCTCCTTAATCTGCTGAGTGTTTCCAGCAATTGGCCCAAGGTGCAGCTCTGGCTCAGGGAACTGACAGTTTTGGGGAAATGGAGAAAGGAGAGCAGGTAAGAAGGTGGCGGTGAGGGCCGCCCTGCCGCTCCTGCTTCTTCCCGGAAGAGACCAGAGACTCCTGGGCGGAGGAGGGGAGCATCCTTGTCAATGGTTTGTGGGCCCCTCATACCCAGTGCTGAGTGACCGTTGCACAGGCGTGATGGTGGCCTGGTGGATTTCCAGGCCTCTGCTTCTATGTCTTTAAAATGGGCACAAGAATTATATAATAAAAATGAATATAAGATTTATCACCATAAAATCACATGGTTTTATATAAATACATGTCATACACATGTGTTATACACCTATAGGATGTGGCGCTAACCAGCTGCGGGACCTGATTAAACTGTCTCTGGGAGTTGTTGTTTCTACATCTGGTGCCACAGCCTGAAGTCAGCCATGGGGAAGGGAAGGTGGGTGTGAGGTGGAGGAGGTCAGGAAGACAGGACGAGCAGACCTACAGGATGGGCTAGAACGAGCTTAGGTGACGGGGGTGGCCTGCACTCTGCTGCCCTTCATCACAGAGCTGAACACCCCCTGGGGCCCGGGAGCTGCAGAGGCTGACTGAAGCGGGGGTCAGGGCTGCCCCTGCCAGCCAGGTGACCCCACAGGCGAGCGGTGACGTCTGCGAGCTGCCAGGTGCCTTGTGCGCCAGTCTCCCAGGGGACGGGAACACAGCNGGAGAGCTCTGGATAGATCCGAGGCAGATGGCCTTTGCTCCTGCCTGTCACCCACGACTGGCGGACCAGGAGCTGCCAGCACCCGTTCCCGGCTCCTCCCTCCCCTAACCCGGAACATGGAGAAGACTGACCCCAAGTGACACCCTGAGTTTCTTAATCTGGGGCAAACACCCTGCATCTCCTAGTGTTAACATTGTCAGCAAAACGATTTCCTCGTCCTCTCTAGCGCCCACTTTCCTGAAACAGCTCAGTCCCTTCCCCCTGAATGGGAAACAGACAGGCTACTTCTTACAAGACGGATGCCACAGTGCCCGTTTCCGAACTCACGTGAGCTAACAGCTAGCGGAAAGTGAGACCCCAGCGTTTCTCCATCTACCGTTATCTCGTGTGATGTTACAGACCTGTGAACCTGGGTATACGGGAACATTTTTATTATTCCACACGCTCCAGCTCCCACCCACTTTTGAGAGGTGGGCAGCCAGTGTCTTTCCCAGTCCCCTAAACCCCTGTAGGGATTCTTCACAGAGGTGACACCTGTGTTTTCTCTCAATCACGAACCCCCTAGAGACCCACCCTAGGAGCCTGTAACTCCACCCCCCATCTCTGGGAGGCCCGTGGCTCCGCCCCCTCTCTCTGGGAGGCCTGCGGCTCCGCCCCTCTCTCTCTGGGATGCCCGTGGCTCCGCCCCCTCTCTCTTTGGGATGCCTGCAGCTCCGCCCCTCTTTGAGACAGCTCAGGCTCTCCTGGGCCGAGCTGTTTGTGCTTGCAGAGGGCCCAGCGGGCAGCATCAAGTAGTGTACCAATGCTGCACCCTCTTTTGGAGTGAAGACCACACGAGGGGCCCTTTAGTCTCTAGGACCTCTCCTCCTGATGTCCTTTCCTATCTGAGTTCTTTTCTCCCGGTTCTTCCTCCAAGGCGGCCCTTTACCCGTCTCCTTAATCTGCTGAGTGTTTCCAGCAATTGGCCCAAGGTGCAGCTCTGGCTCAGGGAACTGACAGTTTTGGGGAAATGGAGAAAGGAGAGCAGGTAAGAAGGTGGCGGTGAGGGCCGCCCTGCCGCTCCTGCTTCTTCCCGGAAGAGACCAGAGACTCCTGGGCGGAGGAGGGGAGCATCCTTGTCAATGGTTTGTGGGCCCCTCATACCCAGTGCTGAGTGACCGTTGCACAGGCGTGATGGTGGCCTGGTGGATTTCCAGGCCTCTGCTTCTATGTCTTTAAAATGGGCACAAGAATTATATAATAAAAATGAATATAAGATTTATCACCATAAAATCACATGGTTTTATATAAATACATGTCATACACATGTGTTATACACCTATAGGATGTGGCGCTAACCAGCTGCGGGACCTGATTAAACTGTCTCTGGGAGTTGTTGTTTCTACATCTGGTGCCACAGCCTGAAGTCAGCCATGGGGAAGGGAAGGTGGGTGTGAGGTGGAGGAGGTCAGGAAGACAGGACGAGCAGACCTACAGGATGGGCTAGAACGAGCTTAGGTGACGGGGGTGGCCTGCACTCTGCTGCCCTTCATCACAGAGCTGAACACCCCCTGGGGCCCGGGAGCTGCAGAGGCTGACTGAAGCGGGGGTCAGGGCTGCCCCTGCCAGCCAGGTGACCCCACAGGCGAGCGGTGACGTCTGCGAGCTGCCAGGTGCCTTGTGCGCCAGTCTCCCAGGGGACGGGAACACAGCTGCTTCTTCACTTCCACCTTGATTATCTCATGCCAAGCGTCTCCTGCCACCGGCCCACACGAACCTGGACCTATGTAGGGAAGGGAATTCCATACCCTTGGAGCCCTCAGGTCACCTGGAACACCGCAGCACTGTTCTGGTGGACAAGAGTGACCAGAGGGGGCCACAGGGACACTCTGCCCCAGCACGGAGCCCAGCTCTCCAGTCTAGATGTCCCTTTCCTCAAGACAGGTTTTCTGCAGACATAATGGAACTGAAAGCGTTAGTCGCTCAGTCACGTCCAACTCTTGGCAACCCCATGGCCTGCATCCTCTGTGGAATTCTCCAGGCCAGAATCCTGGAGTGGGTAGACCTTCCCTTCTCCAGGAACTCTTCCCAGCCCAAGGACTGAACCTGGGTCTCCAGCATTGCAGGCAGATTCTTTACGATCTGAGTCACCAGGGAAGCCCATAATGAACCTACCCCAAGCCTAAAACCAGACTGAGGCCACACTGGGGCCCCACAGTTCTCCCTAACTTCTACTCGTGGGCATCTGGGATTGGGGACTTGGAGCCCAGCCTCCTGCCAGAGGTCCCTGACTCCCTACATGCCTCCTCTCTGGGAGACTCAAGGTTCATGCCCAGCTGGGTACCAGCCTGCTCTATATCTGCATGTCTAAGGGAGATCGCAGAGGGGACTCTTCAGGTAAACACAGTCAGCAGATGAACCTTCCAGAGGCTGTGCTACCTATGATGTTACAATTCAGGAAGGAATAGTTATGTGAGGGTAGAAACAGAAAACCTATAAGGAAAGATGCTGATGCACCTAGGAGTTCCATCCGAGAGATGGCATTATGGATGATTCTTCGGCCCTCCTGGGTCTTTTTTTCCTTATATTGAATTTCAATGAGCACATATGACTTTTATAATAAAACAGAACAAATCTACTGGAGTCAGGTTTTCCCTCCTTTCTCCACACAGCAGGTGCACTTGGGTAACAGGTGCAACAGCCAGGAGAGCTCGGGGCAGAGCTGAGCCACGCGCAAGCTGCCTGCCTGGCACTGGAGAAATGGGAACGTTCTGTGGCCAAGAAAGGCCACTTCTCAGCTGTTCAGACACCGAGGGCATACCTGGGGCATGAAGCTAACCAGGTTCGGTCATCTATCCCTGCTGTCCTCGACGGTTTGCCGTTGTCAGCAGAAGTCACAGGGCAGGGAGCAGGTGGACAGGAATCCTCACGCAGGCGAGATGGGCTGAGTCCCTCTCTCCTCACCCCCTGTAAGTTCAAAACACCCCAGGTGGACGTTCCTGGTCACACAGTGGATAAGAATGTCCCCTGCGCACGGGGGCCATGGGTTTGATCCCTGGTCTGGGAAGATTCCACATGCCACGGAGCAGCTAAGCCTGTGCGCCCCAACTATTGAGCCTGTGCTCGAGAGCCCACGAGCCGCAACTACTGAAGCCTGCCCACCCCAGAGCCTGTGCTCCACAACAAGAGCAGCCACCCCAGTGAGAAGTCCACACACAGCATGAAGGGTAGCTCCCAGCTCACTGCCACTAGAGGAAAGCCGCGCAGCAGTGAAGGCCCGGTGCAGCTAAAAATAGAGTTTTTAAAAAAAACATCCAGGTGTGTGTGATCAACTCCTTGGCTCTTTCAAGGATGGCAGGAGTCCTAGCCCAACAGAAAGACTGTTTCAAAGGAATGAAAGCTGAAGAGAAAGCCTTGCAGATAGCGATGGACTTGCCCAAGGAGACAGATACTAGCCGAGAGCATCACAGGTTTGCCCCAGCTTCTCTCCTGGTCAGTCTAACTCCAAATCACCACCTGGGAGAGCAGTGGTGGACCACCTCACCACATGGATGCAAAGCCTCATGCGACTGGGCACCTGTTGGTCAGAGGCCAGACTTGGTTTTCCTGTAGCTCAGAGCGGGTGCTCAACTCTAAGGGCCAGAGAAGCAGAAGGTACCCATGAAAGCTGATGATTTTTAGTACCTTCTGATTGATACTGTTTTTAAAAATTGTTTCATTTATTTTAATTTTTGGCTGCTCTGGGTCTTCATTGCTGGGCACGGCGTTTCTCTAGTTGAGTCAAGCAAGAGTTACTCTCTAGTGGCGGTGCAGGGGCTTCTCATGGAGGCGGCTCCTGTTGTTAGAGGGCACGGAGCTCCAGGGCATGTGGGCTGTGGTCATTGCAACATGTGGGCTCGGTAGTTGCGGCTCTCGGGCTCAGCTGCCCCGAGGCATGTGGGATCTTTCCGGACCAGGGATTGAACCCTTGTCCCCTGCACTGGTAGGCAGACTCTTTACCACTCAGTCACCAGGGAAGTCCTGATATTCTTGGCATATTTATTCACATTTATTTGTTGAGTGCAGGGAAGGAACCAATACTTCCTACACAGTGTGCAAAATAAAAATGTCATTGCATGTGACTTTGCACCCCCAGGCTCTGCCTTGGAGGCAAGAAGCTGCTGCTCACTTCTCTCCAACTGCCGAACCCAAGTGTACATTTTACCGGTCAGGTTTATTTTCTGGAATGCCGTTGTGCCCTTTAGATGGGTGACCTGGGCCGTTGTCAGCCAATGTGCCCTTCAATCAGTTCTTCCTGCTATGTGGCCAGGAAGCAGCACCCACATCCCACCACCAAGCCTCCGGGCCACACACACTCCTGCACAGACTACAGGATCCCATTTATCTTTTTAATATCTTATTGATTTATTTGGCTGCATTAGGTGTTAGTAGCAGCACGCAGGATCTTCGATCTTCATTGCAGGATACGGGATCTGATTCCCCAACCAGGGATCGAACCCAGCCCCCCTACATTGGAAGTGCAGTCTTGGCCCCTGGACCACTGGGGAAGTTCCTCCAAGACCCCATTTAAATGCCACCTTCCCCACACACCCACCCCGTGCCCCAGCTGCTCTAGTCTCCTCCCTGATGTCCTAGATCCTCGGTGCTCCTCTCCTGACATCACAGCTCCTCCGTGGCCCCTTCCCTGATACTCCAGCTAGCTCCTCTTCCATCCTGACTTTCACGAATTTTATTATTTTGGTCTCTCCCTTCCCCTGACCTTGAGAGGACATCTGTCTCCTCTCAGCTCTTGCCCTCTGACCCCTGGCACTGTGCCTGGCACTGTAAGCACCCTACAAACTCTGGTTAAAAAAGAAATTACTGATCAATGTCTGAAATTAATCCAACTCAAGCTTTTCTCGGCAGTCATCTGTAAATTGATTCAAGGTGCCCAGCTGGGGAGGTGGCAGGTGTGCAGAGGAAATCAAGGAATCCAGCCTCTCTCCTTCCTCTGAAATCCTGCCAGACTCTGATTCTTCTGTTTTTTTCTTCACACGTGTGCATACTGTGGGGGAGCAGATTTCCGAACCTGGATAAATATGCATTTGCTTGTGAACATCAATGTTGTGAGCACAGTAAATCATTAGAAACAAGAGACACCTCTCGCGCTGGAAGGCAGGAGCTGCTTCCGCCAGCTCTGTCGGAAAGGCATGGACACCAATAATGCCACTCGTCAGAGCCCCTGGGGAAATCGAAGCTTTTCCTATTGAGGAGACTGTTTAATGGATGTACTTGCATGCGTGGGATGAAGGCTGTGATGGTGCAGACTGGAGAGACCTAAAGACACTGCGGGTCAACAGTGTCAGAGCGGACAGGCACCCAAGCATGGGGAAAACCAGCCCCCCTGAGGTCAGGAGTACGGGCAGCAGCACACGCCTCGCCCTCCCAGCAACCCCCAAGCCCGCCGCTCTCTGGGTGCTGCAAAAGACCGGAAGCCTAATCCGCTTTCTGCTCGTGCAGAACAAACAGACGGTGCAGAGCTAAGGGGAGCATCCTGGCCTCAAGCTTGCTTTCTGTGGTACCCGGCTCAGCATTCCCTGCCTCTCTCACAGTAGGTACTCAATAAAGTTGGCTGAATTGTGGATTCTAAACTTCCAGTGTTGGCAGTGGGTCAGTCACAGAACACACAATCACAACCGCACGGTCTGATTCAGTCCCAGGAAAACGAGTGTGTCAGCAGCTGCCGTGGATGAAATCATCCATTACTCAGGGAGTGGACGATGCTTGTCCGCATCTCATCACTGACCCAAACTTCTGGCTCTGATCATCAAAATGATGTTCCAACGGATCTCAACCCAATACATCAGAGGCATCTGGAAGACTGTTATAAAGATGCAAGCAGTGGACCCACCCAGACTGGGCGGAAGTGCTGTGAAGGCTTCTCTCACGTTTCTCCAGGGGGCTCCAGAGACAGAGGACCACTGAGTTCCCAGAGGGGCCAGGGGACACTGCCCCACCTCTGCCTCTGGAACCCTCTGAAATTACTGCCAGGCCCTTCACAGAAACTCTTTTCAGAATCTCAGCTTCCTCATCTGTAAAACAGATGTAATAAAACTCTGTGCCCTATACCCTGAGAAAACCATAACTGAAAGAGACACATGTCCCCCCGTGTTTATTGCAGCCCTATTTACAATATCTAGGACATGGAAGCAACCTAGATGTCCACTGACAGATGAATGGGCAAAGAAGATGTGGTACATATACACAATGGAATATTACTGGGCCATATAAAAGAACACATTTGAGTCAGTGTTAATGAGGTGGATGAAACGAGAGCCTATTATACAGAGTGAAGTGAGTCAGGAAGAGAAAAACAAATATTGTAGATGAACGCATATACATGGAATCTAGAAAGACAGTACTGATGGATCTATTTGCAAGGAAGCAATGGAGACCCAGACATAGAGAATAGATGTGACCCTGAGGGGGGACGGGAGGGAGTGAGATGAACGGAGAGTGTGCCATGGAAACATACATACTACCATATGGAAAACAGATAGCCAGTGGGAATGTGCTGTATGACTCAGGGAACGCAAACTGGGGCTCTGTGACCACCCAGAGGGGCAGCATGGGGTGGGAGGGAGGTTCAAGAGGGACTGACCGCANGAGAGTGTGCCATGGAAACATACATACTACCATATGCAAAACAGATAGCCAGTGGGAATGTGCTGTATGACTCAGGGAACGCAAACTGGGGTTCTGTGACCACCCAGAGGGGCAGCATGGGGTGGGAGGGAGGTTCAAGAGGGAGGGGACAGACGTATACCTATGGCTGATTCATGTTGATTGCAAAGCAATTAAATTGCTTCAATTAAAAACAAAAATTTTTTTCAAAAAAACCCTGTGCCCTTCTGACTACATAGGCCTGCCAAAACATAGGAACCCATCTGCAGACCTTATAAAGCAGCTGCCTGCTAGAATATCCTTGTATTTATGTAATAAGCATGAATTTGCTCCACGACACTCAAATTTGAGAACCATCTTATTTGATAATTTTTCTACATAAAATTAAACCTAGCTGAGGCTCATGACAAACCCCGACCTGGCCACCTGGCGTGCCCAGCCCCAGACTGACCTGGCTGAGTGCCACAGTGATGACTCAGGCATATCCCACGCAGGGCTGATCCCAGCCAGCACCTTGAACTTGCAGCAAGCCCCCTCAAGCCAGCCTGTGGTATCACCAGCCATCACCCTGAGACCCTGCAATCCTGATAAGGGACAGACCGAGCTCAAGGTCTTTGAGCTTTGAAAAACCTACCTTATTTTTCCTCTTTTGAACTTCACCCCCCAGCACCTGGTCTCTGGGCTAGACTGTACTCCCCACTTGGGAGTAAAACATTGCCTCTCAACATTCAAACTTAGGAGGCTCAGGGCTTTCCCCAGCACCTCACTCACCAGGGTTAATCAGACCAGAAATAGTAACACTGGGCCCTCCCTCTGCCCCCACCAGATTCAGCTGTGGATGCACCCAGGCCACAGCAGAGGGGCCCTCTATTAGTCAGCTGTGGGTCACTCCCATCGCACCTTTGCTATATTGACCATGAGCTTAGCCACAAGGCCTCGAGCTACTGGGCCTAGTGTCACAGACCCCGGCATCCAGCCCCGTGCCCACCCTCAACATTCATGCAGTCACTCTCCCGGCAGACTCCCAAGAGTCTTCCCGAGCACTGCAATTCTGCTCAACCCTGAGCTCAGGACACAGCTAAGCCTTCCCAGCCTCCAGACCCACAGAAATTGTCAGATAATCAATGCATGTGTTTTAATCTGCCAAATTTGTTAACAGTTCCGGTAATCTGTCACATGGCAATAGAAAACAAATTCAATTCCTTTCCTGTTTCATCACGCTGAGTGGAAGACGTCAGGTAGTACATGAGCGTCTGGGTGTAAAAGGGAGCCACACAAACCAGGACAGTCTGCTCTGATTCCCAACCCCAGAAGCTGGAAGTCCGCAGACCTGGGTCCAGGTCCAGCTCCTGCCACTAGCCCGTTGCGTGATCCTGAGGAGAGTCAGCTGCCTGGTGCGGGCTTCGAGTGCTGAAATCCAGAGTCTGTAATTTCAACAGTGAGATCTTTAGAGTTAAGGAGGTCACATTTACTTCCAGATTCTCTCTTCAATTCTATCCTCCCAGTGATTCTTCATTCGAAACTGGGAAGTGGGTGGGCGGAACAGACACAGAAGTCAGCTTCCCCAGACACTCTGGAATGAAAAACCTTTCAGACTTCAAGGGACAGCCTAAGAAACAGCAGCTCGCTTTTCAATCCAAGTGGCGCATTGCTCTGGGAACAGTCTGCTCGCTAAGCAAACCTTCCCCGTTTTTTTTTTTACCTGTCTGAGCACATTCTTCTGCACCTGGAGAACAATGGAACGGCAGCTCTGCTTTCACTCCGCTTCACTCGATCAAGGAGTAATTCACTCGGGACTTCACTGAGCCCCTGGCTTCTGTGGGGAGGTCTGCCCAGGAGCATGAGAAGCCTGTGGCAGGGGCGTCCCCACGCCTCCCTCCCCAGTGACCCCCATCAGCAACAGGGTGGTGGGGGGGATAGGCAGGGGTTCAGAGTGTACCTGTGCAGTCAGGGAGCAAAGGCCAAGTGCTGCCCTGAGCACCTGAGCCAGGAGCCCCTGCCCCTGTCTGTCCATCACTGCCTCCTCCCCGGCCTCTGAACCGCCATACCACGGACCCAAGAGTAGGGCAGGGGGTCACCCAGGACCCCCTTGCTCAGGACGCCTCTGGCCTGTCTGATCGACTCACTACCTCTAGTGGGACTACAATGTCCTGTTCCAGCCCCTGCTCACACCCTGTGTAGTCTCACCTTTGGAATCCATTAACCCCACTCCTAAAAAGTCCTGAATGAGTGCCCTCCGCACAGACAGGGGGTACAAAGTGACCCCGACTGAGCCACCAGATGCCCATCAAGAGTCACTGAAACCACCTTTAAGCAAACAGATCGGTGCCATCCCGAAACAGCAAACATGCCCGGAAGGGTCTAGAGATGAATCTCAGCACCACCGCTGCCACATGGACCACAGAAGTGGGCTGTGTGTGTGGGTGGGCATCCCGGAAGAGAAGAGGGCCCCTTTCCCCAGAAGCTGGGCTCATGCTGTCCACCAGCACTTACAGGAAAGTCTCTCTCACCTCCCCGACCCAGAGCCCTGGGTGGCCCTGAAGTGCGTCCCACGTGCAGTGAGGCCACATGGAGTGGTATTAAGAGGTTATGGGGGCTGTGGCTCCAACCCGGCTGCACGCTGAAATTGACATCACTTTCCCAGCCTCCATTCCCCCCAAGAAGCCAGAACCATGAGGCACAGCCAGGCCCCCACATGGTATGACCTTGAGGAAGTCATCAGCCTGGTGGAGCCTCAGTTTTCTCACCTGTGAAGTAGGGATAATACGGCACCATCCTACTATGAGACAAAATGACAGAACAAGAGCTTCCCACCCTCTCTCACAGCAGAGCATACCAAGAACATGGAAATATTTGCAGAGCCCGCTGAATAGAGGAACAAGTGTGGGATTTCTCCTGCCCTGTCCAAGGTCAGGGGCGGCGGCCGGGAGGAGACATCCCACGTCCGCAGTCAGGGGCAGCCGGGAGAAGTTATCCCGCGTCCGAGGTCAGGGGTGGCAGCCGGGAGGAAACCCCCTGCATCCAAATACAGGGGCAGCGGCCTAGAGTGCCAGGCTGCAACGGTGTAGGAACGGCCGAGTGGAGCTACCCTGTGTCCGAGGTCAGGGGCGGCCGGGAGGAGACACCCCACATCCGAGGTCAGGAGCAGTGGCCCTGAGGAGCCACCCCAAGCCCGAGGCTAGGGACGGCAGCTGGAAGGAGCCACCCATGCCCGAGGCCAGGGCCAGCGGCCGGGAGGAGCAACCCGAGGAGCAGTGGCTGCTCAGGCGCAGGAAAGCCTAGGGGAGCTATCCCACACTGAAGGTCAGAACGGCGGTGGTAAGGAGATACCCCTCATCCAAAGNGCCAGGGGCGGCAGCTGGGAGGAGCCACCCATGCCCGAGGCCAGGGCCAGCGGCCGGGAGGAGCAACCCGAGGAGCAGTGGCTGCTCAGGCGCAGGAAAGCCTAGGGGAGCTATCCCACACTGAAGGTCAGAACGGCGGTGGTAAGGAGATACCCCTCATCCAAAGTAAGGAGCAGCGGCTGTGCTTTGCTGGAGCAGCCATCAAGAGATACCCCCACATCCAAGGTAAGAGAAACCCAAGTAAGATGGTAGGTGTTGCAAGAGGGCATCAGNTGGTTGGATCCATCCTTTAGACACTTAGAAACCCCTAAATCAAAGTGCTTTGTGATAAAAAGAAGACAGAAGAGACTGGCAGAACTTACTAGCATCCTTCACTTTCCACTGCAGAGGGGAAGATGTACCCCGATGGTCTGGGAGGAAAACTACCAAGATCAGAAGGCACTCCGGCCAGCCACGGCCCATTTATCCAGGAGCCAGAGCCATAAACAGTCTTACTGAACAGGAGGCTTTGAGCCAGGTTCTGCCTTACTCCCATTCATCTTTAGCTGCCATCTGCTCTGCACTTAAGTATTGTGATACAAATTATAAAAACCATATTAGCTCTGATATTTCATTAACGATTTGAGGGACTGGACCAAGGCATGGGGGAGAAATCTCATTTCCATGGTAATCAAAATAAAGGCTGGGAGCTAATAAAACTCCTCTGAACCATTAAACATGCACTAAACAGTAGAGTGAGGCCTGAAATGTATTTTAAAGGGTTTTTCCTAAAGGGACTAAGCTGCTTTTGTGTACCTATTCTTATTTAAATGGCTCCTGCTAGTATTTTTAAGAATCCATCCCCCAAGTTAGAAACTAATTGAAAGGCTTTTCCATACACCCGGGGCCTCTCAGCCATTCTCCAGAGCCAAATGGAGGAGCTGGCCCCTGTCTCCCCAGCCACGGGGACACCTGGACTATCTCCTGCCTCCCTGCAGAAGTCTGGTCCAGCCCACCCAGGACTCCAGGACTCCGCCTCTTATTATTCCAATGACCCAAGGCAAGTTTGTCTCTCTAAGCCTTGGTTTTCTCATCCATAAAATAATGGGGGTGTTAGCACCTGTGATGAAACCTATCACATTTGGAATAGCACCTAGCACATATTGTCTAATAAATGTTATTCCTTGGAACCACTTCCTCTCCTCTCCACAGGGTACATAATATTTTTCAAATAACTATACCTGTAACTTGTTCTTGTTATTTAGTCACTAAGTCGTGTTTGACTCTTTTGTGACCCCATGGCCTGTAGCCCGCCAGGCTCCTCTGTCGGTAGGATTTCCTAGGCAAGAATACTGGAGTGGGTTACCATTTTCTACTCCAGGGGATCTTCCCCACCCAGGGATTGAACCCCTGTACTTGTAGTAAGGAAAAACAAATCTGATCCCATACTGGATCTGTTTCTTTTACCTTAAACTCTATATTCTATTGTTTTTGCTGCAAGTTAAGAATGTTGTCTAGAGCCTGAGATATACAGGATAGCTCACTGTCAAGGCTCTGATCTTTAAAAGTCTAAACATCAGACTTTAGACAAAACTTTCCACTCAAATAGAGATAAAAAGTTGTATAAAAGAGAAGAACATGTGTCTTGTTGGGGCTTTACAGCAAGAGCAAAGGATTCCAATACCAAGAAGTTTGCAACAAAAAACCACACTCCCTCCTCTTTTGGTATAGTTCAGTTCAGTTGCTCAGTCGTATCTGACTCTTTGCAACTCCATAGACTATAGCACGCCAGGACTCTCTGTCCATCACCAACTCCCAGAGTTTACTCAAACTCATGTCCATCCCGTCGGTGATGCCATCCAACCATCTCATCCTCTGTCGTCCCCTTCTCCTCCCAC
>SJYV01017668.1:37456-92863 GCA_006410875.1 Neotragus pygmaeus | reverse complement strand
CCTTCCAATGAATATTCAGGACTGATTTCCTTTAGGATTGACTAGTTTGATCTCCTTGCTGTCCAAGGGACTCTCAAGTCTTCTCCAACACCACAGTTCAAAAGCATCAGTTCTTCGGTGCTCAGCTTTCTTTATGATCCAGCTCTCACATCCATACATGACTACTGGAAAAACAATAGCTAGTCAGATGGACCTTTGTCAGCAAAGTAATGTCTCTGCTTTTTAATATGCTGTCTAGGTTGGTCATAACTTTTCTTCCAAGGAGCAAGTGTCTTTTAATTTCATGGCTGCAGTCAGCATCTGCAGTGATTTTGGAGTCCAAGAAAATAAAGTCTGCCATTCTTTCCATTGTTTCCCCATCTATTTGCCATGAAGTGATGGGACCAGATGCCATGATCTTCGTTTTTCGAATGTTGAATTTTAAGCCAGCTTTTTTACTTTCCTCTTTCACTTTCATCAAGAAGCTCTTCAGTTCCTCCTGCAAATTCTAGCTTCTTTTATTAAAAAAGGGGAAGGAGATGCAAGATGCTTCTTTGGGACTCTAGTCCACCATCTTCTTGGTCTGCTGGCTTTCCAAATAAAGTCACCATTCCTGGCCTAACAACTCGTCTCTCATTGTTGGCCTGCAATGCCGTGAGCGGTAGAATCTTGGACTAAACATACTAAGTAGCCCCATGAGGTCAAGGATCATGTTAGTCTTTTTCTCCAGCAGACCCTACTGTAGTCCTAGTGCCTGGCAGGGTAAGTTAAATGACACCCTGCTTTACAATCAATAATCACTCATCCCTTCACATTCAATACCCATTTTGCAAAGGCTGCACACTAGACTCCACTGGGGAGCATTTAGTAGACAGATGTCTAGGCCTTATCCCCAGAGACTGTGATGGAATTGATTGGAGGTGGGGCCTAAACATTGACATTCATTCTTAAGCACTCTAGGTGACCTCAATAGGCAGTCAGTGTAAGAAGCAGACATCTAACCCTTCTAGTGGTCCCGGCACGGTGGTCCCTTCCTGTTGGGAGGAGGCTGGGGTCTTTAAACTCCCAGTGCCTGAAACACACTGTAATTTCACCTTTGTAATTCTGCTTCATCCAGGGTAAATCAGACATCTTGTCCCAATCTCAGTTCGTGTGTGCGACCCCACGGACTATACAGTCCATGGAATTCTCCAGACCAGAATACTAAAGTGGGTAGCCTTTCCCTTCTCCAGGGGCCTTCCCAACCCAGGGATCGAACCCAGGTCTCCCACATTGCAGGCAGATTCTTTACCAGCTGAGCCACAAGGGAAGCCCAAGAATACTGGAGTGGGTAGCCTATCCCTTCTCCAGAGGTTGTGCAGTCAGATTCTGAACTATCAGGGAAGTCCGAATTTAGATGAGGTGTCCTAAAAGGTCAGGGCTTCCCTGGTGGCTCAGAGGTTAAAGCGTCTGCCCACAATGCGGGAGACCTGGGTTTGATCCCTGGGTTGGGAAGTTCCCCTGGAGAAGGAAATGGCAACCCACTCCAGTATTCTTGCCTGGAGAATCCCAAGGACGGAGGAGCCTGGTGGGCTACAGTTCACGGGGTCGCAAAGAGTCGGACACGACTGAGTGACTTCACTAAAAGGTCAGGATCCAAAGAACACTACATTGTTGGGGTTTGAGGCTGAATTATTTCCCCCTTTCCACATCCTATGCTGCTGCTAAGTCGCTTCAGTCGTGTCCGACTCTGTGCGACCCCATAGACGGCAGCCCACCAGGCTCCCCCGTCCCTGGGATTCTCCAGGCAAGAATACTGGAGGGGGTTGCCATTTCCTTCTCCAATACATCAAAGTGAAAAGTGAAAGTGAAGTCGCTCAGTCGTGTCCGACTCTTAGCGACCCCATGGACTGCAGCCTACCAGGTTCCTTCGTCCATGGGATTTTCCAGGCAAGAGTACTGGAGCGGGGTGCCATTGCCTTCTCCACCACACTCCTATGGTGAAGAACTAATCCCTAGAACCTCAGAATGTGACTGCATTCAGAGCTCAAGTGTTTAAAGTGACAAGTTAAAATGAGGTCATTAGGGTGGACCTTAGTCCAATATGAAAGTGAAAGTGTTAGTTGCCCAGTCTCATCTGACTCTTTGAGACCCCATGGACTGTGTAGCCCTCCAGGCTCCTCTTTCCATGGAATTCTCTGGGCAGGAACACTGGAGT
Source organism: Neotragus pygmaeus (assembly GCA_006410875.1). Taxonomy (NCBI): domain Eukaryota; kingdom Metazoa; phylum Chordata; class Mammalia; order Artiodactyla; family Bovidae; genus Neotragus; species Neotragus pygmaeus. The sequence goes on along the minus strand of SJYV01017668.1, from coordinate 90,687 downwards.
GGGCAGCCATTCCCTCCTCCAAGAGATCTTCCCAACTAGGGATCTGCTGCATTGCAAGCAGATTCTTTAACCGTCTGAGCCACCAGGGAAACCTTCATCAAACCATTAAGACCCTCAAAGAATTCAGCAGGAAGTTTGTTGTTTTGTTACATTCACCTTGCCTTTAGGCCTTTTCCGTTGGGTCAGAACTGCTGAATGCAGCTTACTCTTGATCATGATCTTATGCCTCAAGGCAGCATCAGCACCTCCATCTACTGGGAGCTTACAGGAGAGGCAGAATCTCACTGAATCAAAATCTGCAGTTAGGTGAGATTCCTAAAGCAAGTTCTCAGCCCTGAGGGCACAGAGTCACCTGGGGACCTTTAAAGTTATTGAGGCCTGCCTGCAGCCCCAGAGATTCTAGCCTGGGGTAAGGCCTGAGAAATCCTGATGCTTTTGATATGCACAACGGGATCTGATTGGAAGCAGGGAAAGTGAAAGTGAAGTCGATCAGTCTTGTCCGACTTTTTGAGCCCCATGGACAGAGTACCCTACCGGGCTCCTCTGTCCATGGGATTTTCCAGGCAAGAATACTGGAGTGGGTTGCCATTTCCTTCTTCAGGGGATCTTCCAGACCCAGGGATCAAACCCAGGTCTCCCGCATTTTGCATTGTAGGCAGACAATGAGCCACCGTCTGAGCCACCAGGGAAGTCCGATTGGAAGCAGCACCAACATTAATAACCCTAGTCTTACAATCCCAACCGGGGTTGAGAACTAGCAGCCTCTGACTGGTTTAGGAGGACTCCTACTTCAGTTTGCTACATTTCTTATATAGACTGCAGGGGGCCAGGCAGGTATAAGCCAGAACCTCCCAGGCAGACCAGTAAGTATTGCCATTGGTATGAGCAGACACTCCTGTAACCCCTGGCTCAGATTTGATCTCTAACTTGCAAGCTGCTAAGAGATGACTTGTTAGCTTCTTGGTGGGGAGGGAAGAGGTACAGGGAGCAATGTGCCACTATTGATGACAAGTTGTTCCTTTTGACGCAGCGACTCACCCCTAAGGATCTACTCCACTGAGGCAACTCACACACAAGATACAAAGTGGTCACAACCAGTTTGAAGGGTGAAAAACTGATCACAATATCACACCATCATGCTTTATGCCTTAGATTTTTACAGTGACATCTAATGTATTAAATAAAACTATTAAAATTAGGTTCCACTTCTAAAAGACAAAAAAGTAAAAAAACTGAAGATACGGATTCTGCTACGGAATTCTAACGTACCCATTTAAGATAAAATACTATTGTCATAGAGTGTGAACATAAAATTCATGTTTTCTGATACAAAATTATAATATATCCACTCAAGATAAAATACTGTGGTCATAGAGTGTGAAAATAAAAATTCATGTTTTGTGGCAAGACAAGAAAAATTGAAGCAGATTCTCTCTGCCCTCCTGGCCTCCTCTCTCCCCTCTACTGTGCACTGTGTGTCTCAGTTTAGCCACAACCAAACCTGCCCGTTGGCAGAAATACCTGCTCAACCATAAAGAGCAACACTTTGCAGCACCAATAAGACAACTCCTTTAAGACAACATTCCTTCCTTTTTTTTTTTTTTGTCATGCCACTCGGCTTACTGGAACCCATGCCCTCTGCAGTGCAAGGGCAGAGTCTTAAATCGCTGGACCGCCAGGAAGTCCCACATTCCTTCTTAATCTTGTAAGGGCCAAGATGACCCATGACCCGTAACTCGCCTGATTGTGTAAGCTGACCATAATGCGTTATCAAGTCTCAAAAAAAGTAGGCAAAACTGTGTTTTGACTTCTAATGGGAGGAACAGTTCTCGGGGCCTTCTGAGAGGTTGTTCCTGGGTTATAATTCTCAGTTTGGCTCAAATAAAATTTTCCATTTCTTTCTTAGATCAACTCAAAGAGAACGAGATAAACTTAAAACTACCGACATAGAAAAGCATCCAAAATACCCTGCACAGGTAAAAAAAATAAAGTTGCACAATACCATGCATAGCAAGGATACTTTAATAAAAATGGCAAGTACTAGTACACACATGGGAAAAGAGCAGTTATTTTGAAAGCAGAGAAGGAGTACTGAAAGAAACTTACTTTTTATAATTTCTCTTTTTCTAGAGATTACCAAACAAACTGAAATGTTCTTAGACAACACAAGAAACGAAGCAAATAAAGACATTCTCAGAGAGCTTAAAATGTGAGGTTAACTGATAACACTGCAGTAACCACACACTGGTCCCTAACACAGACATTTCAGACATGAGATTTATTTTAAAAATACACTGAAAACAAACACTTTTTACAAATGATATGGGACACTTAAAACATAGTCTAGGAATATTGGACATTAATTCTTAATTCAAAGTAATGACATTCACAGAATACGTCTTGGTGCCAGCCAATATGGAGTTGACTTGTATCAGCTTAATCATTCACCTTGCTAAAATTCAATGATTATGATTCAACTTTATAAGGTTAAGCAAGTCTTCCAGGCAATACTAATATAACTTTCTCAAATAAAAACATTTGTACCAGCAAGGAAATTATTAAAACGTATATAAATTATGCTGAGGGGCTTGATTAAAAGGCTGTCTATATAGAAAGGCACCTCACCTTAGAAAGAATACAAGCACGAAAACACTTAATCGAATATAAGATGCCAGGACATTCTCTTAGTTATGTTACATAGCAAACTGCATGTCTATAAAAGTCATTCTGTTATATATGAACTGAAAAACATATATATATATATATATATATATTTTTTTTTTTTTTTTAAAAAGCCTTTGACACGGAGGAGTGAAATATGCCTGCATTAAGCACAGAAACTCAGAGCTTTATGAACTGCATGTCTCCAGCTGGCTTCCAGGCGCCACTGAAAACTGTCATCACCCTCAGAAAGACAGGATGGTCTTGTTAATGATCTCCACCGCCTCTAGAATCTCATCCTCCTTGATCACAAGCGGGGGCGCAAACCTGATGATGTCGCCGTGGGTTGGCTTGGCCAGAAGTCCATTATCTCGTAGTCGCAGACACACCTTCCAAGCATCACAATCTAGTAAAGAAAAACCATCAAGTGTATGCTGATCAACGATAAGGAGCCTGCAGGGGTGGGGACAGCCTGGCAAAAACAGAATTCCCAGCACCTGCTCAAGAAAGGCAGCTCTGGGTTACAAGCTTGCTTTTGGCTCTTACTCCTAAAAATGAAGTTACTTTTCAGCAATGGTTTGAATGGTATGATCAGATATGGTTTCTGCTGGATTTTTGACCTAGCAAAAAAAAAACATGCTAAGGCAGATGTAATTAATTATATGAGGAACCAATGCATAAAAGAACTAAGGTATGACACAGATAACTAACAGGCACAGAATAAGCAACATCAAACCCAGTGACCAATACATGTGTCTAACCTGGATTTGCTTCCTAAACTGGTGGAACTAGACTCTCAGGATCCTCAAAACCCTGACTGCAACAGAAACACCAAAGAGGCCACAGCCAGTGCCTGAGCCCTGCTCTAGACCCAACAAATCAGAGTCTGTGCAGTGAGGCTGCTGCTGCTGCTGAGTCGCTTCAGTCGTGTCTGACTCTGTGCGACCCCAAAGACGGCGGCCCACCAGGCTCCCCCGTCCCTGGGATTCTCCAGGCAAGAACACTGGAGGGGGTTGCCATNATCAGAGTCTGTGCAGTGAGGCTGCTGCTGCTGCTGAGTCGCTTCAGTCGTGTCTGACTCTGTGCGACCCCAAAGACGGCGGCCCACCAGGCTCCCCCGTCCCTGGGATTCTCCAGGCAAGAACACTGGAGTGGGTTGCCATTTCCTTCTCCAATGCATCAAAGTGAAAAGTGAAAGTGAAGTCGCTCAGTAGTGTCTGACTCTTCACAACCCCATGAACTGCAGCCTACCAGGCTCCTCCACCCATGGGATCTTCCAGGCAAGAGTACTGGAGTGAGTTGCCATTACCTTCTCCAGCAGTGAGGCTAGGCTTGGATTAATTTGTTGAAAAGCTCCCCAGGTGATTCTAAAATGCAGTCAAGGTTAAAACCATTGCTTTGAAAAGGAAGGGTTATGGCAAGAAAATCCAGCCAGGAACTCTTACAGATTACAAATGATGTGCTAAACACCAAATGCTCAGTTCAGTGGCAGCTGGGGTTATTTTTATTACCAACATCACCATTATCATTATCATTATAGGAATTATTATTACTGCTGCTCCTACTTATCACTACTGATCTGCAAAACCGAGGGAGGAAAGGAGAGCAGAGAGGAAACTGCAAAGTGCTCTGTGATGTCTTCCTAACAGAAAACAAACTCAACTCTCCAAGTACTGTATAAATAACCTAGGGTGGAATAACAAATGACTTGAAGGAATACATAGGTGAAATTAGTCAAATGTGCCTTCTTGTAGGAAACAGCTCTATTTCTAGGACCATTGATATAAATCAGGTTATATGAGTACTGCACGTGTATGTGCTAAGTTGCCCCAGTCGTGTGCCGACTCTTTGCGACACCATAGACTGTAGCCCGCCAGGCTCCTCTGTCCATGGGATTCTCCAGGCAAGAAGACTGGAGTGGGTAGCCATGCCCTCCTCCAGGGGNAAAAGCCTTTGACACGGAGGAGTGAAATATGCCTGCATTAAGCACAGAAACTCAGAGCTTTATGAACTGCATGTCTCCAGCTGGCTTCCAGGCGCCACTGAAAACTGTCATCACCCTCAGAAAGACAGGATGGTCTTGTTAATGATCTCCACCGCCTCTAGAATCTCATCCTCCTTGATCACAAGCGGGGGCGCAAACCTGATGATGTCGCCGTGGGTTGGCTTGGCCAGAAGTCCATTATCTCGTAGTCGCAGACACACCTTCCAAGCATCACAATCTAGTAAAGAAAAACCATCAAGTGTATGCTGATCAACGATAAGGAGCCTGCAGGGGTGGGGACAGCCTGGCAAAAACAGAATTCCCAGCACCTGCTCAAGAAAGGCAGCTCTGGGTTACAAGCTTGCTTTTGGCTCTTACTCCTAAAAATGAAGTTACTTTTCAGCAATGGTTTGAATGGTATGATCAGATATGGTTTCTGCTGGATTTTTGACCTAGCAAAAAAAAAACATGCTAAGGCAGATGTAATTAATTATATGAGGAACCAATGCATAAAAGAACTAAGGTATGACACAGATAACTAACAGGCACAGAATAAGCAACATCAAACCCAGTGACCAATACATGTGTCTAACCTGGATTTGCTTCCTAAACTGGTGGAACTAGACTCTCAGGATCCTCAAAACCCTGACTGCAACAGAAACACCAAAGAGGCCACAGCCAGTGCCTGAGCCCTGCTCTAGACCCAACAAATCAGAGTCTGTGCAGTGAGGCTGCTGCTGCTGCTGAGTCGCTTCAGTCGTGTCTGACTCTGTGCGACCCCAAAGACGGCGGCCCACCAGGCTCCCCCGTCCCTGGGATTCTCCAGGCAAGAACACTGGAGGGGGTTGCCATTTCCTTCTCCAATGCATCAAAGTGAAAAGTGAAAGTGAAGTCGCTCAGTAGTGTCTGACTCTTCACAACCCCATGAACTGCAGCCTACCAGGCTCCTCCACCCATGGGATCTTCCAGGCAAGAGTACTGGAGTGAGTTGCCATTACCTTCTCCAGCAGTGAGGCTAGGCTTGGATTAATTTGTTGAAAAGCTCCCCAGGTGATTCTAAAATGCAGTCAAGGTTAAAACCATTGCTTTGAAAAGGAAGGGTTATGGCAAGAAAATCCAGCCAGGAACTCTTACAGATTACAAATGATGTGCTAAACACCAAATGCTCAGTTCAGTGGCAGCTGGGGTTATTTTTATTACCAACATCACCATTATCATTATCATTATAGGAATTATTATTACTGCTGCTCCTACTTATCACTACTGATCTGCAAAACCGAGGGAGGAAAGGAGAGCAGAGAGGAAACTGCAAAGTGCTCTGTGATGTCTTCCTAACAGAAAACAAACTCAACTCTCCAAGTACTGTATAAATAACCTAGGGTGGAATAACAAATGACTTGAAGGAATACATAGGTGAAATTAGTCAAATGTGCCTTCTTGTAGGAAACAGCTCTATTTCTAGGACCATTGATATAAATCAGGTTATATGAGTACTGCACGTGTATGTGCTAAGTTGCCCCAGTCGTGTGCCGACTCTTTGCGACACCATAGACTGTAGCCCGCCAGGCTCCTCTGTCCATGGGATTCTCCAGGCAAGAAGACTGGAGTGGGTAGCCATGCCCTCCTCCAGGGGGTCTTCCCGACCCAGGGTGGAATCCGTGTCTCTCGTGTCTCCTGCACTGGCAGACAGGTTCTTTTCCACTAGCGCTACTTGGAAAGCCCAGGAAGAGTCTTAGGCAGAGCCAACAACTTGGCCGACAGGAGGCCAGTCAAGTCTCAAACAGGGGAAAAAATACCATATGCATTTTGAGCTTTTCCTATAAGAATAGTACCTTGTAAAATATTTTGTCTCCATACCTTTGGTTTCTCTGATGACAATAGCATTTAGTAATCCTTTTCCTCTTACAGTCGTTACGACATCAGAAGGCAGCTTCATGAGTTCATTTCTCAAGATGATACCCATTTTCTCTGCATTTTCAGCAAGGTTTTCTTCTTCCAAAACCTATGTTTCAAGAGAAATTACACATACATTAAAGACTGTCTGTTTTTTAATGTTGCTCTTTAGAGGGGAATGTGAACTACAAGCAAAGGAAGAAGAGGATCAGATAAAGACCAGAGTAATTCAACTTTCACTTTTATTTTTCAAAGCCTATACCAGTTTGATTTCTCATCACGTAACAGACACTCACTCAGACAGAGCCTTGCGTTATTCAAAAATCCATCATTAATCTGATTCTGTGGCAAAATGAGGATTAAATTTGTTTAATGCAACTGATAAATTTTCTTCTTAGGTAAATAAATCAATGGGCTGAACACATTTTTTAACTGCAGTAGAATTTCCTTTGGCTTCTTTTTCCTCCTAAAAAGTCCATCCTCAGAGATTACATAATAATTTTATGCCTTTTGCAGGCACTTGAGTAAGTCTGAAAGTGTTCAAATCCCCACTTTAATGACAATAATAAGAAACCACCTGGGCTAAGCCAGAGGCTTCACAGGCCAGCCTGGTCACAGAGGGAGAGTTCTAGGTGGACAGGCCAGGACCTGCAGGCCCAAAGCCCTGGGAGACTGCAAACTTGGGAAGCCCACGCAATCCTTCTCTATACTTCATGTTCTGTAATACACTGCAATCTTGTAACATTTCTTATTACACCAATGAACTTAGACTTAAAAGTCACTTCAGCACCACCTCCAGGATACTGGCTACCATCTAGTTCAGTTCAGTCACTTAGTCATGTCTGACTCTTTGCGACCCCATGGACTGCAGCATGCCTCGCTGTCCATCACCAACTCTCGGAGTTCACGCAAACTCAGGTCCATCGTCTTGGTGATGCCATCCAACCCTCTCATTCACTGTCGTCCCCTTCTCCTCCCGCCTTCAATCTTTCCCAGCATCAGGGTCTTTTCCAGTGAATCAGTTCTTCGCATAAGGTGGGCACAGTACTGGAGTTTCAGCTTCAGCATCAGCCCTTCCGGTGAACATTCAGGCCTGGTCTCCCTCAGGACGGCCTGGCTGGCTCTCCTGAGAGCTCCCAGCAGGTCTTACCTCCAGGGCTGCAACGGCCACCCGGCAGGCCAGCGGATTGCCTCCGTACGTAGAGCCATGCTCCCCTGGCTTAATGGTCAGCATTATCTCATCATCACACAACACTGCGGACACCTGAAAGACGAAAGGGAATTAAGCATGGACCAAGTCTCTCCGCAGATGACCCACTCTTATTCTTACAGAAACAGATTTATGAAGCAGATATTAAATTTGACATGAAGCTTCAACCAAGAGCCACACATCAGCCTCCTTAACTACCAGTGACAGAATGAGGAACGCCCTAACGTTCCAAGCATGCTGGGCACATTTCAGTGGCACAGAGTAATATTCTGGAACTAAAAGAAAGCTATTTCTGCAATGATATAATTTAGAATTCTTTCCACTCTCAGGGTGAAATGCTTTAATTGTTTAGAAAACAATGTTCTGCATTACACTTTCAGAGCCCTTTAATCCATACCAATTGCTGGCTCTGAACAGCAAACCCAAGAAAAGGATTAACAATTAAACGTTAATTTTTTCCAATCTCTGCATTAATAGGTCAATGGTTTTAAATAATTAGTATGTTTCTAAACTACGGGAAAAAAGCATAGACGTCTACAGGAGTACTCTGAAGATAAAATGGTTCCATCCAAAATAAACGCAGCGGAGTAAACCCAAGGTACACTCAATTCTTCAGTTAAACTAAGTGGGGTTAACCATGGAACTCTGAAATGTTTTTATCACACGAATTCCAGGTGACCTATGTATATAAACCACACTAAGTAAAACCAAACCCTCAGAAAGGCGCAGTCAGTAATGCAAAAATATCTCAGGGATTCATGAGAATAGGGAAAACACAAAGAGTGGCTGAGCATTCAACTCACAGGGTATAAACCACCAGAAAGTGCCTTTCCTAGAAGGACAATATCAGGTCGGACATTTTCGTGGTCGATAGCCAGCCATCTCCCAGTTCTGGCTAAGCCTGTCTGTATTTCATCGGCAATAAACAGAACCTATTGGAAAACAAAATAACATAAATGAAAATAGCATATGAAAATAATCAATTATTTCCATAGTGAAATACTTATCTTTATTTTACTCTTTCCTGCACAAATCTGTCATTCTGCCATCCCCTCAGATTTGTGAAAACATTTTAATTGCCCACATGACTTCAATAGTGCAGGACACACAATTATTTCCTGTCAGGCCACCCTGTCCCCACAGGCCCACTCTGCACTGTTCTGCACAGTGGAAGGGCAGGTATGCAAAGTGAGGGTTTTGTGGGGGGGTTTCTGAATAGAACTACTCTCTGGGAACACTTTTATGTTTACTTCACAACCATCTGTTACTATGCGCTTCTCATTAATATTCACTAGTGTGGTGGAAGACGAGTGGTACAGAGCTTAAATTCTGGAGCACAGGGATCTGACGAAGGCTCTGAGAAGAATCCGAGCACAGGCTGCTGGGGCAGAGAGGAAGGAGCCGGCAGAGGGCCACCCAGGCCCCGCCGGTAAAGTCAGCCTCTCTGCAGCCTGCTGCTGGAAAGTTCTATCAGCCCTAGAAAGTTCGGAGGCTCTCAGAATGAAGCCTCCTTCTAGTGGAAAGGTGATGCAATCTTTGAGCTTATCCTATCGGCCAAACCCTAAGTGAGGCAGGCAAGTGGGTGGCTTTGACCTGGTGCTGGGTGCAGAGCTCGCGGACGCCCACGAGGTAGCCTGGATCTGGAACAACAACGCCCGCTTCACCCTGGATTGGTTCCACCATGAACGCAGCAACGTTTGGGTCCTGAAGCGCACGCTACAGAAACAGCATGAGTATGTTCTTAGTAACTTCCTTTCAAATCTATTTGGAAATCTGAAGTCACACAACGCACGTGTTTTCCCGTAAGAGTATGTGCAAATTAAGTTTTCACACTAACTTACATTCTGACTTTCAAGCACAACTTTTCTGACAATCAATTACAATCAAAAAGCTCCAAATACTTCAGCTTTAAGCTACTCCACCCTGTATTTTCTAATACTCAAATGTACTGCAAATAAAAACTAGTGAAAATGGCCTTTTAAAATGCCATTAAATAGATACATTAAAAGTGCATCTTTTTATTTTAGAAGTCTTCCCACTTCATAATTTTAAAAAGCTGGCTGAAAACTGACTAATTTTGTCTATTAAAGCAATTAACAGGTAATACTCAAGTTAATATTTATGTAGGAGACAAATCTAATGGTTAGTTGGCGGTTAGGATTAGGCCATAGAACCTGGTTTCCACACATTAGAAACTAATTGATCATTACAGAGAACAGTGTGAATCCCGGCCTGACTTAAACATAAGTTATGAAATGTATGACTCTCGGTACAATCAGATGTCTATTTTCAATTCATACATCGAACAAATGCAGGTTCTATGTACTATGAGCTAAAGTACCGTGATACTAGGTGAAGTACCTCAAGGGCAGGCAGATCATTATACGGAATGATTTCAAAACCTGGCATAAATGGTCCAAAACCATCATAACTGGTTGGGTCAGTGGAACTGGAGATAGCAGACAATGTTCTACCCCAGAAGTTTCCAGCTAGAAAGAAGAAATAAACAGTCTTTTTTTTTTTTTTTTTTTCAAACAAACCCCCCAAGTTAATTTCACAGTTCCCCAAAAATACTCCAAAAAGCTTTTTGTTTTCTTGGCCACAGTGCAATACTTGTGGGATCTTAGTTCCTGGACAGCTCTACTGAGTCTCCCAACTATAATACATAGCATAGCCCCCGAGGAGAGACATTTGTCTTTTCTTTCAATAATCCCAAACCCTAAAAACTGAAGCATTCAATATGTGTTTTTCTAGAAACAGTTTTTCTAGACACATTTATGATAGTGACATGAAAAAAACAGCTATCTTTCATAGAGAATCTGTACTTCTCCTTTTAAAAATCCAACTGTACAGGCTAACTATTCTACAGAATGAGTTTTACATTTCATTTGGATAAAACATCCTCAGGCAGCCTGAAAACTTTCAATTTGCCTTTGTAGTGTTATAAGCTATTATGCGCTAGAAGACAGACATGGACCTTTATTCAGGAACAATTTTTAACCATTAATTTGTTTCATTAGTAATCTGGAGACTGATTAATAATGTCAGGCACTGCTCTAGGTGTTGGGGATAGAATGATGGCTGGCAAGCTCTCTGCCCCCAAGGAGCTTCTATGCTATCAGGGAAGACACACCAGGACAGAAACCAGCGAAGCAAATGTACAAGGTAACTTCAATGTGGTTAAATTCAAGGAAGAAAAGAAACAAACTAGAGTAAGAGAGGCTTGGAGGTTCTCCCACTTTTTAAAAAAATATCTTCTCACCCCCTCTGCCAGCAGCAACTCAATTAACCCAGTGCTGAATTATGCTTTTGACCTGTGGTGTTGGAGAAGACTCTTGAGAGTCCCTTGGACTGCAAGGAGATCCAACCAGTCCATCCTAAAGGAAATCAGTCCTGGAAGGAAATCATTGGAAGGACTGATGCTGAAGCTGAAACTCCAATACTTTGGCCACTTGATGCAAAGAACTGACACATTTGAAAAAACCCTGAAGCTGGGAAAGACTGAGGGCAGGAGGAGAAGGGGACGACAGAGGATAAGATAGTTGGATGGCATCAATGCACACGAGTTTGAGTAACTCTGGGAGTTGATGATGGACAGGCAGGCCTAGCATGCTGCAGTCCATGGGGTTGCAAAGAGTCAGACATGACTAAGCGACTGAACTGAACTGAATTATTCCAAGTTGGCTTCATAGCATCCTTCAGTACAACCCCTGCAGAGCCTCTCTCAGCTATGAGTAATCCCTACTTGACTTGTCCACAAGCAACAGCATTATTGATTCTGCCCAGGCTTGTTTAAGACAAAGTGTGCCAATAGCCTACTTGCTCTCTGCCATCGGCCTCAGCAGGTTCACGCCCCACCGCTTACCCTGCTGAATAAGGGATTGCAGCTGGGGCACAGTCCTCTGTCTCTTCCTACTGACTTCTCTCAATGCCTGGGAGAAACATCTTTGCACCCTGTGCTAATATGAGAGAGACTGGACATGGTCTGTAAGGAGAAAAGTCGCCAGAAAGGTCATTTTTGTTTGCAAGAAACAGTTATGTTGCCTTACAACTAAAGGCATGAGATTCCAAAATGGCAGGTCAGAGAGCTGGGCAGAGACGTTCTTCCTTGGAAACAGGAATTGGTCACCATCCCCTCCCCAGACACCAACTTTGGCTCGCCATCAGATGAACTCTAGATTCTACTGTATTATGGGGCTTATAATTTAGCTACGTGTGTTCACAAGGCGAAGTATTTCATCATTTCAACCATCACAAGAATCTCAACCGAATGCAGCAACAAATTTCTCCATGTTTTTAAAAATTAAAATCAAACTTTTAGAAAAGAAAAAGTCAGAATCTATCCCAAAGTCAGACTAAATCAATAATCTAAATTAACTGTTGGTCTCCCTACTCAGTATATGAGTCATTCCTCTTAACCATTGGCAGAAATATATCAGGGGCAATGCCAGCCCTGTTCATCCAACAGCTTTTAACAACATGGCACAATAATATCTCATAGTGTTTGAGATACACTAAGGTTCAAACTTCGTATCATACCTAGGACGTGACCCTACATGAACATAACCCAACCTCAACAACCTCACAAAACTGCTGCAACATTTTTGTATGATGCTTGTATCAGCAAAACTGTCTCATTAACCAGAAAACTGCTATGAAAAAAATCAGATAAGCAGATGGGAAATAAATCACATGGTCACTCACTCTAGGGATGGAGGGGTAGGGAGTTATAGGAGCATCCAAGAAATACTTGGAAATGAACCCAAGAAAAGGAAATCTCTCGATTCTTATGCAACATTCAATGTATCATGCATGGCTAAGTCACTTCAGTCACATCCGACTCTGTGAGACGCTATGGACTGTAGCCCACCAGGCTCCTGTGCCACTTTCTTCTCCAGTGGATCTTCCCAACCCACGAAGGGAAACTGCGTCTCTTAGGCCTCTTGCATTAGCAGGAGGGTTCTTTACCACTAGTACGCACCTGGGAGGCCTCGATATAACAGATATGAGACAAATACATTTGCAATATCTCATCATAAGTTAAAATATTAACTAACAATTTAATGTTTCAATCACAGCAGTTAATGCTGAATTGTACAAACCTGCAAAAACGATCTTTGCTTTGTATTTCGGGATCCCCTTGACAGTATACCCCCATTTACGAGCAAGCTTGCAAGCAGTCTCTCCAGCCTCCACTCCTACCCAAGAGAACATTTTAAAATATCAGTTTTAAAAAATGTTTTAAATTACCAGAAAACAAGAAGATTTTCATGGCTATTTTAACCAAAAAAAAAAAAAAGGAAATGTTTTACCTGTATTCATAGGAAGAACTTTGTGGTAGTTGAAAAGTTTAGTAACATACTCTTCATATTCACCAAGCACGTTATTGTAGAAAGCCCTAGATGTTAAGGTCAACTTGTCCGCTTGACTTTTCAAAGCATCCACAATCTTTGGATGACAATGTCCCTGGTTGACAGCACTGTAAGCACTCAGAAAGTCAAAATATTTTCTGCCTTCAACATCCCACACATAAATGCCTAAAACGTAAGGAAAATAATTTTAGAAAAATCACTCAATTATATAACCTTCAAAGATTAAGACTGCTAGCCAGCTCTCTGAATACCTATGTATGGACCTCTAGTTAACAGAGAATTGTGGTTAAGGTATATTTTTACTCAAGCATAATAAACTTTGGTTTATACGGAATTATACTTTATCTGTCCAGAATCAAATTACACATTTAATAAAAACAGCAGTAACATGAAAAGATTTTATAAACTCTAGAGTAAAACCTTTATTCCTGGAAACCTGTTTATCATTTAAGGCTGGATTTTTTTTTTCTTCCTTTTTTTTCTTTGCCGTGCCATGAGGCTTGTGGCATTCTCAGTTCCCTGACCAGGGATTAAACCCAGGTCACGTCAGTGAAGCCCAAAATCCTAATCACTAGGCCACCAGAGAACTCCTAAAGTTGGAATTTAAAGGAAGAAGTTACACAAAACATAAAAATTGCGATTAATTGACTGTAAAAACAAACAAAATGAAAACAATACTTCCAAATCACACATCTATTTAGGAAGGATCTACTATCCAGAACTCCTACAACTCAGCAAGGTATACAAGCCAATTAAAAAATGGCAAATGGAACTGCCTGGCAGTCCCGTGGTTAAGACTCCAGACTTTCACTGCCAAGAGCCCCAGGTTCAATCCCTGGTGGAGGAACTAAGATCCCACAAGCTGCATAGCACGGCCAAAAAAAAATAAGAAGGCAAAGAACTTGAATGGACATTTCTCCAAACAAGATATACAAATGACCAACAAGCGTATGAAAAGATGCTACCATTAGCAAACGAAAACCACAATGGTAGAACTTACTACCACTGGGATGGCTATCGCTTCTTAAAAAGGAAAACGAGAGTTGGCCAGGATGTGGAGAAACTGAAACTCATGTATATAACTAGCTGGAATGTAAAGTGGTGCAAGAGCTGTTGAAAACAGCTTGGGAGCTCCTCACAAGTTAAGGTGAAACATAAAATGCTGTATGACCCCACAACCCAACACCTAGAAGTGGAAGACAGCTGCTCAAAACAGAAATGTGTTATTTGAAATAGCCAAAAGGCGGAAATAACCCAAATGTCCATCAGCTGATGAATGGACACACACGTGGTATCTCCATAAAATGGAGAACTTAATTCAAGCATAAATAGCGATGCATACTACTCACGCTAAAGCAAGGGGCGAAGTGAAATAGGTCACATATTGTCTGTCGCCATTTACATGAAACATCTAGAATAGGCAAGTCTGTAGCAACAAAAAGCAGATGAGTAGCTGCCAGTCACTAGGGGAGGAAGCGATGGGGAGTGACTGTTAATGAGTATGGGGCTTCCTCTGGGGATAATGAAAAATGTTCTAGAATGAGGTAGTGGTGACAGCTGGACAACACTATAAATGTATTCAATGCCACTGAATTAAACACTGGTTAAAACAGTAAACTTTATGCTATGTACATTTTATAACAATTTTTTAAGCTGAGCATAGATATTAAAATCTATTAGGGGCTCACCTAATTTCTGCCATGTACTTAACATACTTAAAGGTGCTTTTGTGCTTTATCTCATCAAAAACCCTCTATGAGCACCATCCTTACACTACAGAGGTAAGAAGCAGACGCTTAGACTATAACTAGCCCAAGCTGGCATGCATGCAACCAGGACTTGAACCCAGTCAGATTCCAGAGTGCATGCTCTGCTTCTGTAGGTTTACAAATTGGTAAAATATAAACCTAGATTTTCATCTGTTCAGAAGGAGCTTTATTTATTACAGTACTGGCCCCAAATCAAAAAAACACAGGCAAATGACTGTATTAGCTTCTGGCCCAGAGCTAAGTAACAGACTTCGGCTCGATTTGATGATGGCTGTTATTTCAAAATATGGATTAAATCACCATTTGGCAACAATCAGTAATCATTTATTCAGACAAGAATAATTAATGGATGCTAAAAGTGGGAGTACAATTTTTTACACCTTACCAGTCATCCCCAAATGGAGGTTCATGCTAAAAATTTTTTGGCCTGTATTCTGCAAAAATATCAAGGTCAAGAAGCCAAATACTGAGGAATTATTCTGGATTAGACTAGAAAACCAAATGCAACCCATGGTCGGACATTTCTTTTGCTACACAGGACAAGCGAGATCTGAATCAGGCCTGTAGATTAGAGAGCAGTGCTGTGCCAATTCGAATTTCCTGATTTTGATAATTACACTTTGTTATGTAAGACAGTCTTTGTGTTTCAGAAAAAGCACAAATATTTGGGGGTAAAGAAGCGTGTCTGCAACTTCCTCTCAAACGGTTCAAGGAAAAAAAAATGTATGTGTGTTTCTGGACAAAGATGATTATGCAAGTGCGATTAAAAAAAAGGGACTTGGGAGATCTGGGTGAAGAGAAACAAAAGAGAAATTCTAGTGCCACTCTGACAGCCTTTTACACCAAAATAAAAGTTAAAGGGAAAAAAAGTGACAACAATACTGTAGTACTTTACTCGTGTAAATACATCATACATTCCCTCCTGGCAAGTCCATCACGACCTTACATTCCCCACAGCACCTAACACAGCAAGCACCAGGGACTCAATAGATGTTGAATTAATCATGTCGGCAGTACAGAAATTAAATGCCTCTGGAAAAAATGTACAGTGAGAAATTATAATAGCAAGTTTTACAAAAAGGTAAAGCAAATAATTGGGGGTGGTGGAAAGGGGGAAAACATACCCTTCCCTCTCTCCAGGGCTACAGGTAAAGGATGGTAGTTGTGGGCACCATATTTAGATTCCCGTTCAAAAATGTAATCAGAGGATGGAGGGCCTTGAACGGTTTTTTTAGTTGCAACAGATGTAGCAGAAGCCACTGAAGAATGAACTCCACGACCAAGGCCAGCAACAGTCTGCAAACGCACTAGTTTGGAAAGCATGATGTCCTTCAAGTGGGAATATCACCAACCTGTCCAAAGAAAACAGAAGGCATGTGGAGTAAGACACTTCGCAGGGTGGGTGGATGTCTACTCATCAACTATATACTTGGAGCACTCGCCAAAGAATCAGGAAAATAAGAGAGAATGGAGGTCTTAACTGCAAATGGAAAGCAACATTTAAAAATTGTATAAAAAAATTTTAATTGAAAAAATAAAATGAAAAAAACAAAACCAACAAAAAAAGAGAGAACTAACACCTGACTCCTGCCTTTGGAGAACTTGAAGAGCAACCGGGCAAACAAGTGGATACACAAGCAAATAAACTTCAAAGGAGGCACACAAGCACGAGGTGCTCAAGGCTAGAAGTCCAGGAGAACAGGGAAGAGCCATGCAAAGCAGATGCTTTTACTTTTCCCCAAACACCCTTCTGCACCACCTGATAAGCTCGGGGCAGTCAGGCAAGGCTGAACAGCACAGGCAAGGAAAGACCTGAGCCACCATTCCAAAGGTATTTATGCGGGGGTGTGAGACGAGAGCCCAAAGGCAGAAACCAAATCAGAGATGCTGGCTGCCCTGGGTGGGGGCAGGGAGGGCAGGAAGGCTAGAGATCATGGGAGCAGGGACAGAGGCACCGGAGAACAACTTTGCATATCAGCTTGGTCCTCGCCAAGGAGTGAGGAAAATAGGGAAGAATCTGGTTTCCACAAAGGGAGCAGAGACCATCCTAAAGTAAAAGTAATAGCGGTGAGGTGGAAAAGTGATTCCTTAGGGGAAGGGAAGGGCTTTCTAAGTTTAATGCAGGAAAGACAGAAACTACAAAAGGTAAAATCTGTGGCACTTCCCAGGTGGTACAGTGGTTAAAAACACTCCAGTGGTTAAAACCCCATGCTCCCAATACAGGGATTCAGGGGGCACAGGTCTGGTCCCTGCTCCCGGAACTAAGATTCCACACGCTTCATGGCGTGACCAAAAAAAAAGAGGTAAAATCTATTATTTAGCCACAATTATCTAAAACGTCTCTGAGTTAAAATAATCACAAACAAAGATGGGGGGAAAAGTTTTGCAATTTCTAACAAATAGCCTTTGAAGAGCTTTTACATTAAGAGGAACAGACCAAAAACACAACAAAACAATGTATGAGAGGAAAGGTTAGCGCTCCCAAAAGAAACTGTCTACTCTGCTAGGATGATTGCTTCTGTGAAATTAATCCCCCTCAATCTTCACCACAAAAGCAACTGTTTGAAGGAGAAAAAGGCAACAAGGAGCTAAAGCGCTTCAAACTACAAGCTGAGAAGTTGAGTAATAAATCCTAAATATCATGAGCAAACTGACATTTACTGACCATCTATTTATATATTCCAACATCATCGCTGCTCTCACCCCACCAGCACCAGCCCTAAAACCAGCCCCCACCAGCGCTGCAGCCAGCTCTGAAGCCAACTATATCGTTAACAGTCATGACAAGCTGTGACGTACAGACTGAGCCGTAGAAAGTAACTAAGAATAATAACAAGGAAATTGGGGACAATCCAGAGAAGTCATGGCAGGGAAGGGGGGCATGCTTTTCAAAGATACGTTTCAAGATTAATGGAAAGTTGCCAACACCAGGCATACTTAATATGCCTATGCTTTTTAAAAATGACCAGTTAAGTCATGTTTCAAGAGAATCTATTAATGACAAGTCAGGCCATGCGAATCTCCAGCATTCAGCTGGAGCTGCCCAATTAACAAAAGCTAATACTTGGCACTTGGCTTGCTTTGCTTTCAACTTGGCACTAGCCGTTAAATCCGGTATGTTCAGGAATGTGCTAAAAGAAAATCCAGCACTCTGTGTGCCAAGACTCACCAACTAGCCCGTCCTCCCACAGCTGAGATCACAGCAGGGATTTTTAACCCGAGATCCAGGGACGTCTTCAGAAGTCCAACGACTCCTGAAATAAAATGCAGAATTATAAGCATAAGTGCATCTCTCTCTCTCTTTTTTTTTTTTTTTGAAGGAAAAGACCCCTAATTTCTAGCAGATCTTATTTCAAAGAAATACATGTTAACAACAATAAAAAAAAAAAAATTACGTAAGAATCATTCAGGGAAGATAGCCATTAGCAAAAACAGCAAAAATTTCTAGACAGAAATTCCCCAAAATGCTAAGTCTAAAACACTGATTTTCAACTCTATTGCTTCAGTAGAGACTCAGAATCAGTGCTCTGTTTGACCAACTAAAAAGTCGAAAGTGGTTAGGTAGTAAGACTGTGCTCCCAATGCAGAAGGCCTGGGTTTGATCCCTGGTCATGCAGCCATAGGCTACAACTTTGCATGCCAAACTAACAGCGAGATAAATAATTTTTTTTTTAAGAGCAACACGTTAACTTTTGTCTTGATCAAAATAACAAAAAAACACAGTGCTACTCAGATACACTTTTAACTGAAACACTTGCTGAAAAGAACTGTAACTAGAATAAAAGCCTTAGAAGTGTTTGTGCTCTTAGACCACTAATTTCACTCTCAAGATTAGATCCTAAAGCAACACTCAGGAATGTGGTGAAACATTCATTAATAAAAGACGTTCAATGATATGAGAATAGTTCAACATAATCACATAATAGCATATTGCTATTTAAAATAATTAGTTTTCAATGACATGGACACGTTTTATGATGTGTTTAAGTGAAAAAAATAATACAATCATATATACAGTGTTCAACTCTACAAAAAATATACCCAAGGACGTTCACTATGGTTACCTTTCCACTGCTCTATATTCTCCATGTTTCCTAATGACTGAGAATTACATTTCTAAGGACTTCTCTGGTGGTCCTGTGGCTAAGACTCTGCCCTCCCAATGCAGGGGCATGGGTTCGATCCCTGGTCAGGGAAAAAAGATTACTGCATGCTGCACGGGTAGGGCCCCCAAAAGAGAGGTAGGAGGCCCCCCCAAAAAAGTGGTGCTCCCCCCCAAAAAAAAGAGGTGCTTGCTAAGTCACTTCAGTCGTATCCAACGCTTTGCCACCCCATGGACCGCAGCCCCCCAGGCTTCTCTGTCCATGGGATTCTCCAGGCAAGAATACTGGAGTGGGTTGCTGTGCCCTCCTCCAGGGGATCTTCCCGACCCAGGGATTGAACTCACATCTCTTGCATTATCAGGTAGGTTCTTTACCACTAGAACCACCTGAGAAGCCAGGTGTGTGTGTCTGTGTATTGCAGGGGGGCGGGGGGGTATTAAAAAAAATACTAAAACCTCTCTAAACAGGAATATTGTGAGAAAGGAATCTTTGAAATTATCACAACTGAACATTTTCCTTTTATACAAGTCATTTGTTCAGCTCATTCACAAAAGAAATGGGACAAAATATCCGTTTACATGTCAAGTTCATAACTACAACTTACTAACAGTAACATCCAAAATATTCCTAATACTCATGCTTAAAGTTTTTAAAGATGAACTCTGAATATTTAATTCAACTGGTAAAAGCCCGCTGTTCAATGCATCAAATGCACTGGATCCTGTAAGCACATTTCTATTAAAAAGCCTTCTGTGTTCAAGTTACTGTGCTTGGCACAACATAAGAAATATTAGAGGAGAATTAAGAAGGGCTTAAAAATAGCCAGCATCAACAATTTCCTCTTCCAAAAAGGCTTGGAAAACCAGAAGAGTGGACCATAAGGTCCTCAGAGTTGAAAATCAGGACTTAAATTCTAGCTTGGGCTCTTAAGAGTAAATTTGTTTGGATGATTTTGTCCATTTCTTTTAGCTTCAATGTCCGCACTTGCAAAATGAAGTTGAAGCCACTCAAGGCCATTACTGAGGATTACATGAGATAACGTTCAAGCACCAAACTTACCACAAAATGATCAATTATTAATAGTTCCTTCTTGCTTTAAATTAACAAGGAAATTAGTTAATCTCTGCAACATTAAAAAAAAAAAAGGCAATTGTGCCAGGGTTTCTTTTTTTAAAACTGGAGCTCTTTTCTTCTAAAAGTTTGTTTCTATTGATAAAAAATAAAGAACACAAGAAAATTACCTGAAATTCCATACTTATAATCACTAACGTTTTTATCTTGTTTCTATGAATAAATACTATACATCTTAGCTCCCTTTCACACTTCCCTACTGAATTTACCACATCAGACCTTCTATGACTCCTAGGACCTCTGCACAGATTTTTGTCACAGGTTCTAACACCTCAAGACACTTGTTTTCATGCCTGTCCACCTAAAAAGACAGTACGCCTTTCATGTCTGTACTCCTTAAAAAGACAGTAACTATGTCTTAAAATTCACTCTGCATCCCCAGAACCTAACCCAGGTTTGGGCATTTCTTATCTCTCAAATGAATGAGGTCATTCCTAAACAGACTTAAGAGGGAATTAAGAAAGACAAATAGCAAGGCCCTCCNGGGGTTATCGATATTTCTCCCGGCAATCTTTATTCCAGCTTGTGCTTCCTCCAGCCCGGCATTTCTCATGATGTGCTCTGCGTAGCTCTCTTGATTCCAGCTTGTGTGTCTTTCAGCCCAGCGTTTCTCATGATGTTCCTCCAGCCCCGTGTTTCTTATGGTGTGCTCTGCATAGCTCCCAATGATTCTGTGACCAGAGAAGTAGCTGATGGATTATGCCTGCCTCCTGCTTTCCATTACTTCTTCTATTGCCCAGTTCGTTGTTATTTATTATTAGGATAGCCTACATGTATGTGGACTTGAAACGATTGCAAAGGAAAATCCACACTGACAGTCAAGGAGAAAGTATCGTAATGAGACTCAGAAAACATTTGGTGAGGTTCACCCAGCAGGAGAAAAATTTTCCCCTGATTATGTTCATCCTAAAAGACATCTTCCAGCAGAAGACTTGGCAATATGCTTACCTCATGCCTCCTGCTGCTTCTGCACTAAGCAGGGGCAGGCATTTATATCTGGAGGAGAGTAAACGTCCTTACGGCCAGATGGCAGGGGTCTGTTAGAGGAAATGTAAGCAGAACCATAAGGAAGGTTAAAGAAGGATACAGCTGGTAAATGTTCTGAACTTAAATCTGAACTGGAAGGGGACGGAATAGTTAGGGATTTTGAGATGGACATGTACACACTGCTGTATTTAAAATGGATAACCAACAAAGACCTACTATATAGCACAGGGAACTCTGCTCAATGTTACAAGGCAGCCTGGATGGGAGGGGAGTTTAGGAGAGAATGGATACATGTATATTAATGGCTGACTCCCTCTCCTATGCACCTGAAACTATTCCATTTTTAATCAACTATACTCCAATTTAAAAAAAAAAACTGAACTGGGGACAATAGGTAGAGATTCAGAAATAGTGCAGTTAAAATATTGGTTCTGCTAAAAGAATATCCCTACTAGGTGTGCTTCATTTCTCTCCCTGTTAGCTGAATTTCACCTGAAACCTCCAACTACAGCTTCTATCCTTCCCCACGATACCTTTCCTGACTCCCCAGTCAGAAGAGTCCCCTTACCTTCAGCACTCCGTCCATCTGTCATAGAACTGCTTGCACTCATTGCTTGACTACTGTATATCTCTAGCTCTATGTATGTCATATCTTCCCAACCAGACCATACTTGTCTTAGGTCCCCAACCAGGGATAGAAGCTGTGCCCCCTGCCATGGAAGCCCAGAGTCCTAACCACTGGATCACCAAGGAAGTCCCCAGACTATACATTCTTAAAGGTAGAGCCTGTCTTGCAGGACCTTTAGAGCCTTCCAAGACCCATCTCTGTATTGCTTTTAGGAGGAATAGTATTCTACACTTGCTCCAACTTATCTTTATTCCCCTGGGCAGGAATTAGAGGCAGAATAAGACATTGGACTATGATCCTGGGATTCTAAACGGCTAGCTGGCCCTAAGCCCTCCCCACTCCCAGAACAGTAAAACCCCAAAGTAGCTTGGGTTGAAAGAAGAATACTTCAAACCATTGTTGTACAAAAAAAAAAAGAATTTCAAGTTAAACAAATGACAACCAAATCGTACTTTAAATGTGCCATTAAAACATGATCTGTACAAAAAAAAAAAAAAATTAGGATCCATTAACACCTTGCCAAGTGCTGAAGGATTGTCACCGGGGCCTGGTAAGTTTATAGTTATGTGCTGGAGAAAAGGTGATAGACTACATCTTAAGCCAAGTGAAGTGCGAGATCTGGAACAGAACTGGGTCCAGAGAGGAGGCTGTGAGAGGAGCTCTGGGGTCAGTGACCACGGATGAAGAACACTGTGTGTGCCTCTAAGCCTGATCAGGAACGAGAACAGAAAATACCAGAAGAGGGATGGAGGTGAACCAGGCCAAGTGATGGCTGGTCACACCTGTTCAGTAGCGACTATTTTATGAGAGACTCAACTCATGGAGCTGAAAAGTCAGCCAAGTCTCAATGCTGAAACATAATAAATATTTTATTTTGAATATATGAATCTAGATTTTAGAGCTGAAAAGACTTAAAGATCCAATCTAGCACTTTAAAGGACAGAGAAATCCAAGAATCTGAGGTAAAGGGCCAAAGCCAGTTACAACATAGGTGGCAGATAATAGGACAGAAAACTAGGTGTTCACCTCGTCATGTGTTGTATTTCAGACATTTAGAAGACTTTTAACCAAGAACAAAAAAGTTACAAAAATCAGTAATGAAATAAGTAACTACAAAAATAAGTAGTGAATTAGTAGCAGCATTTATTTAGAAAATACACTGCTCATTAATTAAAAAATAATAGAAACCTCAAGTGCTAGTTAAATATTTACATGCTTATCTATTCTGATACTAAGAGGTTCAGTGTATTTTGCAATGATTTTTTTTGTTTTATTGATTCCATGAAGGCTAACTGAGTGTGAGCCTTGATAACATTTATTACTTTTCTTTGGAGAACTTTAATTTTAACTCTTTTTAGCTGGACTATAGAAAACAAGAACAATGACAACCCCCATCCCTCCCAGAAAACCTGATACATTCATTGAAAATAATTCATACTCTTCTGCTAACATTGTTGAGTTAGGTGTGACTTTAAGACTTTTTAAATTTCAAAGTTAAATGTTATTAAATAAACATATTAAAATATACTATAAAATAATTTCATCTTTGTCGAAAACACTGTTTTTCTCTGTATGCTGCCAAGAATTGTTCACATATTGGAAAGTCAAGTCAGAGACAGCAATGCCAGTCTGGTGTTTGAGTCACCAGCACACTCTCTTTTTGTGGCTGTTACATTCTTAATAGTGGTATGTGGTCCTTCTCTTTTCTTTTGACTTGATTTTCCTCCAAAAAGATTTTAGTGATAAAGATAAATTAAGTCTTTAAATTAGGGATGAGAAATTATACTCTACCCTGACACCTGAAGTTTGACTTACTTCCCTGACTGAACAAACTACTTTTGTGTTCTGATATCTGTATTGATTTCTTTTTTTAACATTTATTTGTGTGGCTCTGAGGAGTCTCAGCTGTGGCACGTGGGATCTTCACTGTGTCGTGTGGGACTTTTCCTTGTGGCGTGCATGTTCTCTAGTTGTGGCCCACGGCCTCAGTAGTTGCATCTTGCAGGCTTAGTTGCCCCAAGGCATGCGCGACCTTAGTTCCCCTACCAGGGATTGAACCCACGTTCCTTGCATTGCGAGGCAGATTCTTGAAGGCTGGACCCCTAGGAAAGTTCCATCTGTATTAATTTAAATACAGATTAAAGCACCAAGAGATCTCCACTACCTTGGTCTCCCCATTTTTATGAATAATTCAGCTTGAACTATTTATATAGTGCCTTCTAATTCACAAAAAGGGGCTTCCCAGGTGGCTCAGTGGTAAAGAATCAACCAGCCAATGCAGGAGATTCAGGTTCAATCCCTGGGTCGGGAAAATCCCCTGGAGGAGGAAATGGCAACCCACTCCAGTATTCAGGCCTGGGAAATCCCATGGACAGAGGAGCCTGGTGGGCTACAGTTCATGGGGTCGCAAAAGAGTCGAATACAACTTAGCGACTATACGACTAAACAACAATACACACACCAAAAAAAGCTGTGCAAAGCTCTGAGAGAATCAAGGGATTGAATAAATTGCAACTCCTGACTTCAGGGATGTGAATCTGACTGTGGTCTAGTAAATGTGTTAGAACATCCAACATCTAGGTCACCATGGTGGCTAAGACACAGGCTTTGGAATCAGAACACCCAGAAGTAAATCCTGACTCCACTTACCTTACCTGGATAACCTGAGACCCTGTGGGCCCACTTACCAATCTTGTTAACATGGGTTACCCAGAGGATCACCAAAAGATGTGATGCTCTAAAACACCCAGTCACCTCTAAGTTACCCTGCAGCTCAGTGCCTGGTGGCATTGTTGTTTTTATTTGCAATGATGGATAAAAGTTCTTTTTCAAGTCAATGTGATCATCGTCTGGCCTTGAATCTTCCCTCTTCTACAGATTCTTACTGAAATCTAAGTAAATTGTTTATTACACTTAGAAGGCTAGAAAAGTATTGATTGAAAATGCAAGAATATTTTACTCCTGGGATCCAAAGTAAATTTCATTTTAACTTTTAGAAAAAAATTTTTTTTTTACTATTACCTGTTCCCAGTCTGGCCCTATGCCTCCCCTTGGGGTTTGGGAAGTCCGGTTTGACTGTGATTATAAGTTATGAAACTCACTCTGAACTGGCCTTCTTCTAGTAGATAAACAAGCCTTGGTAATACCTTCCCACATGTGTTAATTTTCTAAATGAAGCTTGAGATAAATCCAGGGAAGTAGGTAGCCCAGCTTTCCACTGGTCAGATTCTCCCCTTAATTTCCAAAGACTGAGGGAATTCCCCGGTGGTCCAAGGGTTAGGAGTCTGCTTTTCCACTTCAGGGGACACAGTTTTGACTGCTGGTCAGGGAACTAGGATCCTGCATGCCTCACAGCACTGCAAAAAAAAAAAAAAAAAATCCAAAGATTGATAATAGAAGGAACTTTCAGATCAGTTCTGTTCAGTCACTCAGTCATGTCCCACTCTTTGCAACTCCATGGACTGCAGCACGCTAGGCCTCCCTGTCCATCACCAACTCCCAGAGTTTACTCAAACTCATGTCCATTGAGTGGGTGATGCCATCCACCCATCTCATCCTCTGTTGTCCCCTTCTCCACCTGCCTTCAATCTTTCCCAGCATCAGGGTCTTTTCCAGTGACTCAGTTCTTGGCATCAAATGGCCAAAGTATTGGAGTTTCAGTATCAGTCCTTCCAATGAATATTCAGGACTGATTTCCTTTAGGATGGACTGGTTGGATCTCCCTGCAGTCCAAGGGACTCTCACGAGTCTTCTCCAACGCGACAGTTCAAAAGCATCAATTCTTAGATGCTTAACTTTCTTTATAGTCCAACACTCGTATCCATACCTACTACAGGAAAAACCATAGTTTAAAACTCAATATTCAGAAAACTAAGATCATGGCATCTAGTCCCATCACTTCATAGCAAATAGATGGGGAAACAATGGAAACAGTGACAGACTTTATTTTGGGGAGGCTCCAAAATCCCTGCAGATGGTGACTGCAGCCATGAAATTACAGCATATGAAAAAGCAGAGACATTACCTTGCCAACAAAGATCCGTCTAGTCAAAGGAGGAAATTTGGAAACTTTCAAATTACATGCAGTATCTATGGAACTACTTGCCTCTCTGATATTTTCTCCCTGAAGCAGCTTATTTTTGTTTTGTAAATAGTTAATACATTTACTTCATTTACAAATCAAAGCAAATTAAAAAGTACACACTGAGAGGTCTTGGTCTGCCCCAAGCCAATCTAGCCCTTGTCACCACCTAGGACAGCCCTTCACATTAACATCATGTTTATCCCTCCAGTGGTTCTTCTTGTAATAGAGGTAAATATAAATACCTATCATTATTTCCACTACTTTATAACACCTGAGACAGCAGATTACATGTGCTCTTTGTACCTTGCCTCTTCACATGACCTGGAGCTCTATCTGTGTCAATATGGAGAGGCAGCCCTCATTCTTTTGTTTATAGCTGCGTTAATGGCCCTATATTGCTGGACACGTTGATTATTCCAATCTTTTGCTATTACAATGTCACAATGGATAACCTAGTTTCTGACATTTCGTGAAAATATATCTGTAGGATGAAGTCCTAGGAATGGGTCAAAGGACTGGCCTACATTTCCAGTTTCAAGGCTAAGATTTCAAATTCCAGGGCTCAGAGGAGAGTGAAGCAGGCCACTCATTGGGTGCCTTGGATGGTGCAGAAATTGAGAGTACTGAGAAAACTAAGAGCAGTTTTTCATTGCTGTGACATCCAAGCATATGATCATTTTTAGAAATTGTTGATGTTTACTGACTGTATCCATGTAACCCCTGAGAAGAAAAATGACTTCTGTGTCTATGCAAAATCACCAACAGCTTTTTTAGTAAGATGAGATTTTCCTTCATATCATTTTAAATTCTGTCAAGTTTGTTATACAGACTTCTGAAAAAAGTTTAAAAATAGCACTATCTCTAAACATGAAAGAGTGAAACAAAATTAGACTAATTCAAAAGTGAAAACAGGGAATTCCCTGGTGGTCTAGTGGTTAAGAATTCGCTTTGCCACTTCCTTGCTGGTACAGTGGATGAGAGTCCTCCTGCCAAGGTAGAGGACAAGGGTTCAATCCCTGATCTGGAAAGATTCCACAGGCCTCAGGGCAACTAACTTGGTGTCCGGAAACTACTGAGCCCGAGCTCTAGAACCTATATGCTGCAACTACTGAAGCCTGTGCACTAAATAAATAAATTTAGATTAATTAACTTCATTACATTTTTAAAAAATCTCACTTGCAATGCAGGGCACTCAGGTTTGATCCTGGTTAGGGAAGTAAGATCCCACATACCACAGAGCAACCAAATCCTTCCACCGCAACTGGAGAAGCCGGTACGCTGCAAAGAATACTCAGTGCAGCCAAATTTTTTTTTTTTTTTAAGTGAAAACATAGTTTAATCATGTAACAGCAGTTCTACCAGAAAATTGGGTCACCTCTTGGTCACGCAAAAAGACCTTCTGAAGCTGAAAGTTGGAAGAAAGAAGGACTTACTACTTGCAGCAAAGAGGAACAAGGGGAGCATTTCCCAAAGCAGTGTCTCCCTGACAGCAGAATTGGGGAAGTTTAAGCTAGGGGTAACAAGCATATTCATGAAGGGACTTGGGTAGTGTATGCATATTCACGAAGGGGCTGGAGTAGAGGAGAATTCAGCATAGAATTGGAACAAAGGCCAGCAGAGTGCAAACTACACCACTGCACTTCCTGATATAGAGAGAGCAAAGAGGAATTATGTAAACTCTGACACAGCCTTGGACTTAAGTACCCCCCTCATGTGCCCAGGGCTTTCCTCATAGCTCAGTTGGTAAAGAATCCGCTTGCAATGCGGGATACCCCGGTTCGATTCCTAGATCGGGAAGATCTGCTGAAGAAGGGCTAGGCTACCCACTCAGTACTCTTCCCTTGTGGCTCAGCTGGTAAAGAATCTGCCTGCAGTGCGCGAGACCTGGGTTTGATCCCTGAGTTGGGAGGATTCCCGGAGAAGAGAAATGATACCCACTCCAGTATTCTGACCTGAAGAATTCCACGGAAAGAATCCGCCCGCAGTGCGGGAGATGTGGGTTTGATCCCTGGGTTGGGAGGATTCCCAGAGAAGGGAAATGATACCCACTCCAGTATTCTGGCCTGGAGAATTCCATGGAAAGATTCCGCCCGCATTGCCGGAGACCTGGGTTTGATCCCTGGGTTGGGAGGATTCCCGGAGAAGGGAAAGGCTACCCACTCCAGTATTCTGGCCTGGAGAATTCCATGGGCTGTATAGTCCATGGGNTCCATGGAAAGATTCCGCCCGCATTGCCGGAGACCTGGGTTTGATCCCTGGGTTGGGAGGATTCCCGGAGAAGGGAAAGGCTACCCACTCCAGTATTCTGGCCTGGAGAATTCCATGGGCTGTATAGTCCATGGGGTTGCAAAGAGTCAGACATGACTGAGCGACTTTCACTTCACTGTAAGCACCGAGATGCTTCTGCAGGTGTGGTTGCTAAATATTTAAGCTCTCAACAAGAAACAGAGAGAAAAGAACATCTTATACCTGTCCTACCATGAAGAGCATATATGTTCAAACATAGTATTTTTGCCCTGTAGAATTGAAAGAAAAATCAGAAGTCAGCTTGCAGATCAAATAACATGGGTATATATTCCATCAACAGATAGAATCTTGCTATCAGGAAAGCACAGATTTCTCTAAACTACTGAAGGTCATTTTACTTCAACTTATTTTAGAAAACCATGATGGAACCTAATAACGTCATATGGGGGAAAAGTAGTTATGATTCATCTCAGGAAAACAAATAACTGTGGTCCTTTGAACTTATCTCAGTAATATCATTAACTTGTGTTAGTCATGTTTTGCTGAGTTCTGGAAGCTACAACTGCCTGGGAAGACCTTTCAAAAACACAAACCAGATCCGTACAGCACCAGCATGGCAAAGGTGAAATTAGTGACATTTCCAGCCTGAATTCCAAATGACGTCAATGCTAAGACTGTTTCTTTGTGCAGAAATTGCTGACAAGAAGGTCATGGCCTTTTTACACTCTGTTGCACCAACTGCATACCTGTCTGACTTTTACTCACCTGTTCCTCTCTCCCACGGCCAGCTAGAGCCTTCCCGTTGCATTCCCAGAGTTTAGGGTAGTGCCTGACACACAGCTGGTACCCAGTATGTGTTCTTGCAGAGGAAAGGACCATGTATTTATTCTTTGGACCATGAATTTATTATAATGTACTATGTAAATAAAGGGAGAAGGATAAAAGTGTTTTAAATACATAAAGAATTCTTGAAACTCAACCACAAAAAGATAAATATCTGGATTAAAAAGAACAAACTGGGGGCTTCCCTGGAGACTCAGTCATGAAGAGTCGTCTGCCAAGGCGGGAGACACAGGTTCAAACCCTGGTCCAGGAAGATTTCACATGCCATAGAGCAACGAAGCCTGTGTGCCACAGCTACTGAGCCTCTGCTCTAGCGCCCGGGAACCACAACTCCTGAGTCTTCTTGCTGCAGCTATTGAAGCCCACACACCCAAGAGCCCGTGCTCCACAATAAGAGAAGCCTCCGCAGTGAGAAGCGCCAGCACCACGAGTTATGATAGAAGGTAGCCCCTGCTCACCTCAACTAGAGAAAAGCCCGAAAGCAGCAACGAAGATCCACACAGCCATAAATAAATAAAAGTATTAAAAAGAACAAATGAGGGACTTCCCAGGCAGTCCAGCAGCTAAGACTCCAAGCTCCCAATGCAGAGGGCCCAGGTTCAATCTGTAATCAGGGACCTAGGTCCCACATGCCACAGCTAAAGATCCCGCCTGCAACAACTAAGACCAAATGCAGCCAAGTAAATAAGTAATAAACATTTTTTTCAGAAAAAAAAAGAACAAAGGATTTGAATGGACATTTCTCCAACGAAGATACACAAATGGCAGTGTGCCCTTGAAAAGATGCTCAATGTCATCAGTTATTTGTTGTTGTTGTTTAGTCACTAAGTCGTGTCTGACACTTTTTTTCAAATTATTTTTAATTGAAAGATAATTGTTTTACAGAGTTGTGTTGTTTCCTGNTTTCTGCCATAAGGGAAGTGTCATCTGCATATCTGAGGTTATTGATATTTCTCCTGACAATCTTGATTCCAGCTTGTGCTTCTTCCAGCCCAGCGTTTCTCATGATGTACTCTGCATATAAGTTAAATAAGCAGGGTGACAATATACAGCCTTGACGTACTCCTTTTCACTTTATTAGGCCCTGCTTAATAACTGAATAACTGTTATGCAGTCTCTGCTTTTCTCTAACTAGCTGTGTGAGATTGGGCAAGTCACATAACCTCAGTGAGTCACAGTTTCTAAGACACTATGGGTGATCTCAGGCAAGTCACCTCCTCTCTAAGCCTCAGTTTGTTTGTTTATTTATTTATTTTTGATGTGGACCATTTTTAAAGAGGACTTCCCTGGTGGCCTAGTGGTAAAGAATCTGCCTGCAATGCAGACAACTCAGGTTCGACCCCTTGGTTGGGAAGATCTCCTAGAGTAGGAAATGGCGTGGAGAAGGAAATGGCAATCCACTCCAGTATTCTTGCCTAGAGAATCCCACGGATGGAGAAGCCTAGTAGTTTACAGTCCACGGGGTCGCAAAGAGTCAGACACGACTGAGCGACTTCACCTCACCTCACCTCAGGAAATGGCAACCCACTCCAATGTTCTTGCTTAGGAAGTCCCACGGACAGAGAAGCCTGGTGGACTACAGTCCATGGGATCACAAGACTGTATACTCTATACAATATACTCTGTATACTCTAAACCACCACTATTTTAAAAGTCTTTATTGAAATTGTTACAATACTGCCTTTGTTTTATGTTTTGGTTATTTGGCCACGATGCATGTGGGATCCTAACTCCCCCAACCAGGTATTGAACTCAAACCCTCTGCACTAGAAGGTGAGGTCCTAAGCACAGGACTGCTAGGGGGAAGTCCCTAAGACTCAGTTTGTTTTACCAGTAAATAAGAGGGTTAACCAGTCAGCAGAAGAGCTGATTAGACAAGTCACCAAGAGAGATACCAAATCCCCAACAGGCATATGGAGACAGAGTCGACATCATTACCCAGCAACAAATGAAAATTGAAGCACAAACGTGATACTACTACATACCTTCTGGAATCACTGGACCGAAAAAGGTGATTGGTCGATCCTAAGTGATGGAAGGATGTGAAACACCTGGAACTCTTATTCATTGCAGGTGGGAATGTGAATTGTGACAACCACTGGAAAACTGATTGGCAGTATTTACTAAAGCTAGACCTCACACCTAGCTGTGTCCCTGAAGGAAATATCAAGATGTATTTACCAAAAGGTATGAAAAAAAGGAAGAAGTGTTAGTCAGTTGTGTCGNTTGTGACAACCACTGGAAAACTGATTGGCAGTATTTACTAAAGCTAGACCTCACACCTAGCTGTGTCCCTGAAGGAAATATCAAGATGTATTTACCAAAAGGTATGAAAAAAAGGAAGAAGTGTTAGTCAGTTGTGTCGGACTCTTTGTGACCCCATGGACTGCAGCCCACCAGGCTCCTCTGTCCATGGGATTTTCCAGGCAAGAATACTGGAGTGGGTTGCCATTTCCTTCTCCAGGGAATCTTACCTACCCAGGGATTGAACCCAGGTCTCTCACGCTGCAGGCAGATTCTTTACCAATTGAACCACCAGGGAAGCCTCAAAAGGTACGTATAAGTCTGCTTAGTCAAAATGGCCAAAAAAACATTTGATTACCTATCAACAGTAGAATGGTTAGGGACTTCGCTGATGGTCCACTGGTTAAGACTCCACATTCCCAATGCAGGGGACATGTGTTCAATACTTGGTCCCGTATCTAAGATCCCACATGCCACACAGCGAGGCCCACAAACCAAAAAGTAGAAAGGATGAATTGTAGAAAGTGTGTATCTGCCAACAGAAATAGGAATAAATAATTTACAGCTGTACACAACATGGATGGAACTCACAAATAATGAGCAAAGAAAAAAAAAATACTGAACAAAGTCAGACACAAAATAGTTCATTACATATATTTAAAAGGAAAAAACAGGTACAACTCATCCATGCTATTAGAAGTAGGATAGTGGTCACCGTTGGGGAGGGGTATGAGAAGGTGACCCAAGGGGGCTCTGGGGTATTCACAGTGTTCTAGTCTCGATCCAGGTACTAATGACAAAGGTGTTCTGTATTAGAAGATGCACCCAGCTACATACACCATAGTCGCTTTTCCAAATACATTACACATTATAAACCAACAGAGAGAAATCCCAGCAAATAACTACCTTCAGAAGTTGGATTTTTTTATGTGGACTGAAATGTTGGACTGGATGAAGCACAAGCTGGAGTCAAGGTTTCTGGGAGAAAATTCAATAACCTCAGATATGCAGATGACACCATCCCTCAGGGCGATGAGGAACTAAGGAGCCTCTTGATGAAAGTGAAAGAGGAGAATGAAAAAGTTGGCTTAAAGCTCAACATTCAGAAAATGAAGATCATGGCATCTGATCCCATCATTTCATGGCAAATAGATGGGGAAACGGTGGCTGACTTTATTTTGGGGGGCTCCAAAATCACTGCAGATGGTGACTGTAGCCATGAAATTAAAAGACGCTTACTCCTTGGAAGAAAAGTTATGACCACCTTAGACAGCATATTAAAAAGCAGAGACATTACTTTGTCAACAAAGGTCCGTCTAGTCCAAGCTATGGTTTTTCCAGTGGTCATGTATGGATGTGAGCGTTGGACTATAAAGAAAGCTGAGCGCCAAAGAATTGATGCTTTTGATTGGTGTTGGAGAAGACTCTTGAGAGTCCCTTGGACTACAAGGAGATCCAGCTAGTCCTTCCTAAAGGAAATCATTCCTGGATATTCATTGGAAGGACTGATGATGAAGCTGGAACTCCAATATTTTGGCCACCTGGTGCAAAGAGCTGACTCATTGGAAAAGACCCTGACGCTGGGAAAGTTTGAAGGCAGGAGGAGAAGGGGACGATAGAGGATGAGATGGTTAGGTGGTATCACTGACTCAATGGACATGAGTTTGGGTGAACTCCAGGAGTTGGTGATGGAGAGGGAGGCCTGGTGTGCTACGGTTCATGGGGTCGAAAAGAGTCAGACGGGATTGAACGACTGAACTGAACTGAACTGGCTACATGGTTTCACATGGGAACCTAAAATGGTATAGTTGATTTATAGTGTTGTGTTAGACTCTTGTGTACAGCAAAGTGATTCAGCTATATCGAGAGATATATGCTTTTTCATATTCTTTTCCATAATGGTTTATTATAGGATTTTGAATATGGTTCTTTGTGCTATATAACAGAACCTTCTTTATGTTTTTTTATATACTACTTTGTATATGCTAATCTCAAGCTCCTAATTTATCCCTCCCCCTTTAGCAACCAAATTTGTTTTCTATGTCTATGGGTCTGTTTCTGATTTGTAAATAAGATCATTTTTAAATATTCATTTTTAACATCTGAAACTTATGACCAGTGGATGGCCCAAGTCCACAAAGTTGCCTCCCAGACTCTTTATGGGTTATTCAGAACTTGTGAAGCAGGCTAGGAAGCTAATGTCCTAGAAATCTGGTATTAATTTAATTTGCAGCCACTAATTAATATTCTATACAGATGCTTTGCTATCACTATGAAAATGGCCTTAAATGTGTGCTTGCGTGTACTGCCTACAAATGGAGCCACTATGTATTTACCTAGCAAGAATCTGAAAAGGATGGCTTAAGAAAAAAAGTCTTATTATGGTAGAAATACTCTCTACTGGTGAATGCCAGATGGTGAGGGGTGAGGATGGGAAGATATACAACCTCTGATAGTTATAGAATTATTTAAAAGCTTTGCTAATAAACAACAAGAAATAATTAGAAAGAAATTATTACAAACAAAATTTATTAGACAAACACATCAATAGATTGAGTTTAAGGATTTGGTTGGGAACTCACTGGGCCTTTTAAAGCAGCAGATGTCCAAAGTCACAGACTTCAAGCATTGCTTTGTTAAAATGCGTAGAAACAGGAACGGTCAGGAAATACAGCACTCCATGCTGGTCCACAAACAGACAAGCCTCCCCCCTCCCTCCCCAATCCCTCTCTTCAGCTGTAGTCTTCTGGTACCTGAGATGAAAGGAATGTTTCCCAGGTCTTAGAAAAATTCGGTTTCTTTGTTACAGATCTTGCTTCTGTGCATGCCTGCTCCTGATACATGGAATATTGCTTTTGAGAAACCCATGAATAGTTACTGAGGGAGTGTTTATCAACAACTAAAGTGAATAAAACAATATTATCTATTACAGTATTTTTAATCTCATCTGGCACCACTTGTCTTTCAGAAAGTTTAATGCATTGTTTGGGGACACATTTCTTCTTTAGCATAGGAGGGAAAGAGTCTAATTAATAAATTATAATTAAATAATACACTCAGATCTGATGAGATTCACATGAATGTGAAAGCTTCAATTTAATTTGGAAGAAGAGGGGTATTTTCTCATTCTTGATAATAACAGAAATAGATATTTCAAGGTTGTAATCTCATGTGTTCATAACACCAAATAATGTGTTTTATTCTATGAGAAGCTATTGATCTTTAAATTTATTAATGACATAGGCTACCAAGAAATAGCAAGGAATATGGTATCCATATAGATATTGCCCAGCCTCAAGTCATCCAATAAAGATGAGAGTGAAATATACATGACCTAGTTGGGGAGGCCTGGTTTTCAGAAACATGGGCTACAAATTATATTACATAAAAAACTGAAGAGTATGCCAGATAAAACCAGCAAGAGAATTTTACAGGACTAATTCTTAAGAGAGATAACAAAAACAGCAGTTAGAATGCATGTCCCTATATTAAGCTCCTGCGGCTGAATCCATCACATATATGCCTTTTGCTTCCATGATATGCCAAATAATTATTTCTTTTACTGCTCTTAACAACCTTTTGCTTGTTCACCATGCCACCACGGACAGTCTGTGTGGAACAGAATATCTTTCAAGTCAGAATCTTAGATGAAGCTCTAAAAATGTTGAGTCTGTGCTTTAAAAACTAGTCTAGTTCATAACTGCGGTGTATGCTGGATGAGAGAACTCTCCTTGATCACTATTGAGAGCTTCGGACTGGCTGGGACAGACATATTGGCCAAGACTGAAGTTTTACGATATCAAACACTGCAAATCATAATGAGCAGTCTCACAAGATTTCAGTTGTGCCGCTGGTCCCTTTGTTATTTTTATGCCTTTGGGGCCATAGTCATGGTTTGTCAAAGCTGTTCTCAAAACTTGCAGTAGCGGGGAACTGCGCTCTACCTTAGCAGGCGAGTCTAGCTGTAAAGCAGTTGAATTTCCCAGCACGAACTTGTGGTCTTCTCCGAAAAGTGAGGTACCCATTTTCCCAGGAATAGCCTGTGGAGCGACAGTCTGGAATGAGTTGCTCTCAGGTCCTAATCTTAAATGAAAGATCTAAAAACGTAGAGCGTTACGCATTTAAAAAATGGTCCATCTCAAGGCGGCAGTGTGCGCTCACAGACCCGGTTCTCGCCAACTTTCGCAGTGTTTGGAGGGAATCGCTGGATTTGGGCCAGTAACCAAGTATGAAATGGGAAACAATCGGCTCTGAAAAGGGAAACAAACACAACTGGGCTCTGACGGAGCCGAAATCTGCAGATTCCATCCTCGGGAGCCGCGGGAGGGCGGGTCTTGGCTCCCTGGGGACCCCAAGCCCGGCGCTGGGCTAGTCGCGCGCCTCCGAACACCCAGCCCCTCGGAGAGAGCCCTTGAACTGAAGGAAGCCTGACCCACCGCGAAGAGCAGGTCCAGAAACGGGGAGATTTAAGGACGGCTTCCGTCTCCGGATACTCTGAAACGTGGCCGGTCCTTGACTCCCCTTAGCGCACCGTGTGGGTTCCGGGGTTCCGCGCGGCGGGAAGGCGCGCCCCTGGGAGTCGGCAGGCGGCCTCTCCCCGCCCTCTGGCGGCGCCTCCAGGCAGCCGGCAGGGCAGGGGCGCGCAGACACCCGCGCACCAGGAGGGGGCGGCCCCTACGCATCGGCGCCCCTCGGTAGGGTGAGGACCACAAGTCCACGCCAATCACTCGTGAGTCCAGACGAAGAGGGGCCCAAGGGGCTCGGGGGTTCATAGATGCGGGGCGTAGAAAGGGGTCAGGTAGGAGGGCCCGAGGAAGGGCGCGAAGGAGCCCCCGGCGGCCGTCAGCGGGAAGGAGGCGGCGGCCGGGAAGAGGACGTTGGCCGCCGAGTAGGAGGGGAAAGTCTGGAAAGGATGCGCGCCCGGGCCCGGCGGACCTGGGCTGCCCCCCGCGCCGCCGCTCGCCGCCGCAGTCCCGGGCTGGGGCGCGCCACCTCCCGCCTGCGCCGCACCTTCGGCGCCGGGGTTCTGCTTCTTCCACTTGGTCCTGCGGTTCTGGAACCAAATTTTGACCTGCGTCTCAGTGAGGCTGAGCGAGAGCGCGAGGTTCAGGCGCTCGCACACGGACAGGTAGCGCGTGGCCCGGAACTTGTTCTCCAGAGCCACCAGCTGCTCGTAGGTGAAGGCGGTGCGCGCGCGCCGCGGCTTGGAGCTGCTGGGCTCCGCGCGCCGGCGCCTGGGCCGCGGGGAGCCGGGGGAGCCCGCGAGGCCGCCCGCGCCGCTCTCTCCCGCTGCCGACGCCGCGGCCGGGGCCTCGGGGGAGAGTGTCAGGCCCGCCCGCAGGTGCGCAGCCCGCTCCCCGGGCCGCCGCCGCGCATCCTCCACGTCCTCGTCCTCCTCTTCCGCCTCCTCCGCCTCTGACCCCTCCAGGGGGGACGCCAAGCCGGCTCCGCGGCCCGCAGCATCTAGAGGAGAAGGGGACGGTGATCAGAAGCCGGGAACCACCCAGCCCGTTCTGGTCCCCGGACCTGTTTCTTGTCCTCCCCAGGGTAGGCGGCAATCTCCCCAACTCAGGGCCCTGCCGCCACCCCCACGGCCCCCCATCCAGAGTGCCCAGCCCGTCCCAGGAGGTGGGAGTTAGGGTTGAGGTGCCTCTTCGCTCTTTACTCATCTACAACCTAGTAGGTGTCCAAGAAGTGTTTGGAATCAATGGATGACACCCTGCATTAAGAAAAAATAACGAGCTCATTGGACAACCTTATAAGAGCGTTGTATTACACATTAAGACATCAAGATGTCAAGTGCGTTTCAGGCTCTCACCACCCCCCCCACCCCCCGTCCCGAGAAGCCTGTTTGGGTCTGGAACCTCTAGCAATTAGAAAAGAAGTTATTAGGTGCCCCTCTCCTCCCTTTTAAAGTGAAATTCCCTCTTTCCCATCTTCTCTCTGCTGCCGTGTTAATAGAGTTTCAGATTTGCGCGGGGCCGGATCGATAGATGTCATCTATTAAAGGTAAGTTTTAATCGAACAATATTAGGATCAGACAGGGAAAGGGGGTTTGAAGTCGGTACCTGCAAGCTGCGGGCAGCAGATATGCAGGCTCCAGTAATAGAATATCGATCAGAGAGGTGGGGCAAGGGGAGAGCGGCCCCTGCGAGAGGCGATCGGAACAATTACCCGGCCGGCCGCCCAGGCCCAGGAGCGGCCGCCAGAGGCGCCCGGAGCCCCAGACCATCACCGCTAAACTTGGAGAAGGAAAGCGGTGGGGAGCGNGAGGTGGGGCAAGGGGAGAGCGGCCCCTGCGAGAGGCGATCGGAACAATTACCCGGCCGGCCGCCCAGGCCCAGGAGCGGCCGCCAGAGGCGCCCGGAGCCCCAGACCATCACCGCTAAACTTGGAGAAGGAAAGCGGTGGGGAGCGGTGGGGGGCGGCGCGGGGGCGAGGAGACTGCCAGACTTCAAGCCTCTCTCCCTGTGCTGCGCCCCTGAACTTTGGCGTCCCTCCCAGGCCTCACCCAGCTCTGGGCCTGCTGCCCTTTGTCTTTCATTTCAGACACACTTTCCTGGACTCCTCATGAGGGTCCACCAGAGTTGGGAGTTAAGTCAAAAAATGGTTTGGAGAGAAAGGACAAAAGAGTCTATCACCCCAAGCCACCCTGACCCCAGTCCAGTCAACGATTGGGTCTAGGGAGACTGAGCGGGTGGGCAGTGGATTCTTTGCTGTTGTCTCTGGAGGGTTGGAAGGGACCCCTGTGCTCCACCGGACCTCGCTGCCTGCTCAGACACACGATTCATCAGTCTCAGCTCCCTCACCCAGAAAATGGAGGGATGATGCTGCTGACCTCCTTAATGACGCTGTCTACCTCGCAAGGTATTGAAGTTTTCCCTGACTTGTATCCCAGTCTCTAGCCCAGGTCCCGGCACATGGTGGGCGCATTAGATGCCCAATAAGTGAATAAGCCTGGCTAAATTGGGTGCTGGGTAAGCATTGGTTTTCACTGCCGGTCAATCAGAGCTGAGGTGCTTACTCGCTTGGCAGGTGAGCAGGGATAGGCTTCGGTGGCAAATCTCTGACCTGGGATGCTGCAGGGGGCGGGGGGGTTCCCCTATGTGCCTCTTCCTGCAGCTTCCCTGGTGGCACAGGTCGTAGAGAANAGGCAGCCAAGAGAAGCTGGGGAGGGGGGCGCGGAGGCGGGGCGGGGAGAGAGCGGCCCGAGGTTGCGCGCGGATTGGCACTTGGGCTACCCCAGGCGCCCGCCACGTGCAGGGCGCGCTAGCAGGAGCCCGCAAGACTACCCCGAGCCTTGCCGGGACCTCCAGCCTCGGCGCGCCTAGGTGCGTCCGGTGCGCGCGCCCGCCTGGACAGCGCCGCGGGCTCAGCGCGCTTCCGCCCAACCTGCTGGGACTGCCGGTGAGCGAGGGAGCGAAGTTAGGAAGCTTTCGTCCCGAAGATCCTCCCAATACACCCACCCCGACTCGGGCTTGGATTTGCACCCTTGCTCCAGGGCACCCGCCTTTGAGCTGGGGACGCAGTTGAGTCCAGCACTGATTACACGAAGGCAGCGCATGCCTCGCCAGTGCATCACAGTAATGGCCTCGGACCTGACCACCTCGGATTTAAAAGCCTTCATGTTCTCACAGTTTAGTTTACAAAGCCCTTCCACGTGCGAGATCTCGTTTGATCTTCCGAGCAGCCTGTGCGGTGGGCGTGGCCTGCAAGGCTATTTATCCCGGCTTTAAGATGAGAAAAGGTGAGAATGAGGTTCAAAGGTGAGAAGTGATGTTGCCCAGGGCCACTGTTAGTTGGTGACAGAGTCTGGATTTGAACCCGGGTCTCCTTTCCTGAACCGCTATTCTTTGCTGTAAGTTCTGTTATTTCTCTAGGAACGTCCAGATTGTGGACTGGACAAAACCCAGGTTGTGACAGAGGCTTTCCCTTCCATTCTGGAGCCTAGCCAGGTCA
Organism: Neotragus pygmaeus; assembly: GCA_006410875.1. NCBI lineage: Eukaryota > Metazoa > Chordata > Mammalia > Artiodactyla > Bovidae > Neotragus > Neotragus pygmaeus. The sequence goes on along the minus strand of SJYV01017668.1, from coordinate 51,572 downwards.
GGGAGCAGCAGGGGTTTCGGAGAGTTGTCTGAGCCCCAGCCAAGATGCTCTGGTGAGGACAGCTGAGCTAAGTGCAGGCGGCTGCCCTGTCCTTGGAAACTCTAAGCACGACCCTTGATGCCCTTCAGGCATTCTTCACAGTCACAGGTTTGATCGTTTGCGTCTCTGGGAAGCAGGTTGCATCTTTGACCCCCTATCCTCCCAATAGTCCCAAGAAGAAAAAGGTTAAAAGATGTTTTGCCTGGTTTGGACTTACGGTCAGAAAACAGATAAAAGGCTTGCATCTAACCCACCAAGTCCCGAGGGGATGGGGCACAGCAGTCCTGGGGGAAGCTTCCACCAGCCACGCCCTTCTTAAATTCCTCTTCTTTTGTTGCTTGGGGGAACGGTCTGAGTGCTCAGTATTTATCTCAGCGGCAATTTCTGAGGCTTCTCCGACCCCTCAGCCCAGAGCTACCTCTAAGGTTGCTGTCCCTTTCTTCCCGGCCCCATGGGGTTTTCAAACAATGACTTGGCAATTAAGATTGTCTGAGCAGGTAGGAGTAGGAAGGGGAGGAGAAAGCTTCCACTAAGTGCAGTGGGGGTGGGGGGTGCTGCTAATTCCATCTGTTATTGAAGAGGAGATCTTACAGGCCAGCTTCTTGGAACTTTTCTCATTCAAAGCTCATGGCCCCTCCCAGAGGTAGTCACTGTATTCCCTGGGGACTTTAAAGCCCTGCCGAAATTCGAGCTAGCTCCAGTCCTAAAGCTGAGATGAATTGTGCTTTCAAAGGAAATCAGGGAAGGAAGTGCCCTGGCCAAGCTCAGCGGACCACCTCCCATCAGAGGGAATGCACGCCTAGGGAAAACCAAAGAAAGATGGCCAGGGCTCTAAACCGTGGCACCCAGGAACCTGGATTGCCAATCACAGAACCTTCCAGGTCTCTGATAGGGTAGATAGGTTTTTGTTTTGACAACTCTTTCTCACCCAATTCTCACCTGATTTAAAAAAAAAATCTTTCTTAAACAACAAGGTCCTACTGTATAGCAGAGGGAACTATATCCAATACCCTGTGATAAACCATAATAGAAAAAGAATATGGAAAAGAATGTAGGTACTTGTATAAGTGAATCACTTAGCTGTACAGCTGAAATTAACACATTGTAAATCAGGGGTGTGTGTGTGTGTTAGTCACTCAGTCTTGTCCGACTCTTTGCAACCCCGTGTACTGTAGCTCACCAGGCTCCTCTGTCCATGGAATTCCCCAGGCAAGAATACTGGAGTGGGTAACCATTCCCTTCTCTAGGGGATCTTCCTGAACCCGGGTCTTCTGCACTACAGGCAGATTCTTTAACATCTGAGCCATCAGGGAAGACTCAAATCAAGCATACTTCAATACATTTCAATATTGAAATCAAGTATACTTCTATAAAACAAAATTTTTGAAAAATCTTTTCTTTCTCCTTCCCCACTGATCCCACTCCCCTTTTACATATTTCCACTCACATTCTCCATGGTAGCTAGAAATAGGTCTTTTTAAGGGACCTCCAGAATGGACATTCCTGGCTCCGCATGGTCCCTGTCCTTATCTGTTCTCCTCTGAGAAATATTGAGGTCACTTTCAGGGGAACGTGGGCTGGCAATCCAGAGGGCATCCCATGTCCCCAACCAGACAGACCTGGAAGGTGCAGAAGCCAGAGCAGGTCAAATCCAGTCATCTTCTTTTCACTTTATCAACTCTCTCCAAAAATTTTTGTTCAAATAATTTGAATCATATTTCCTTTGAGGTCTGCAGGTGTTATACATAGAAAAGGAGAAGCAACAAATTGGAATGTCAAGAACACATAAAGGCCATGTGCTGTAAGACTGTGAATCTTTAGGAACTCTTAGTGGTTTTTTAGTTATCTTTTTTCCCTTGCCCTTTATTTTTCCTGTATTTCTGACGTGTGTGTTCAGTGTTGTATGAAGTTATGTGAACTCTTGCATTCAAGACTTGGCTTCTGGAGACAGGTGCCACAAGAAACATCATGATGTGGGATTTCCCAGTGGTTAAGACTCTGCGTTCCCAATGCAGGGGAGCCAGGTGTGACCCCTGGTCGGGGAACTAGATCCCACGTGACACAGTTGAGAGCTCACATACCACAGCTAAAAAATCCTGCATGCCACAGGGAAAACTGACTATCCTCCATGCCATGGCTAAGACCCGGCACAGGTAAATAAATTGAGAATAAATTTTTTTTTAAAAAAAGGAAAGAAACACCACAGTGTCTCCCATCAACACTGCAGGAACAGAAAATGCACCTTCTTACTCACTCAACTTAAAAAGAGACACCTCACCCAGAGAACAGACTAAATTCTTCAATTTGGTGAGGGGTGGGGGTGTCTGGGGGAATTGTTTTTCTGGCCACCTGCTTTGTAAATGACCAGAAAGCCGGTGAGACTTCCTAGAGGAACAATCTGGAGATGTGTTGATTTGCTCACGTCCTCACACGTGTATTTATATGCGAGATGTTCCTATGTAATAAGTACATTGGTCTCCAGCAAGCCACCTTCTCCCTGTGCTCGGAGGTGATTTGTGTTTTCAGCGTGGGCATTAAAATTCTGCCTGAGTGCTGTCTTTAAATTGCTTTGATGCTAGGTGGGTTCCATCCCTGACCTGTCCTGATGGCAAGTGATGGCTGTAACAAGCTCAGGATCAATATTCATAGCGGGTGTCCTGGGCTGATAACACTCGCCAAGACAATGTTCACTATCAGCGCAGACAGCTGAGATATTGCACCATTAGGGATGTTGTGTTAAATAACCTGATCCATTTCTGGGGCTATTTAATGAATTTCACAGTTTAGATAGTATCTTTAAGGAGAAGGCAAAGGCTATTCCAGAGGCACTGATGCAAATCAATGATGCCAAGCTTCCCAAGCGATTCCACAAACAAAGTGGCCTATACCTCCAGCACAGCCTTGAGAAGCTGCCGCCTGAGCCGTGAACAGTGTTAACAGTGGAAAGAATCTGCAGTATGTGCAGAGGGAGAGCAATCTTGAACTGTGTCAAAGCACCTGAGATAAAATCTGATGCTCCTGAAATAAAATACACCTTAAATTCTCTAGGTAAAACCCTGCAGTTTGGGCCAGCCCACGGGGTAGGACATTATGCCAAAGAGACAGCTTCATAAGGCGCAATGTGGTGGTAAGGTAACAAAGAGGGAGAAGGGAACTGCAGACGTCTTCAAATCCGGCTGCGAAATGGGAGGGGGAGGAGCTGGATTTTAAAAACTAACCCATAGCAGCAGAATCAGTTGTTACTTGTTTACTTGACTCCAAAACCCTTGGTGGTGGAGAGTTCATTTACAATTAAAGGCTAGCATTTCCCATTTCCCACCAGGGCTTTGAACTCTGACAGCCAAGCAGAGCAAGTGTTCCTTTAAAAAAAAAAAAAGCTTTGATTTGTGAAACCTCTCAAAGAATGGCCACCCATCCCCAGACTGCAACCAAAATAAAAATGTTTACTCAGTATCTTTTGCTTTAAGAAATCACTGTTTCTTTTTGGAAATCAACAGGTTTAAAAAACAATCAACTCCTTTATTTCAGAAATGTGGAGGAAGCATTAAAGGTGAGAAGGCAGCGGGAGGAGGGTGAGACAGTAAGCATTCACAATATAGCTCTTTTTTCTTGGGCACTTTCTCTGGCCCAGGCACTGGGCTAAGCTTTTTGCTTATTTGGGGTTATTTCATTTAACCCTCGCCACGACCCCACGAAGCAGGCACTATTATACCCCCAGTTTACAGTAGAGAAAACCAAGCTTAGAGAGCTTCAGAGTGACTTTTGCTGCGACCCCAGAGCTAGGAAGTAGGGAAGCTGAGATTTGAACCAGGGTAGTTGTTAGATGTTTAGAGCCTGGTTCAGTAACGTTCTTCTCTTACAGGAAGCCACATCCCTGCCTCGGGGTGAAATCCAATTGCAGACATTTATCAGATGGCTGTCCCTCAAGGTAACACACGATCTGAGATATAGAAGAGGACCTCTGAGAAGTAACTGAGTCCAAGCACTGCCTAGGAGGATACGGTGGTGCAGGTTTGGGATCCAGTGTTGGAAGCTCTTTCAGGCACTGTTTTCTAATGTTTTAAGATATTCCCAGGAGGAGCCCAAGAGAAGGGAACTCCCAGGCCAGCCAAATTGCTCTGGACATCTGGAAAAGTGGAGAGACATGTCACTGGGAGAAAGAGAATGGGGGGGTGGGGCGGAATGCCAAGTGATAAGCTGAGAACATATGAGGAGAGAATTGGGGGAGGACGGGGCCAGAGGAGCAGGGATACAGTGCAGGAGGGGCTTTTCGGGCTTTTTGATGGTGAGCATCACGTGTCATCGTCCTACCGGACGCAAGAGAGGCACGTGCATCGTACAGACGGGGGGAGCAAAGTAGGGTTTGGCAGGCAGACAAAGCACCTGCTTCCTACTTGAATGGAGATACGTGTGATCATTCTTGGTGGTCTCCTGCAAGGCAGGGGACAAAGTCCTCTGTTACCCACACCTGTGCCCAAATTTCACACTTTCAGTCTTTTTTTTCCAATTGAAATATAGCTGATTTACAAAGTTGTGTTAGTGTCTGGTGGACAGCAAAGTGATTCATATATATGTGTATACATATACTGTTTTCATATTATTTTCCATTGTGAAGTATTATAGGATATTGAATAGAATTTGCAAAGTGAATCAGATATATATGTATATACATGCTTTCATATTCTTTTCCATTGTGATATATTACAGGATATTGAATATAATCCCCTGTGCTGTACAGTAGGACCTTGTTGTTTATCTGTTTTAAATATGGTATTGTTTGTATCTCAGTTCAGTTCAGTTCAGTTCAGTCACTCAGTCGTGTCCGACTCTTTGCAACCCCATGAACCGCAGCACGCCAGGCCTCCCTGTCCATCACCAACTCCTGGAGTTTACCCAAACTCATGTCCATTGAGTTGGTGATGCCATCCAACCGTCTCACCCTCTGTCATCCCCTTCTCCTGCCTTCAATCTTTCCCAGCATCAGGGTCTTTTCAAATAAGTCAGTTCTACACATCAGGTGGCCAAAGTATTGGAGTTTCAGCTTCAGCATCAGTCCTTCCAGTGAATATTTAGGACTGATTTTCTTTAGGATGGACTGGTTGGATCTCTTTGCAGTCTAAGGGACTCTCAAGAGTCTTCTCCAACACCGCAGTTCAAAGGTATCAATTATTCAGCACTCAGACTTCTTTATGGTCCAACTCTCACATCCATACATGACTACTGGAAAAACCATAGCCCTGACTAGATGGACTTTTGTTAGCAAAGTAATGTCCCTGGTTTTTAATATGCTGCCTATGTTGGTCATAGCTTTTCTTCCAAGGAGCAAGAGACAGGACAGAGTCAGGAAATGGAGAGTCAGGGAGCCCAGAATGCCTCCATTCATGCCTTGGAACCAGACACACCTGAGGCCATCAGTGACTAGATCGTTCACATGAGCCAATAGATTCCTCAACTTAAGCCATTTGAAATCGGGTTTCTGTCACTGGCAACCAGAGTCCTAGTTAATACAAGCAAATCTGGAAGGATTATACACACATCTATTCAGCAATAGAGGGTCAGAAGGATTCAAATTTCAGCTGAAATTCAGACATGATTTGTAAACTTGTTATTGGAAATGTAAGAGGCCAAGCTCTGTGGACGGAATACGCCTCTCTGGACACTGGAGGGGTAATGTGCCCCTTCACTAGCTTTGGCCCAAAACTGTATAAACAAGAGTCTATTGGGTCAGGATTCTGGGGCAGCTTTTTTCTCCTGGTGTAAAGGCCAAGACTCAGTTGTCACAGGCCCTTTCTCCTTTTCCTTCCCCATTGCCTGAAACTCAGATGTGATGCCCGGGGCAACACCAGGCACCTTGAGAGGATGAGGAAGAAGCCGTACGCTGAGGATGGTGGAGCAGAAAGAGGGAAATAGCCTATTTCCTGACGATTCTGGGAGCTGCTGTAACCTGCCCAGGACTGCCTTCCTCTTGGCTTCTTGATCTGTGAGAAAAAAAACAACTCAATCTGGTTGAGCAACTGCAGGTGGGTATTTGTTACATGCAGTGAAAATAACTCTAGCTCATACAATGCCCAGACAGGAGTTTGAGCAAACTCTGGGAGGTACTGAAGGACAGGGAGGCCGGGCCTGTTGCAGTCCATGGGGTCGCAGAGTCGGACACGACGGAGTGACGGAACAACAACAAAAATCACAGCCAAAGAAAGGCCACGGACTTTTGGGTCAGGTCTGAGCCCACACTTAGAGACCTGCTGCTTTGGACAGACATGTCATCCTTCAGGTGAGGGACTTGGGTCCCTGTAACAAATTACCACAAATTTAGGGGCTTAGAAACCACAAATTTGTTCTCTTACAGTTCTAGAGGCAAGTTTTGTCCTAAAATCAAGGTGTTTTGGGGGAAGGAGAGGGTGGGACGAATTAAGAGTGGTACTGACATGTATACATTATTCTGTGTGAAACAGATAGCTAGCGGGGAGCTCAGCTTGCTGCCCTGTGATGAGCTAGAGGGGTGAAATGGTGGGGTGTGGGAGGACAGAGGTGGGGGATATATGTCTACTTAACAGTTGATTCACATTGATACACAGCAGAAACTACACATTGATACACAGCAGATATTGTGTTGGTTAAAAGTTAAAAGAACAGATATTAAAAGTTAATTTAAAAGTTAAAACTTTTAAAAACTTTTTAGATTAAACTTTTAAAATTAAAAGTTAAAGCAGATTAAAAGTTAAAACAGTTTAAAAAGTTAAATTAAAATTAAAAGTTAAAACAGATATTTGAGAAGTAGGAGTAGGGCAAATGTAAATAAAATGTTTTAAAAAAACAAGCCTGTAGGGGAGACTCCTTCACCTTTTTCAGCTGCCAGAGGCTGCCCGCATTTCTTGGCTCACGGTCCCTTCATATTCCAGCCTAGCAGTGCAGCATTTTCAAATCTCTCTCTCTCTCACCTCCACCTCTGTGGTCATATCTTCTCTGACTCTTCTCCTGCCCCCCTCTATCCTTTACAAGGACTCTTGTGATTAGATTGAGCCCAGGTGGGTCATCTAGGATAATCTCTCATTTTAAGATCGTTGGCTTAATCACATCTAAAAAGTCCCCTTTGCCATGTAAGGAAACATATTCACAGGTCCTGGGCAGTAGGGTCAAGGAGCTATTATTCTGTCTCCATAATCTTAGATACAGAAAGCAACTTGCCCAAGGTCAGGCCCAGCCAGTGGCAGAGGAACGTTGTGTGGGCTCACCCCAAAAGGCAGAAGTGCTCTTTTCCTGCCTCCTTATTTGGCATGAAGCTAAAGCCCAGTCATGCTTCAGGCTGCCCCGCTGCTCAGAAACCACTGCTGCCCTCCACTGCCCACAGAGTCCATCCTCTTAGCTGTGTCTGTCACTCACTGGTACTGGGCACATGTTTGATCAGTAGCCTTAAAAGTGTCCCTCTTGTTCTCTGCCCAGTCTTAACTCAAAGGTAAAAGATCATACTTTAGACCCTTTTGCACCTGTGGAGTAGGGCAGTGGGGGGTGGACTTCCAGATGGCACTAAAGACCCTACCTCCCAATGCAGGAGAGGTAAGAGATTTGGGTTCAATCCCTAGGTCAGGAAGATTCCCTGGGAGAGGGCATGGTAACCCTCTCCAGAATTCTTGGCTTGAAGAATCCCATGGACAGAGAAGCCTGGCAGGCTATGGTCCATAGGGTTGCCAAGAGTCAGAAAGGACTGAAGTGACTTAGGAGACACATGCCAGCATGCATGTACCTGTGGGATTCACTGAGCCAAGACAGTTGAAGTTCAACCTGTGGATGATACATGGCTCGTGATGGTCCTGGTAGATTATCCAGATCATTCAGTTCCTGTACCTCAGAATCAGGAAGTCAAAAACTACATTTCCCAGACTCCCTTGCAGGTTGGACTAGGTTCCACCAAGCCAGATATGGTGGAAGTGAAATGGAGTCAACAGATGAAAAGAGGGAAAAGTACATAGGTTTGGTTCTTTGGGGGCAGTACTGTCAGTCCCTGTCATCTTAAGAGCCAAGTGATTGTTCATTTCTCAGAATTGCACAGCTCTCTGCTGTGCAGCTGTGTGAATATTGTCTGCAACTAAGAACCATGAAAGTGAAAAGTAAAAGTGAAAGTCGCACAGTCGTGTCCAACTCTCTGGGATCCCATGGACTGTATAGTGCATGGGCTCCAGGCCAGAATACTGGAGTGGGTAGCCACTCCCTTCTCCAGGGGATCTTCCCAACCCAGGTCTCCTGCATTGCAGGCGGATTCTTGATCAGCTGAGCCACAAGGGAAGCCCAAGAATACAGGAGTGGGTAGCCTATCCCTTCTTCCAACCCCAGGAATCTAACCGGGGTCTCCTACATTGCAGGCAGATTCTTTACGAACTGAGCTATGAGGGAAGCCCAAGGTCTCCTATTCATTTCTCCCTCAATCAGAATGTGAATACCCAAAGAGCAGAAAGGATATTCCTATTTCTCCTGTAAGGTCAGTTCAGTTCAGTTCAGTTAGTCACTCAGTCGTGTTCGACTCTTTGTGACCCCATGAATTACAGCACGCCAGGCCTCCCTGTCCATCACCAACTCCTGGAGTTCACCCAAACTCATGTCCATCTAGTTGGTGATGCCATCCAGCCATCTCATCCTCTGTCGTCCTCTTCTCCTNTTACATAGACTTCGGGTGGATTTTCCCCTGACCAGCCCCTTAGCATCCCAGCATCCACAGAACCGCACCCCCCTCACACACCGCAGCACCCTCTGGCTCAGGATCCTTTTCTCTCTAAAGACTAGGCCCCTCCACTCAGGCCCAGGCCTCCCATGGCCGACTGATGACACTCAGGCCCGAGGGAGCGGCCCCTGCCCTCCTGTGGGTGCCGCCAGGGCCCCGTGTCCAGACCTTCCTGGCAGCGAGTGTGTGTGGATCCCCTCCCCAGTAAAACCTGCCTGCTCCTGGAGCGTCCCTGGGATGTCAGGCTTTGGGACACTCGCCCTCTCATAGTGGCTGAGCCAGGAATAGGCTCTCCTGGTGGGTGGGCCAGCCTGCGGACCTCGGTGGAGACTCCTGGGCTTGCATCACTTTTTGTAATTGTTTTGCAGCCACACCCTGCCCTCTCTGGGCTCCTTGATATGCGAGGCTGGCTTTGAAGTCACAGGGAGCTCCGAGGAAGTCCCTAGGGTGAGAGCAGAGCCGCAGCAACGATGGGTCCCCCAGACCCTGGGGGGTGTTTGCCTCCATGCTGGCTCCCTATCGCCATGGGTGCCCAAACAGCACCTTCTGTTCTGGAAACCCTGGCAGGGGGGAGGCCACTCGCCACTCCTCTTCCTAGCTGTCCCTGGTGACAGGTGTCCCCAGCTTTTGAAAAAATCCCCACCTTTGGGGGGATACAGAGCACATGGGAAATATCAGTTCTGCTTTTTAGGATGCGGTTGTTTAATCGCTAAGTCGTGTCCGACTCTTTGCATCCCTATGGACTTTAGCCTGCCAGGCTCCTCTGTCCATGGGATTCTCCAGGCAAGAACACTGGAGTGGGTTGCCGTGGATGGAACCTGAGTCTCCTGCCTTGGCAGGCAGATCCTTTACCACTGAGCCACTGGGAAAGTCCTTTTAAGACAATATGGACCACAATAATAGCATCACCGTGATGGTCGGGAGGCCTGCTGTGTCCCAGGTATATGTTTGACCGCACAAGCTGCCTTCACAACCAGCATGTTTCAAAGCAGAGCCGGAGGCTCATAGAGTTTCAGAAACTGGCACAAGTGGGAAAGTCTCTGAACCGGGACGGTCTCCTCTGCACCCCGAAGCCCCGCCCACCTGCCGCCACCTCTGCANTTTGACCACACAAGCTGCCTTCACAACCAGCATGTTTCAAAGCAGAGCCGGAGGCTCAGAGAGTTTCAGAAACTGGCACAAGTGGGAAAGTCTCTGAACCGGGAGGGACGGCCTCCTCTGCACCCCCGAAGCCCCGCCCACCTGCCGCCTCCTCTGCACCCCGAAGCCCCGCCCACCTGGCTCCAAGCCCGTTTTCCCTGCAGTGCTTCACAGCTTCTCATCAAAGCTGCACTTGTTCGTTTTTTTCGTTCATGTGTTTGTCAAGTGCTTTTGGTGGCTCAGCTGGGAAGAATCCGGCTGCAGTGTGGGAGACGTGGGTTTGATTCCTGGGTTGGGAAGATCCCCTGGAGAAGGGAAAGGCTACCCGCTGCAGTATTCTGGCCTGGAGAATTAAGTCTCAAGAGACACGACTGAGCGACGTTCACTTCTCACTTTTCTTTACGCTAGGCTTCCCTGGTGACTCAGATGGTAAAGAATCCGCCTGCAATGCAGGAAACCCAGGTTCGATCCCTGGGACGGGAAAAATCCCCGGGCTACCCACTCCAGTATTCTTGCCTGGAGAATTCCACGGACAGAGGAGCCTGGTGGGCAGCCCATGGGGTCACAAAGAGTCAGACGCGACTGAGCGACCCACACTTTCACTTTCACATTCTTTCGTGCTAGAGACACAGCTGCAGGCACTGGGACGGTGCAGTGAGTGGGGCAGATGGAAGTCCCTGCCCCCAGGGGCGCTGACCGTCCAGTCTGGGGAGAGCAGCGTAAACAGCACCCAGAAGGCGAATGTCAGGGGGAGAGAGATGGGAGCCGAGGTCGGGGAGCCCGGCCACGTGGAACCGGAGACGTGTAAGCCGGGCTCTGGACCTGTCCTCTGGGCCAGTAGCGTCCCAGGTGGGAGAGCAGGAGGTCCAGGCCTCCTGAAGCCGCTGGGTGGGCCAGGTGGGGCCCGATTACTGCCCGGGGGCTTGTGGTGGGCGTGGTCCCGGGACATCTGTAACTGGCCTGGGTCCCCCCAGCAGGCCCTTTATTGGAGTCCATTCTTGGGCAGTTGGGCTCCCCAAGGGGAGCCATTCAGAGGCTGGGCGTGGCACAGCGGGGGCTGTCCCGCACAAAGGGAGCCCCGGAGGCATCTGCATGTGAAAGGCGGGGAGGGGGGCATTTACTGCATCCTGTCTCGGGCACTAAAGCACAGCTGCGGGGGGGCCCCCTCAGCCCAGCCTTTTCGAGGCAGCGGAAGGAAGCAGGGCCCGCCTTGGCCGAGCGGCCTCATAAAGCAATTGCCACTCGGGACTTCCAAATGTGCACACAAGCCCTGCGACCCTGTGAAAGTCAGGCCCCGCCCCTCAGGCCTTAGGGCCCGAGGATCAGGGCCAGGGGGCTTGTCTGAAGCTCGGCTTCCTTGATGGTCAGCACCGCCCCCACCTCGCTCCATCAGACCCCACAGACACAGCCAACCGGAAGTGGCTCCCTGTGTTCCCTCGCCCCATCCCCCAGGTGTGGCCCAGCGTCTGCCGGAGTGGCTCTTGAAGCTCTTGGAGGGGACAGGCCACTTGTTCTGAGTTCATTTACGCCAGAAACAGCTCTGCTGAGTCAGCCTGGACCTTGGACAAGGGGCGTTTGTCCAGAATGCCCCGTCGCCGTGCTGCTGATGTCAGGGGCTGACTTCAGAGCTGGGGGCCCCGGAGGCGGCGAGTGCACAGTGGCCCTCTCCCAGGCCCAGTGCTTGTTGCATAACATCTACAGTTTAATATTCACAAGCCAGAGGCGCTTCCTTCTTGTGAACAGTCCCACTCAGTGCCTGAATGGAGGGGCGCGGGGCTGGGACTTGCTCAGAGAGCGGGGGTCAGCACCCCTGCTGGGGCAGGTGCTGCACCCCCCGCCCCCCAGAAGGTAGGAGTTCGCTCTGGCGGGCAGGGACCTGGGTCCCAGTCCCAGCCCAGCACTGTGGCTGCAATGTGGTCTCCAGCAAGTTCTTTAGGCTTTCTATGCGTCCGTCTCATCTCCTGGAAGCTATTGTAACTGCCCTTGGGGCTGCCCATCCTGGATGTCCTGGGGACGTCTGGCAGGACAGCCAGCCTCGGTTACCTCCCACCCCCCACCCCCAGCTCCCTTCGCTGGTTGAACTATGCCTTCTCTCTTATCGGTTGCCCCGGCTCATCTGCTGTCCCAGGTGCCCTGAGCATCTGGCTCCCTGTCCAGTTGCCTGCCTTGAGGGCCTGAATGTCCCCAGCACCCAGCCCTGGGCCTGCCAGAGGTGTGATTGTCTTTGTTACCACCATCGTCATTCACGGAGCATTTGCAACGTGCTTCAAAACAGTCCTGTCAAGTAGCTTCCGCCAATGCCCCATTTTACAGAAGCGGAAACTGAGGTTGGAGAGGGTTAGGTGACAAGCCTTGGTCTCACACAGGGACAGGGTGGTGGAGGTGCTGTGGGTGTGTCTGCTTCCCAAGCTGAGGCCCCCTTACCCCAGGAATACCGGCCTCTGTCCCCTGCGGTGCCCAGCCCATGCCCAGCCAGTGGCCACATCGGGGGAGAGCTGACTGCCAGCTGACCTGGCAAGGCTGGGGAGTGGTCCACAGACCCCTCGGCTCCTGAAAACGTGTCCTGTAAGCGCCTCGTGTCCCTCTGGGCCTCGGTCTCCCCCTCTGTGAAAGGAACCACTATACTGGACAGTCTCCAAGTCTCCTCTGGTTTGTGGATTCCCGCGTGTCTGATTCTAAATTTCGTTTATCTAATCAGTAAAGCGATGCTGTGGGCTCGATGTGACTCTCTGATCAGAGCTCAGAGGCTCAGGCAAGCAGAGCGAGAAGCCACTGGATGGCAGTGGGGGCTGGCCCCGGGCGGGGGAGGTGTGCCCATGTTTCGCAAGGACCCTGGCTCTGGGCCTGCCCGACGTTTCTATTTGACCGTCCCCCTCCTCCGCTGTCCCCCTGAGGTCGCTGGCTGGCCCGCCCACACTGAGGCTCAGCCAGGGCCACCTGCGTGCGTCACCGCCTGTGTTCTCTCTCTTCTCTCCGTCCAGACTTTGGACTCCCGTTTCTTGCCTGGACTCTTGACGACACACTGTGCCCAGCAGAGGGCCAGATGGAGAGTGGGCAGGGACCTCCCAGGACCCTGCAGCGGGCCATCACAGGCTGGCTGAAAGGTCTGCTCTGGTGGAAAGAAGCAGGAGGTGCAGCAGGCCCAGCTGGTGCTTCTGGCAAAGGCTTCCCGGCAGCCCTGTGTTCACGGCCCCTCGTGATGTCAGCACGAGCTAGGACTCCTCTCGGGCCCACTGTGCCCCTCCCCGCTGAAGAGCTGGGAGGCCGGGTGCTACCCCATTTCATGGCTGGGATTTCAGACCTCCGAGTCTGGCCCAGGGATGCCTGGCCCAGGGCTTGTGCACGGAGCAGCTGCAGGACCTCAGCTGGGAAGCCAGACCCCCTTCTCAAGTGGCGAAAGCCCTTCCGTCCATGCTCCAGCTAGAGGGCAGCTCCCTGACCCCGAGCTGATGCCCGTTCATCTGGGCACACGGGGAGCTGGGCCGGGTTCCTCCCAGAATCGGCGTGGCTGCCCCCTTGGTGTGTGAGAATGATGGTATTTTTCTTCTTTTCCTCCTTCTTCCTTCCTTCTTCCCTCCCTCATTCTTTCTCTTTCTTTCTCCCTCTCCCCAGCACCTCCCTCCTTTTCTTTCTTTTTTTTTTAATGACGGTATTTCTCACTGCAGGACTGCCCTTGCTCTGCATATGGGCTCCTATGTGACCCTATGATAAAGTAGCGAGTCCTTAGAACAAATAGGCCCTTTGCACGCTTCAGTTTTCCCAATGTGTGCGGTCCGTCTCTGTGGCTTTCCAAAAGAGAAACAGCACAGATCTCAATGTCAGACAGTGGCTGGCGCTGCCATGGAGCCCCGCCACATTAAAGATCCGGAGGCCGAGAGATGGGGCAACCAGGACTCCTGTTCTCTGAGGATCTTCACTGGGCGCTGCTGCCTGGATTTCAGTTCATAATGACTGCCCCCCAGGGTGTTGCGGATGTCCTTTCCTTCTCTTGGAAACCTGAACTACAGAGATTCATTTATCTGCAGCTGTGGCCATTTTTGATGGAAAGAGGGGCTTGTTTTCACCAGGTAGTGGGGGAGAGTTGAGTTGTGGCCCCCGGGGTAGGGGCTCAGAGCAGGTAGTGTGGGTCAGGGAGGCGGGAATGTGGGGAACATGCTTTTCCCCTCCCCTCCTTCCACCCATCCTGGCGTGTTTCTCCCATCTCAGGTCAGCGCTCCAGGC
>SJYV01017668.1:0-33153 GCA_006410875.1 Neotragus pygmaeus | reverse complement strand
CATTGAGCCCTCCTGAGGTTCTCTGGGTGCTAGAATGACTTCGTTCCATTAGAATTTGGATCACTTAAGTGCTTCTCACAGAAAAGCAGTGCCGTGTTTCAAGAGTTGTGAAAGCCAAGTGGGACAGACTCTGCCTGGGAGGAGACAGAAGTCTGGGGGGACTTCCTGGAGGAAGGGACATACGAACCAGGCTTTGAAGGATGTGTAGGATTTGCCATAGGGGATGGGTGACGGCAAAGACTCAGGACGATGCAAAGGCCTTCAATGCCCGATGAAGGTGAGAGGTGGCTGGGGCGGGGTGGGGATTGAGCTCCGAGGGGCCTTCCCCAGGGCAGCCTCCTTGCCACTGTCCAGCTTCTCTGTGGTGAGCCCAGAGGGCACTAGGTGGTGAAGCTGTGCCAAGGTCAGCCAGGATGTCCAGTAATCGTCCCAGCACTCTACCTGCTCCTGAGCGATAATGAGAGGGTTTCCATTATTTTCGGGTGAGCGCCCCTGGCAGATGCCGACAGCTAGCAGATGTGTGAGGTCCAAGGTGATTTGCAAGGGACCCGCTCATGTGATGATCGGTAATGGCATCAGGCGACGCTGTCACTCACAGCCTCTGGGAGGAGGTAAAGGTCAGTTCAAAGAGCTGGTGTGCCTACGGGAAGTAGGGGCAAGTCCCCACCCGCTCTGGGCGGGGTCTGGGGAGGCAGTCTGGAAGCGGACTGAGAATGTGGCTGTGGTCTCAGAGGGGACGTCCAGCCGGAGCCCCGCTCTGGCTGCCAGGGCCCTGTGGTAGGCCCTCTGTCCCCGGGGTTCCGGGGTGTTGGGGGACGGGGATGGCCTGGCCTGTCCTGGAGCCAGCCCGATGCCGACGTCCCTGGGGCTCGCTGCCCTTGGGAGGCCCATGGCAGGCTCTGCCGCAGCCCTGAAGCCACGCCTGGCTTCTGCTCTCCGGACGCTGGGTCTGTGTGTTCCAGGCCGTCCAAGGCTGAATCTGATGTTAAGCAGCGACCCCTCCAAGAGACACCAAGGCTGCTGTCTCAGTCTGCTGGAACAGAGTACCACAAGCCTGGGGGGCTCAGTGACAGAGGTTTCCCTGCCCCTAGTCCTGAAGTCTGGGCATCTGAGATCGAGGTGCCCTCGGGTGGGTTTTTGGGGGGGAGCCCTCTTCCCGGCTTGCTAGGCAGCCCCCTTCGACTGCGCCCTGACGTGGCCTCCTCTCTGTGGTCGCAGAGGGATCCCTGTCGTCTCTGGCTGTGATCCTATCCTGTCCCGGCCCCACCGTTTCGTCCTCTCCTAACCTTCATTTATCTCCCAAGGGGGTCAGCGGGACCCCGTTGAGCCCACAGCGGCTCATACACTACGTGACCTTCTCAGGCCTCTGCCTCCCAGAGCTCCTATTTTCTCATCCCTGGAACGGGCTCCTGGTTCTTGTCTCCATAGCTCGCAGACTCAGTTTGGCAGGTGCTTAGTGCCTGTGCGCTCCAGGCTCCTAGCCCGGGGGGTACATGTGGGGGACACAGGGTGTCCAAAGGGGGCTCTGCCTTCAAAGGGTAAAGATGCATCAGATCACAGATACCGACCCCCAGGGCAAGGGTGAATGTAATATATTCATCCTTTACTATTTTTAATAATAATAATGAATAATACTCTAGGGCTTCCTTGATGGTTCAGTGGTAAAAAAAAAAAAAAAAATCCACCCACAATGCAGATGACACAGGAGATGATGGCCCGATCCCTGGATCGGGAAGATCCCCTGGAGGAGAAAATGACAACCCGCGCCGGTCTTGCCTAGAGAATCCCATGGACAGGGGACCCTGGCAGGCTACAGGCCGAAGGGCTGCAAAGAGTCAGACAGGACCGAGCATGCACGCATCCATCCAGCCAGTACTCTCTTTACTTTTAGTGATTAAGAAAAATGGAGGGACGACCTGGGACTCATGCCAGAAAGTGAAAAGAGGGTGTGGTCAGGGACATGAATGGACAGACCTGCAGTGAGGGGCCTTCCCCGAGCATTTCCCACCGCTGTCCAGGGGCTGATTCAGTCCTAAAACTAGTAATTTTATTTTATTTTCAATTGGAGGATAATTACTTTACAATATTGTATTGGTTTCTGCCATACAACAGCGTGAATCAGCCAGAGGTATACATATGTCCCCTCCCTCTTTCGCCTCCCTCCCGCCTCCCACCCCACCNCTAGTTCTGTCCGCAGTTTTAGTGGTTCACTGAGTATTTTGTGAACCACTTTGCAAATGATAGGGCTTCCCTGGTGGCTCAGGGGGTAAAGAATCCGCCTGCAGTGCGGGAGCCCCGGGTTCCATCCCTGGGTTGGGAAGATCCCCTGGAGAAGGGGATGGTTACCCACTCCAGTACTCTTGCCTGGAGAATCCTGTGGACAGAGGAGCCTGGAGGGCTGCAGTCCACGGGGTCGCAAAGAGGCAGGTGTGACTGAGCGGCTAACACTTCCGTCTGAGAAGTCGACGTCTCTGTAGCGAGGTCGTTCCTGTTAATTGTTTTACGGGCTCTCCTGTAGTTGTCGTAGGTTGTTTCTGATCTTCTCCCTGAGTAAGGCCGTGATCGGCCTCTTTCTGGCATTTCGGGTGATGTGTATTTTTTGAGGTCCTTGGTGCGTGTTGCCAAGTTGCTTTCCAGAAAGCAGTGCAGGTTTATTCTGTCCTCTGTGGAAGCCGCGCTAGGGTTTTAGAGTCACAGGGGTGCTGTGGAACCCGAGCCCAGTGTTGCGCGCAGGGCAGGAATTCTGTGGCCATCTCTGGGGAAGCCTTTCCCAGCTTAGGTGCTTCTGGTGACTGGGGGCTTCCCACCTCTGCCTGCCGAATGGGGGTGGCTATTCCAGTAGACACGAGGGGTCTTTTTATCTGGCTGCTGGCCATTGCTAAGCACTCTGTATAGTTCACCGTGTTTAATTCTGACCACAGCTGTAGGCAGCGTCATTGCCATTTTACAGATGGGTATATCAGGGCACAGGGAGGTGGGGTAAGCCACGGTCACCCCCTCGGTCAGTGCAGGGACGGCCAGGAGTGCCCCCAGGGCCTGCTCTGTCACTTTTCGGCTCCATTCTGGGGCAGGTATTGGGTCCACACAAGACTTTAAACTTTTTTGAGGTCGTTTTAAAAATTGGAAGACTTTACATAAAATAACTGGATTTCTGGATTCTCTTGAAAAATCAGAAGATCTGAGGGTACTCACCCCACATTCCCGAATGCACTGCCGCTTGGTGGAGCCACTGGTCCCTCAACTCCGGTGCAGCGGAGACCCCACCACGACCTCCTGCCCATCTCCAGGCTTCAGGGTCTGGAAAGCCCTTTGGGAGAGTAAGGGTTGGCTCACGTTCATCTTGTACCGAGAGTTGATTTTCTCATGGTAGAGAAATTTTTCTTCATGGCTGTGCTTCTTTTAAAATAGGCAAGTGAGAGAGCTTTAAAGAAAGAGAGGAGAGGATACGTGTCTCTTGTTATTGTTGTTCAGTTGCTAAGTCCTGTCCAGCTCTTTGCAACCCCACGGACTGCAGCATACCAGGCTTCTTTGTCCTTCGTTATCTCCCAGAGTTTTGCTTAAACTCATGTCCATCGAGTCGGTGATGCCATCTAAGCATCTCATCTTCTGTTGTCCCCTTCTCCCACCTTCAATCTTTCTCAGCATCAGGGTCTTCTAATGAGTCAGTTTTTCGCATCAAGTGGCCAAAGTATTGGAGCTTCAGCTTCAGCATTAACATCAGTCCTTCCAATGAATATTCATGACTGATCTCCTTTAGGATGGACTGGTTGGATCTCCTTACAATCCAAGGGACTCCCAAGAGTCTTCTCTAATACCACAGTTCGAAAGCATCAGTTCTTCTTTGCTCAGCTTTCTTTATGGTCCAACACTCACATCCATACATGACTACTGGAAAGAATGTAGCTTTGATTAGACGGACATTTGTCTTGCTGCAAATATCCCTGTGTGTTTATCATGCAAAAAATTGTATCCTGTGTTAGTCAGTGGTCTCCAGAGGAACAGAACCAACAGGGTGTGGTGATGTATATACAGAGAGTTCTTGACTTAGCAGTGGTTCAAAGTATAACTTTTCGATTTGGTTATGGTGTGAAAGCTATGCGTGTTCAGAAAAGCTGTGCTTCGAATTTTGAATTCTGATGCTTTCCCAGTGCAGTCCTCTCTTGTGATGCTGGGCAGATGCTGGGCACTGGCTGCTCCCAGGCAGCCCCGTGATCACGAGGGTCAACAGCTAATACACGTATGAACATTCTGTACCCAGACCACCATTCTGAATTTCACTTTCAGTAATAAATTACATGAGATATTCAGTGCTGTATTATAAAATAGACTTTGTGTTAGATGATTCTGCCCAACTATAGGCTAATGTAAGTGTTCTGAGCACGTTTAAGGTAGGCTGGGCTTATTCAATGCATTTTTTTAATGCATTTTGACTTAGTGATATTTTCAGCTTGTGATGCATTTATCGGAACATAACCCTGTCATAGGTTGAGGAAGATGGGTATATAAAGAGAAATTGATTGTGGAGGCTAGGTTTTTCCTGCACAGGCCAGTAGGCTGGAGACTTTAGGGAAGAGTTGCTGTCTGAGTCCCAACATTATCCGCCGGCAGGTTCCTTCTTGTTTGGAGAGGTCAGACTTTGTTTTGGTTGGGCCTTCAACTAATTGGACGAGGCCTACCACATTATGGAGGGCAATCTGCTTTACTGAGTCTACTGATTTAAATGTGAATGTCATCCAAGAAACATCTTCTCAGAAGCATCCAGAATACCATTAGACCAAATATCTGACCCAGCCAAGTTGATATAAAGTTAGCTGCCACAGTTCCTTGCTGGTCTTACTTTCTGCGTTTAGGTCACTGCAAACCACAGAAGCAGGCCAGCTTGACTCTTTCACGTTCCTACCTTGGTTCTGTAGGCTTCCCTAAAGTTACCAGCTCCTCGCAAACAGCACAATCAAGAAGTTTTGTTATGACTCATTTACATTAAAACTTTTGTCTTCAAAATTATCTTTAATTATTAAAAGTTATTTTTCCAGATGAGGGATAGTAGTCAAAATAGATATGGTTGAAAAAGAAAAAAAACAATATGGAGTCAGTTTCTTTTAGCTTTGTACGTGTATAACAAATTCAGTGGTAGGCAAAGATGTGTTTTCCAAGTCAGCAGCTAGTGAGGGGGTCGCTAGCTGCTGGGGGTTCTGACTGGGGCTGTGGATTGGGTGCTCAGAAACCAGAGGAAGGAGCCAGCATCTTCTGGGTTAGGTCTTCACCCTCTGGGAGAGCCCCAGGACGCAGGAAGGGCTGCTGCCACACCCAGCTGAGGGTCACCGGGGGTGAGGGGCCGTCCTTCCCCCGAGTGGGGCTGCGAGGTACCCCCAAGGAGGCAGGGTGGTGGATTCACTGGGGCAGAATGTCCTCGTCCTGGAAACGGAGTGATTTACATTTGGCATCTGTTTGGACCGAGAGTGGGAATTGCCTTTGTAATTTCTTCTGTCATGCCTCCGTCGGAAAATTAAGCTGTTTACGCGACAGACTATGGAAGGTTAATGGCTCTTGTGGGAAAGGTCAAGTGGTCATTTTGAAGGGAGGCTGTGCTGAATAATCGGAAGGGAGGGCAGAGGAATTAAAGCATAAAATCTATCTGACTGCAGCTCTCTGGCTTTTCCCTGTCTTTCCGCAATCCACGGTTTCTTCTTTGTGGCTGGAGCACTCAGGTTCAAGCCAGACCTGCTGTGGCTTTTATTATGCCAGTAACAGAAGATAAACACATCAAATCTCTTGTGTTTGGGGAATAAAAAAGATTAACTTGGGTACTAGTGTTTACTGTATCCCTAAAAATGTTTTGGGCCAACAGATGGCCTTCTCAAGATGCTTTTTTGTTTTCCTGGATGAATAAGAAATAAAGACAAGTTCTTGGCCCTATGAAAGCGAGTCCACATTTAGTATAAAAAGAAATATTAAGGTTTCTAGATTTATGCAAGTCAGTTTTTTTCTTTAGGTTCCAAAAATCAGTGTGGCAAAGAGAAGAGGGTTTTGATTGGATCTTTTCAGCTGCATGTTCCGATTCTTCTTCCCACCGGGACTAAATTTAAACTAAAGAAGGTGCAGAACCTGTCACTCTAGAAGGAAGACTCAGGGGAGGGTGCATCGGGCAGAAGCGGGGCGGCGTGGGTGTCCTTGGGAGGCCCTTCCATGGGGAGGGCTCCCACCTCCTGCAGCCNTTCTTCCCACTGGGACTAAATTTAAACTAAAGAAGGTGCAGAACCTGTCACTCTGGAAGGAAGACTCAGGGGAGGGTGCATCGGGCAGAAGCGGGGCGGCGTGGGTGTCCTTGGGAGGCCCTTCCATGGGGAGGGCTCCCACCTCCTGCAGCCGGCTGGGAGCTGAGCCTGTCCTGGGCCAGAGGCTCCTAGAATCCTCAGCTCCAGACAGAGCTGAGTGTTGCCACAGAGCGGCCTTGTTTTATAATTTTTCCCTTGGCGCCTGGTTCCTCCTCTCCTGTGCTGGCTGCATTCTAATGTGCCCCGCCCTCAGCGCCACCCCCCACCCCCAGCTCCCTTCTCTCTCACCCTGGCTGGGCATTTCCTGGAGCCAGCCATTTCCTGGGACAAGGGGGGTGGACAAGGGGGTGCCTCTGAGCATCTGACGGGACTCCCGTGCGCCTGGGGTGGCATCTGGCACTCGGGGTCCTCAGGAAGGTACTGAGTCTGAGAGCCCCCGGGTCTAGACCCCTCCACTCCTCCCCTTTGACCTTCAGGCCTCAGCTTTGATGCTTCCTCCTCTGGGACGCCTCCCTACCGCCCCGTCCCCAGCATGCCCAGCCCTCCCCACGCAGAGTGCACAGAGCACCGGGTTCCACTTGCCGTCACCCAGGTCCTGCTCTTTCATATTTGTCTGTGGACCTGTCTGCTTCCCCACCAGACAGGGGGTCCCTGGGGAGCAGCCTGGGTCTGAGAGTGTCCCCTGCAAAGGATTGCGGGACAGCTTTGTCTTAAATGTTTGGGGGACCGAGTTAGCGGATGCCAGCGGCCCCTCCGAGAGAGCCCAGGTCCCAGCACCCAGTGTCTGGGGGTTGCTTGATGCTTCTCTGGAGCTTGGCCCCTCCTCTGCCTCTTGGCCACATTTGGCTTTACTTGGCCCGTCCTTCAAACCCTGGGCCCGGCTGAGGGAATCATCATACCCAAGTAGTTTATTGTGGAACTGGGGAAAAATAAAAGCCAACACTGTTTTGAGGCTGTTTAAATGCAGGACAGATGTCTGGAGTCCAGACTTAAGACCAAGACAGTTAGGAACCTCTAAGCCTGTGTTTTGGGGTCACGCTTTTAAAAGGGGGGCCCCCCTGGTGGCTCAGACAGTAAAGAATCTGCCTGCAGATGCAGGAGACCTGGGTTTGGTCCCTGGGTTGGGAAGATCTCCTGGAGAAGGGAATGGCAACCCACTCCAGTATTTTTGCCTGGAGAATTCCATGGACAGAGGAGCCTGGCACGCCTATAGTCCACGGGATCGTGAAGAGTCAGACACGACTGAACAACAGATGCTTTCACTTTCCTTAAAAAGAGGGTCGTTGGCGGGTCCCAGCTCCATAAGCAGCGGCTCTCTCCTGGCTCCCAGGCACCTTCCTGCGTTTGTGTGGCTTCCCAGCTGGGCCACGTCCTCCCGGCACGACCCCTAGTGTGCGAAGCCTTGGACCCTGACCGAGAGGCCCAGTTGACTTGGAGACCGGGTCCGCTTGTGATGGAAGAGGCCCCCGCGGCTTCAGCGGTTGGGCTCTGATCTGCCTGGCCCGAGGCAGTGGCAGGGGACCAGCCCTTGCCAAGGCCAGGAGTTGGCTGCAGCCCAGCCTGCGTCCGTATGGAAGCTTCCAGGGCAGGCAGTGAGGATGCAGAAAGGGTGCGCGCTTCTCCCATCCGAGGGGCGGGGTGATTGCTGCGGGTGGCCAGGCTCTTGCAGCCTTAGAGGCCTCAGGTGGGGCCCAGAGGGGCAGGCAGAGTCCCTGAGTGATGCAGAGCTAGAGGAAGGAAGCTGCTTCTAGCTCGGTCCTACCATTTCCAGTAGACACAGGACCGGGTCCGGTTCCCACAAACTGGAAAGACCTGCGTTCATTCTTTCTTCCCTGGCTCATATCTTATTGCCCATCTCAGTCTGGGTAGCTACATTTTTGGAGTGGTTTCTTCACCCCAGGCATCACATTAGAACTTTGCCTGCATTGTTTTGCTCAAGCCTCACAGCAGCCCACGGGGGTAGGCACTGGACCTTCTTTTGACCCATTTTACAGAATAGGAAACTGAGGCCCAGAGGGCGTACGCAACCCAGAGTCCCTCAGTTAAAAGCAAGTCAGAAGAGGATTTGAACCCTGAAGTCAGCAGGCTTCACTAGTCTTCTCTTTGCTTTTCCACATACATGCTGTTTATTTTTGTCATTCTTTGAGATTCCACATGTAAGTGATACCATCTGGTGTTTGTCTCTCTGTCTGACTTGGTGTGATAATCTTTAGGTTCGTGCATGCTGCTGCAAACAACTTTCTTTCTTTATGGCTANGAAGGAAGACTCAGGGGAGGGTGCATCGGGCAGAAGCGGGGCGGCGTGGGTGTCCTTGGGAGGCCCTTCCATGGGGAGGGCTCCCACCTCCTGCAGCCGGCTGGGAGCTGAGCCTGTCCTGGGCCAGAGGCTCCTAGAATCCTCAGCTCCAGACAGAGCTGAGTGTTGCCACAGAGCGGCCTTGTTTTATAATTTTTCCCTTGGCGCCTGGTTCCTCCTCTCCTGTGCTGGCTGCATTCTAATGTGCCCCGCCCTCAGCGCCACCCCCCACCCCCAGCTCCCTTCTCTCTCACCCTGGCTGGGCATTTCCTGGAGCCAGCCATTTCCTGGGACAAGGGGGGTGGACAAGGGGGTGCCTCTGAGCATCTGACGGGACTCCCGTGCGCCTGGGGTGGCATCTGGCACTCGGGGTCCTCAGGAAGGTACTGAGTCTGAGAGCCCCCGGGTCTAGACCCCTCCACTCCTCCCCTTTGACCTTCAGGCCTCAGATTTGATGCTTCCTCCTCTGGGACGCCTCCCTACCGCCCCGTCCCCAGCATGCCCAGCCCTCCCCACGCAGAGTGCACAGAGCACCGGGTTCCACTTGCCGTCACCCAGGTCCTGCTCTTTCATATTTGTCTGTGGACCTGTCTGCTTCCCCACCAGACAGGGAGTCCCTGGGGAGCAGCCTGGGTCTGAGAGTGTCCCCTGCAAAGGATTGCGGGACAGCTTCGTCTTAAATGTTTGGGGGACCGAGTTAGTGGATGCCAGCGGCCCCTCCGAGAGAGCCCAGGTCCCAGCACCCAGTGTCTGGGGGTTGCTTGATGCTTCTCTGGAGCTTGGCCCCTCCTCTGCCTCTTGGCCACATTTGGCTTTACTTGGCCCGTCCTTCAAACCCTGGGCCCGGCTGAGGGAATCATCATACCCAAGTAGTTTATTGTGGAACTGGGGAAAAATAAAAGCCAACACTGTTTTGAGGCTGTTTAAATGCAGGACAGATGTCTGGAGTCCAGACTTAAGACCAAGACAGTTAGGAACCTCTAAGCCTGTGTTTTGGGGTCACGCTTTTAAAAGGGGGGCCCCCCTGGTGGCTCAGACAGTAAAGAATCTGCCTGCAGATGCAGGAGACCTGGGTTTGGTCCCTGGGTTGGGAAGATCTCCTGGAGAAGGGAATGGCAACCCACTCCAGTATTTTTGCCTGGAGAATTCCATGGACAGAGGAGCCTGGCACGCCTATAGTCCACGGGATCGTGAAGAGTCAGACACGACTGAACAACAGATGCTTTCACTTAAAAAGAGGGTCGTTGGCGGGTCCCAGCTCCATAAGCAGCGGCTCTCTCCTGGCTCCCAGGCACCTTCCTGCGTGTGTGTGGCTTCCCAGCCGGGCCACGTCCTCCCGGCACGACCCCTAGTGTGCGGAGCCTTGGACCCTGACCGAGAGGCCCAGTTGACTTGGAGACCGGGTCCGCTTGTGATGGAAGAGGCCCCCGCGGCTTCAGCGGTTGGGCTCTGATCTGCCTGGCCCGAGGCAGTGGCAGGGGACCAGCCCTTGCCAAGGCCAGGAGTTGGCTGCAGCCCAGCCTGCGTCCGTATGGAAGCTTCCAGGGCAGGCAGTGAGGATGCAGAAAGGGTGCGCGCTTCTCCCATCCGAGGGGCGGGGTGATTGCTGCGGGTGGCCAGGCTCTTGCAGCCTTAGAGGCCTCAGGTGGGGCCCAGAGGGGCAGGCAGAGTCCCTGGGTGATGCAGAGCTAGAGGAAGGAAGCTGCTTCTAGCTCGGTCCTACCATTTCCAGTAGACACAGGACCGGGTCCGGTTCCCACAAACTGGAAAGACCTGCGTTCATTCTTTCTTCCCTGGCTCATATCTTATTGCCCATCTCAGTCTGGGTAGCTACATTTTTGGAGTGGTTTCTTCACCCCAGGCATCACATTAGAACTTTGCCTGCATTGTTTTGCTCAAGCCTCACAGCAGCCCACGGGGGTAGGCACTGGACCTTCTTTTGACCCATTTTACAGAATAGGAAACTGAGGCCCAGAGGGCGTACGCAACCCAGAGTCCCTCAGTTAAAAGCAAGTCAGAAGAGGATTTGAACCCTGAAGTCAGCAGGCTTCACTAGTCTTCTCTTTGCTTTTCCACATACATGCTGTTTATTTTTGTCATTCTTTGAGATTCCACATGTAAGTGATACCATCTGGTGTTTGTCTCTCTGTCTGACTTGGTGTGATAATCTTTAGGTTCGTGCATGCTGCTGCAAACAACTTTCTTTCTTTATGGCTAAGTAATACCCCACTGTGTGTGTGTGTTACGTCTTTCTCCATTCATCCGTCCGAGGGCATTTAGGTCACGCGTGTGCTGTCTCATGTCTCCCAGATTCGACGGTCGTGGGAAGGGGGAAGGGTAACTGGTGTGATGGGCCTTAACCTCTTCAGAGCTGCACAGAGCAAACCACCTTCTCCCCACTTTATAGTCAAATAGCTGTGCTCCTAGAGAGCTGGGCCTGGTCACCGTGTGCGCCGAGGGGTCTGCGTGTGGCCTGAGCTAGGCGCTCACAGGAGGGAAGAGGTGAGACCGTCTTGGGAGGCGCTGCCGGGAGCCAAGCCGACTCAGCCTCCAGCGCGACGGGGAAGAAACAGTTGGCGTCTCATAGAAGCATCTGGCGCCCGTGAGGCCTGGCCCCTCTGCTGACCCTCCGGCTGCTGGGAGATGCTCTGGAACTAGTGGAGTTTTCTCCTCCAGGCAGCAATTAGGGGTTAATTATTAGCAATTAGGGGTTCGCCACACGCTCTGTGGACCGGCTGCCCTTTCTCAGAGCACAGGTCACTTCTGTTTCTCTGTGTTAGCAACCAGGCCCAGCTGCCCCGGGGCCCCCCGTTCATCACTGTGGTGGGGTCCCCACGCGGCTGGCAGCAGGGGGCCGTTCTGACTGAGAGCCGCGGCCCCATCTCTCCCCTCCTCCTCCCCCACCCGCCCCGGCATGCCGGCCACCGCCGGGCTCCGTTGTGCTGACCCCGTCGGCCACTCTCAGCGTGGCGTCTGCCCTCACCCTGGCCCGTGACAGCCCTCTTGGGCCGGCCCAGAACCAGAACAGGGCGACTTTTCCTGGGCGCTTCCCAGGTCCCTGGGCTCAGCTCACCCTGTCCCCCTTGGCTTTTTTCTAGACGCTACTACAAGGAGACCTCTGGCCTGATGCTGGACGTCGGTCCCTACATGAAGGCGCTTGAGGTACCTGCCTGGGTCCGCCCGACCCTCTTCCGGTCTCAGGGCCTTCCAGGATGTCCTGGTCTTCCCGGAGAAGACGGGGTGCTCGGCGTCCCAAGAGCCTGTATGTTTTCCAAGTCGGACGCCTTGTTCGCGGCTTCAAGCCCGGCTCTTCGCCTCCTCTGGAGCTTGGCCCCTCAGCTGCGCTGGTCCTTCCCCTGCTCCCTGCCGCTCGCTCCCCGTCCGCCTCCCGGGACCACAACCCCGCGCCCCGAGCCTCCGCCCCGCTGGCCCTCCCGGCATGCTCTGTGCCTCTCCTCCGGGTCCTTGGCTCCTTAAGATCCCTGTGCACCCGCCTCGTCCCTCGCCCTGCTTTTCTGCAGCACCTCAGTCTCCGTGTGTGCAGCTGGACTCCTTCCCAGTGCCCTCCTCCAGTTTCCAGGGCCGGGCTCCTCTGGGCTCCCCGCCCGGGTCAGCCCCGGGTCACTGCCGCCCTGGCGCCTGCCTACCTGCACTCAGGTGGGAGGGCTGGGGCCCTGGGCCTTTCATCCGCTGGAGGAGGACCTGAGACAGAGCTGGGGGAGGGGAGAGGGGAAGGGAGGAGAAGCGGGAATGCAGAGGAGGGCCCCTCACGCCCCGGAGATCGTCTGGCCCTGGGGCAGGTGGCAGGGGCCTGGTGGGGGTGCCCCCAGCACCCTGGGCAGCCCGGTCGTGATGCTCACCCACAAGGCATGCCTCTGGGCCGCATGTCTTGCCCCTCGGAGGCCCCTGGGTGCACACTGGGGCCTTTATTTTTGATTCCCCAGGGGGCGGATTTCACCAGGCCAGGGTTCCCCCCACCATCCCTTGGTCCCCAGCCCACGCCATGTCCTTCTCTCTCCCCCAGTATGCCTGTGGTATCAAAGCCGAGGTGGTGGGAAAGCCTTCCCCCGAGTTTTTCAAGTCTGCCCTGCAAGAGATGGGGGTGGAAGCCCATGAGGTAAGCCGGCTCCCCACGATGTGTGTACCTGGAGACAGCTGTCGGAGGAGGCCAGAGTGCTCCCCGGGGGCAGCTTGGGCGCGTGAAATGAGTCTGGGGGCTCAGGCAGTCAAGCTGGTATCCCCCTCCCTCCTCCATCCCCAGGCATGAGAGCTGATCTGACTGGGAAGATGGGGAAAGACAGCCAACGAGGCCCACTGAACGTTCTCAACCTATCAAATCAGTATCAGTCTAAGGGTTCAGTCCCTGAGTTGGGAGGACCCCCTGGAGAAGGAGATGGCAACCCACTCCAGTATTCTTGCCCGGGAAATCCCCGGGACAGAGGAGCTTGGTGGGCTACAGTCCACAGGCTTGCAAAGAGTGGGACAGGACTTGGCAGATAAACAAGAGTGAGAAAGGGAAATGCTCATGGCTTTTGCTAAGATTTTTGCTCCTCTTTGGAAGGATCGGAATTGACAAGTCTGGTCAGTGTACTAAAACTATTTCTTTGGAAAGACAATGTCCAGCAAGATGAAAAGAATATGCAGGAATAAAATCATGCACCTGGCCACCTTTACATTACAGCTTGTTTTTCTGACCACAGCAGTCGGCCTGTGAGATCTTAGTTCTCCGACCAGGAATCGAACTCATGCTTCCTGCATTGGGGGTGCAGGGTCTTAACCACTGAACCACCAGGGAAGTCCCACATTATAACTGCTTTTGACACATGTTGCCTTCCAAACATACATCTCCGAAGGAAAAATTAAAGAAGCAGTTATGATTTTAGCGTCTTCCCACCCTGCTTCCCAGGTAGAGTGAGCTGGTCCCTTTCAGCCGGTGGGGTCCTGACAGCGTTGTTGGAGAAACAGCGGGTATGCATCTGCAGGCGGCCAGGGGCTCCTGCTGTCTGTTTTGGACAGGGTACCACGGGTCTGTGTCAGCATCCTATGGCAAGGCTGGTGTCCCCAGGGCCCCCTTGGTGCTTCCTCCCTGTTGGACCGGAATTTCCCACACGTGTTCCAGTCTAGAGCGCTGGTCTCTCACGATGCTTAGAAAAAGAGCGCACAGCTGTGGAAGTCTGGAACCCCAGCACCCAAACCTCACCTGAAAGTCAGAAAGCGCAGGTCTCGGGGGTCCCTCATGGGCAGTACCCTGTGAGGCTGGTAGAGCAGGAATTTATTTCACTCATTCAAAACTTGTGACAGGAATAAATAACCTGGTTTCATGACTTCAGTTCGTCATGACAAATGTTAAAATTTGTTTTATTGTGGCAAATGTCAAACATGCACAAAAGCAGAAAGACACAATGATTCTCCTCATCGGTCTATCATGCAGATGCAACATTTAAAAGATTATATCATATTCCCTTCTTCTATCCCTTTTTGTTCTTTTTTGAAATTTACTTTTTTTGCTGCTGTATTATAAAGCAAATTCCATACTTAATGTTACAGCCTTTCAGGTCGTAGTATGCCTTTCAAAAAGAGATGGTTGTTTTTGACCTGATTACAATGCATTAAGCCATTTAACAGTAATGAAAAAACACAATAAGGTGTTCAGCATTGTCTCTCATTCAGGAAACGCAAATCAAAACCACAGTGAGATCCCACCTCACACCCGCTTGGATAACCATAATAGTTTTAAAAGGAAAATAAAAAGCATTGGGAGGATGTCAAGTCAAGTCAATCCTAAAGGAAACCAATCCTGAATATTCATTGGAAGGACTGATGCTGAAGCTGAAACTCCAATACTTTGGCCACGTGATGCAAAGAACCGACTCATTGGAAAAGACCCTGATGCTAGGAAAGGTTGAAGGCGGGAGGAGAAGGGGACGACAGAGGATGAGATGGTTGGAAGGTATCACCAACTCAATGGACATGAGTCTGAATAAACTCCGGGAGTTGGTGATAGACAGGGAAGCCTGGTGTGCTGCAGTCCATGCGCTAAGAGTCGGTCACAACTGAGTGACTGAATTGAACTGGGAGGATGTGGAGAAATTGGAGCCCTAATATAGGAATACTGGTACAGATGTAAAATGGAGAACCCGCTATGAAATACAGCCTCTATGGAAAACAGTTCCATGGTAAGTTGAATGTGGAATTCTTGTATGACCCCAGCAATTCCACTCCTAGGTGTATATCCAAAAGAAATGAAAACCAATGTTCAAGTAAAAACTTACACATGGATGTTCGTAGCAGCACTGTTCACAGTAGCCAGCAGGTGGGAATAACGCACGAGTTCATCAACAAATGAATGGGTGAAGGAAATGTGGTCTGTTGTCCCAGTGGAATATATCAGCCGTAAAAAGAATGAAATAATGAAAAATACTGCTGCGTGGATGAACCTTGAAAACATTATGGTGAGTGAAAGAGGCAGGTCATAAAAGGCCACAGTGTATATATTTAATGTTTATATACCACACACAGTGTCCAGACTTGTTTAGTCGCTAAGCTGTATCTGACTCTTTGCAACCCCAAGGACTGCAGAAAGCCAGGCTCCTCGCCATGCGGGATTTCTCAGGCAAGAATATTGGAGCTGGATTGCCATTTCCTTCTCCAAGGGATCTTCCTGACCCAGGGATCGAACCCAGGGCTCCTGCATTGGCAGGCAGATTCTTTACTGCTGAACCACCAGGGAAGCCCAATATCCAGAATAGGCAAATCCATAGAGACGTAAAATATTCATAGATTAGTGGTTGCCAGGGGCTGGGAGTGTGGAGGAATGGGGAGTGACTGCCAGTGGGTATGAGGTCTCCTTTTGGGGTGATAAAAATGTCTGGAACTCAGAGGTGGTGATGGTTTTACAACACTGTGAGTGTACGTTAATGCCCCTGATTTGTACACTTTAAAATGACTACATTGGTAACTTTTATGTTATTTTTTCATGTTGAAAAAAAACCCCTACCTAAAAGAAAAAACCCCTTCCCTAACAAAATCAGTTGTAATTCCTTAGTATTATCTGTACCAGCTCATATTAAAATTTCCCTGGCTGTCTCAGAAATGTCTTTTATGTAGATTTCTTTGAATTGAGTCCAAATAAGCTTGTCTTGTCTTTTAAACCAGTCTCTTTTTAACTTTCTTTTATGGAACGTTTCAAGTATCTGTTGACATTGAGAGAGGAATATAATGAGACCCCAGGTATCCATCAGTAATTATCAGCTAATAAGCACTTTTAAAAACTGTGTTTAACTGTTCATTCCGAAGCAATTTCCCACACAGAGAGAGGTTGCAAAAATAGTGCAGAGAATTCCCATGTGTCCTTAGAGCGTCCCCGAAGGTCAACATCTTCCGGAACGAGAGCCTGACGATTATAAAAGGGGGAGATCAACCTTGACTCCAACGTTGACTAGCCCAGGGACCCTCTGTTTCAGGACATGCTGTATTGGTGTCATACCCCCCTCCCCCCCCCAACTTTACTGTGAGCTGTTCCTGTCTGTCTTTGTCCTTCAGGACCCTGGTAGTTTTGGAAGAGTGCATGCATGCTGAGTCACTTCAGTAGAGTCTGACTCTTTGCAGACCCCTGGACGGTAGCCCACCTGCAGGGCTCCTCCATGGGATTCTCCAGGCAAGAACACTGGAGCGGGTTGCCAAGCCCCCTTCCAGGGGATCTTCCTGACCCAGGGGTTGAACCCACCTCTCTTATGTCGCCTGCATTGGCAGGCGGGTTCTTTACCAGTAGCACCACCTGCAAAGCCCTTTGGAAGAGTACTGGCCAGTTTTTTCATAGAATGTCCCTGCTGTTTCCTCATGACTTAAGTGTAGGTTTTGCATTTCTGGCATATTTAATCCTGGTCATGCGTTTCACAGACACAGTGCTGGGCCCTGGGGGTGTGTCCCTTCAGGAGGCACAGGCGGGCACTCTGCCCATTGTTGGTGGCGGCCACTTAGACCCCCATTGGAGGTGCCCTGCTCTCCACTGCAAGGTTGCTATGGCCCTTTGTGACCAGTAGTGTCTTGGGGCGGGGGAGTGTTTTAGTCCCACGTTCATATCCTCTTACAAGTCCTCCTTTTCCTCTCCTGATTTCAGCATCCGTGGACAGCTCGTACTTGTAACAGTAGTTACCATGGTGTTTGCCAAGGGGTGATTTTCCATTTCCGTAGTTCCTCTGTATTTATTCATTAGAATTTACTATAAGGAAGAGCTTTCCTTTTCCTCCCACTTGCCTTTTAATTTACTCCAACGTGGTCTCAAGGCTCTCTCTTTTATTCCATGAGTCACGATCCCTGCCTGCTGTCATTCTCTTGCCCATGTTGTCCCATATTTGAACACTGGGACCCCTTTGGAGATGAGTAGCTGCTTGTTTAGGACTTACGTGGTGGCTTAGATGGTAAAGAATCTGCCTGCAATGCAGGAGACCCGAGTTTGATCCCTGGGTCGGGAAGATTCCCTGGAGAAGAGAATGGCTATCCACTCCAGTATTATTGCCTGGAAAATTCCATGGACACAGGAGCCTAACAGGCTACAGTCCATGGGGTCACAAGGAGTCAGACACGACTGAGTGACTAACACTTTTACTTTCTTTCACTCAGCGGCTCATTTAATCTATACACTTATCTCTCCTCTCCCCTATTTATTTTGAATCATCCCTCAGATGCAAATCATCACTTCATCTGCAAATATTTCCAAGTGTCTCTAGGATAGGAAATCTTTTAAAAACACAGATAGTGTCATTATGACATCTAAGTGTTAATAATACTAATAATTCCTTATTACCTTTAAATGTCCAGCCATTATTCACATTTCCCTGATTGTCATATAATTGTTGCGTCGCTTGCAATCTGTTTGAATCAGGACCCGAATGAGGTCCTTGCACTGTGACTGGTTGGGGTGATTCCCAGATATTTGCTCATCTGTCTGCTCCCACACCTTCCCCATCTCCCTCTTGGATTCCTTGTAGCATTGCGAGGAAGCGTCTGGGCCGCTGGTTCTGTGAGCTCGCCACAGTCCAGGTTTTGTGGATTGAGCCTCAGCCTGTCCTGTCTCATGCCGCCCTGGTTTCCCGTGTGTTGATGGTTAGACCAGGGAGCTTCCTGAGCGTCTGTTTCGGTTTTCCAACGACTGCTTTAGGGGGAGAGTGCGTCCTCCTCCAGGGCCCAGGCATCTCCTGTGGTGTTAGCAGCTGTGAGTGATCGGCGCATGACCCCATGTATCTACTGAGTTCTGCGAAACAGTGATGCTTGAACCCTGTACCATTCCTGCTTCTCTTTTTCTCTGGATGACTTCTGTATAGGGGATCTCCCCACCCATCATCTGATCCCCCGAAGTACAGTTCATGTACGAAGCTCCAGACAAATGCCTGTTTCTTTGCTATTATTTATGAGCTTTCAGAGCGCGTTGGCTATCTAGCACTCTCCCAATACCTTGGGGATTTAAAACTCTGTAATGGCAACCCACTCCAGTGTTCTTGCCTGGAGAATCCCATGGACNGGCGTCCTTACTGTGCGCTGGGCCTCTCCTCTGAGTGGCCCGAGTGGGTGCACTGTGTCCCCTGCTGACGGCCCTGGCCCAGCCCTGACTGCACTGGGGGATCGAGGCAGGTGGAGGCTGGCCTTGTCCCAGGGCACAGGTGGCAGAGAGCCCTGCAGTGAGGAGCTGAATGCTCACGCTGGGCCACGTGGCTGCTCCACTGGCTGGAGGCCGAGGGCCGCATGGGGAGGCTGAACAAGTGTGAACCTCAATAGGGGTCCAGCCTCTCTCTGGGACTGGAGTGGGTGGCGCTGGTGGCCTCTGGACAGCCCCCTTGCAGGTGCCCCTCAGGCCAGCATCTTTTGGTTGTGCACGCACGCACACACACACACACGTGCATATACGAGGTTGTGAGTCCAGGCATGGCATTGGTGGGGGCGTGGGACTCGGACTTGCCCATGGCTGGGAGGTCTCCCTGTGACCTTCCATGTCTTTGTCCTCCTCTCTCCTTCCTGCTTGTATCGCAAAATGGCCCAAAGAGAAAAGGGTGAAGTGTCAGAGTGGGGTGACGTCACGGGGGCCTGAGCTTCGGGGAGGGCTTCATAGGGCCTGCCCCTACCGTTACCGGCAGGAAGGCTCAGGGCCTGCAGGAAGGGGGCCGGGCCCCCTCCAGCAACCCCAGTGTCTGGAGCCAGCGAACCTCCCGGGGCAGACAGCGTGCAAATACGACCCGCCCAGCAGGGCAGCAGAGTCGTGGCTGAAACCACACCAAGCTTGCTGATCGTACCTGCTCTGCCTGGAAGGCCAGCCCAGCCAGGGTGTGGTCCTCACCCGGCCGGCAGGTAAAGGCCTTTCGGGCGTTCTCCTTGCTTGTCCCTTCCTGGCATGTGTGACGCACCAGGGCTGCCGGCAGAGCCTTCCAGCCTAAAGCCAGAAGCCGCTGCTCCTCCAGCTCCGTAAGGTCCCGTCCCGACTCCCCCGGGGCCCTGAGCCCCTCGATGACAGGTCCTCACGGTTCCAGTGAGTCCTGGAGATCAGGGTGCAGGCTCCCCCGCTGCCAGAGGCCTTCCCAGCTGAGTTGGCTACAGCCTTGCCCCAGGCCACCTGGCGAGGTTTGGCAGAGGCTGGGCCGGAGCCTGGTTGCTCCGCCCCCAGGTGGGTGCTTCTGCCTCTGTTTTCTTCCTGGAAACACCTAGGCCTTGCGGTCAGATTCCAAGAGCTGCAGGAGTCACGGTCCCAGCCGCGCTTCAGGGCGCAGGCAGGGCTCGGTGGCTGAGTGATGGGGGGCTGGGCTGGGAGAGCTGCCGCCCCCACCCCCAGGCACCATGGCCACCTTCTTCTCTCCTAAAGACAGGCCTCATCTTCCGTGGGAGCTGGGCCCTGTGTACCCTTATTTTGACTAATTCAGGCTAGAGACGTCCTTCCCAGCCGTGAGATGCCGTCTCCCCAGTGGAGGAGGAGGTGCTCAGGACATCTCGCTGACCCTTCACACCTCCTGACAGCCCCACCTGACCCCTCCTCCCGGGGACACGCCAGGAACGGAGCAAGGACCCCTGGACGGCTGCCGCTTGCACGCTGCACAGCAGGCGTCACATCGCAGGGCCCACGCTGGCCGTGCTGTGTCAGTCACTCGGCCGCGTGGAGCCTGCTCTGGGTGTCCTCTGACTTGTTATTTACTCTCGGCTGGATGACGTTTTATGAGCCCAGAATGTTCTTGACAAGCAGTTTGCCCTTTTGGACTTGGGGCTGGCGCTCCGTCCACAAGGAAGCTGGGCTGGGGCTAGGGTCCTCGTGGTCACTGTTCTCTTAGCTGGGAGTGAGGGGAGCAGGCAGATTCCAGCCACTTTGCACAAGGCTGGAGGATGTGGGCCGCAGAGAATCTGGTGGGGGAACCAGAGGCTGGCGTGGAACCGGCCAGGTCCGACTCGGCCCTGACACAGCGGCTGCCCGAGCCCGGCCCTGGACCCTGTCTCCCATCACTTTGCAGCCACTGACTTCAGAGCTTCCTTAGGAGGCTCTGGTTCCTCTTTGGAATGAGATGGAGCTTTCTTCCAGGGCCAGGTGGTATCTGAAGGAAGTGAGCGAACCTGGGCATTGGCTTTCCAGCAGTCACAGTTGTCGCCATGAGACTCTTGGAGGCCAGGGTTGTGGGTGGTGGCCTGGCTGGCAGACCCAGGGGTCGGGAGCCCACCAACCCTGGTCCCATCATGGGGCACGTGTGCTCCAGGCGGGACCCTCTGCCTCGTGGGGTGAGCGCTCCTGAGCCTCGGGCCTCTGGGAGATGCTCCCGGCCGGGGCGGGGGCTCCACGTAGCTTCAGGCGGGGCTGCAGGCTGGGCACAGAGACTGGAGATGGCCAGCTACTGCCCGGCCACAGCCCAGCTGTCCAGCTGCAGAGAACCAGTTAGTGCCGGGCTCGGGGGCCTCACCCCTGGGTCCTGTGGGCTCCATCCTGGCTGCCAGTTGGGGGAGGCCCAGCGTGGGTCGTCAGTGGACCAGCGGTCAGCCCAGCAGGCAGCCTCAGGCTGGGTCAGTCTGGAGCGTGCAGAGCTCCTGGCCACAGCAATGCGTATGCGATCCGAGCTGGGCCTGGGATTTTCGAGAACCCCTAGGAAAGTCGCCAGTGAAATAGAAGCTGAGAAGTACCAGTAGCCATCTGTGTCGTTCCAGGGGAAAGCCTGGTCTAAGGGCGAAGCTGACAAGCAGGAAAGGAGAGCCTGGAGACAGAGAGGGAGGGAAAGAAAGAGAGAGTCCCAGTTGTCTGAGCACCTGGATCTGGCTCTGCCTGAAGCTGGTCCCACCTCTGGCCTTTGAAGTCGAGCGGGCCAGTGAATTAGCGTTTTGGTTGGCGATGCCCCAGGAGCAGTGTGGTACCACGGGGTTGGTCCAAAAAGCCGCTGAGGTCTCCCCCGGGCGGGTCGACCATGATGCGTGCCCCCTGGGGAACCCGCCGCAGGGTGCTGCTGCTTTACGCAGGTGGATGACGTGCTGTGCTCAAACACCGCAGTTGGGAGTCTCTTCCTTTCTCTCTCTCTGTCTGCAGGCTCTCCTTTCCTGCTTGTGTGGTGTGTGAGCCCCGGTCTCCATGCTGCCCCCCAACTTTTTAAAATAGTCCTTGCAATGTTAGCATTTAGGTAGAGTAAATTCTTTTATTGTTATCTGTATTTCTTTCCATTTCTGCCTACCATTTTATTTCCAAAATTAGAAAAAACAGAATCCAGAGCATCTTCAGTATAGTATCTATAATATTCCATCGTAACCCACAGTATTCAAAAATTACCAGACCTGCAAAAACCAAAAAAACCTCCCCAGAAAAGTATGGTCCCTATGCTAAAAATATGTTAGACTTTTCCACACTGCCCTTGCTGAGAGGCAAATAGAGACCTCGACAGTGGGCTTCAGCTCACAGCCCTGCTGGCTCGCTCTCTCTGCTCTGGAAAGCGCTGGAAGGATCCTCGTTTAACCTCAGCGGAGGCTGCCCCTGAAGGTGTATCAGAGCGGTCCCAGAATAGAACGGGCAGCCTGGAGAGGGGTGAGTGCTTGTCCCTGGAGACAAGCCGGGGCGGCTGCAGACGGCACCGCTGGGGCCAGAGCCCGGAGCTCAGTAAAGCCACACACTCGCCCTGAGTCTGCAGCCCTGAAATGGGCACCTGTGGGACGTTTCTGTCCTTCCGGTCCCACTCCCCCACCGCCATCCCTGAGATGGCAGCGTTACCGCCTCCCACTTGGAGACGTGAAAACTGCCACCCAGGCAGGTGCGGGGCCCTGGGACTTGGTTATCCCAGCCCGGCCTGTCATTCACGCCTGATCTACCAACCAGCCTTTGACTTCTTCCTCTCGGTCATGGGCTGTTAGCATCAGAGCCGGAGCCCAGGGGTTAAAGCCACAGTATAGATGCAGGTGTGTGGGTGCATGAGCAGCAGAGATGGGGAAGAAAGGCAGCTCCTTGTTAGAGGGTTTGGTTGTATCTGTGCATCCTTGTGTGTGTGTGTGCTAAGTCGATTCAGTCACATCCGACCGACTCTTTGCGACCCCATGGACTGTAGCCCGCCAGGCTTCTCTGCCCAGGGGATTCTCCAGGCAAGAGTACTGGAGTGGGTTGCCATGCCCTCCTCCAGGGGATCTTCCTTTCCAACCCAGGGATCGAACCCGAGTCTCCCACGTCCCCTGCATTGGCAGGTGCGTCCTTTACCACCAGCCCACCCGCGGGAGCCCTTTGCATCCTCAGGTGTCTTCTGAGGGCTTCCCTGATAGCTCAGTTGGTAAAGAAGCCGTGTGTCTTCTGAATGTTTCATAACGGAAGTGCAGCGTTCTTATCAGAACAACAGTCGTTTTTTAAAGTGCATCTTCTGTGCCCCCTCCTGTAGGTTTGTGAGTTGGGGGAATTCTTAAGAGGAAAGACCACCTGAAAGGGCAACTTGGTTAGTTTAAAAACAAAGCAGCCCAAGCCCCGGGATGCTCCTGAGCCGGTANCCTCTGGTCAAGCATCCCTTGAGTAAAATGAGTGATACAGACAGTAAAAGTGATGCCCCTTCTCAGAATGGTGAGATCCCCCTGTGAGAGGAGGGACAGCTTGGGGGGGGGGGCAGTGTTTCCCGGACCCTGAAGGAGGTGGGGTTGGATCTGAGTCCTAAGCGACGGAGGCGTTGGCATAAGCAGAGGGGAAGGTGCGGGGGGTGGGGGCAGACCTGGCCCTAAGAGGTAACCACCAACTGTCATCTGCTAGAAATCAAGCTGATATCTGGCAAATCCTCTTCAAGTCCAAAACCTCAGCTTCTAGGAGGAGGAAACTGCCTTCCCAACAGCAGCTGTGGCAAAACAAGGAAGGTGATGTGAGACGGCAGGGAAGCCCTCGTGACTTCCCACGCACCCATCTCTCCACATGGAGCAGTTTCACCAAGAAGCAAAGACAGCGAACTGAAAGAAGGGGAACCGCGGGCGGGAGGTGGGCAGACAGGAGCAACAGGGTCCCAGGGGGAACGGACCAAGATCCAAGATACTCAAGTGAATCCAAACTCCCAAACTCAACCCTGAAGACGTTTTCTTGGCGAGCTGACCAGACCTCTTTTCTGAAGTGCCTTAAAATGAATAGAGGTGATTTCCTACACAGGTGGTGTTTTTTTTTTTTTTTTTAACTTCTGTCACTAAAGTGTGTGTTTCAATTCCTGAACTTTTTATATGAATGTGTATAACACATACATTTAAAGACAGCCATTTTAGAGGGCAAACTTTTTTAAAAACAAAAAACTTGTCACTGAAGTGTGTGTTTCAATTTCCTGAACTTTTTATATGAATGTGTATAACACATACATTTAAAAACAGCAACTTTAGAGGGCAAACTGAAATTGAGAGGGCTTGATTTTTCCTCTTAATTGCCAAGCAAGTAGTGTGTCCTCAATCTTTTAAGGAAAAAACCGATTCACCACAGACCTCCCAACATACCCTCAGAGATGCTTTTGTGTTCCTAGAAACACCGTATCTAAAAATTCTGACTTTGTCCCTTCTGGGCTGCTTTTTGTCTATTTAGGAGTTTTGTTTACCAGCCGTGAATTAAGTGAAGACAGGGAAGGATCAGAAGAAGGAAGAAACAGCAATCAAGTTAATTTTGCCACTTATTCCCACCCTCCACCCAGGGTACAATCTGACGCTGAGAATGCAAGTAGAATGAGGGTTTGCAGTCATTTCCCCAAATGGTCACACCCCCATATTGATGGACAAGAAGAGCTGGTTACTTCTTAGACGGTTGAATGGATACCTGCTGACAGGTGCTGAATCAGCTCCTACTCCTTCAGCCAGAGACAAGGGCCTGAGACCCCAGGCTCTTTGCCTTATAACTTCTATCACTCCATATCCANGTATTTCGGGAGCAGATGCCCCTTGGGAGACTGGTAGCACCTCTTTGCCCTGGTGCTGGGCGCTCGGGTGCTGGGCACGCAGGGGCTGGGTGCTCAGGGGCTAGATACTCAGGGGCTGGGTGCTCAGGTGCTGGGCCTTCAGGGGCTGGATTTCTTCCTCCACCACAGCACCCGAGGGTTTTCCTTCATTTTTTAGAGTCTCCCAAATGTGAGGTTGTAGAGGCAACCAGTGGCAGGAGGGAGCAACGGTGGCCTGTCAGAAACCACAGCTGGTGGGGGAGGAAGCCAGGGCACAGCTCCCAGCCTGACCAGCTCTGGCCTAGGGCTCAGACGGGGACAGGCTGGCAGAAGGGCATGAGTTTTGGGGCTTGTGACAGGGAATGACATCTCTGAGCCACCGCCTGGCCTGCGTGCGTCCCTACGTGGGCTACTTTGCATCTCCGTGCTTCATTCCCGTCTGTGAAGACAGATGCTGCTGCTGTTCTTGTAGGATGCCTTGAGGTCCAGGTGAGCCGGGCAGGCACAGGTGAGGCTGTGATGAGCCTGTCCCCTCCCTCTTGGGCTCCTGACAGATTTCTCATGGTTTCTGGCCTTGTCGGTATCTTGGCTCTGGCTTACGCAGGGCCGGGAGGAGCTCAGTGATGCAGCTGTGGAAAGTAGCCATCAGGACATGCAAATAGTTGCACATAAATATTCATTGGAAGGACTGATGCTGAAGCTGAAACTCCAATCCTTTGGCCACCTGGTGCAAAGAACTGACTCATTTGAAAAGACCCTGAAGCTGGGAAAGATTGAAGGCGGGAGGAGAAGGGGACGACAGGATGAGATGGTTGGATGGCATCACCGACTTGATGGACATGAATTTTAGTAAACTCCGGGAGCTGGTGATGGACAGGGAAGCCTGGCGTGCTGCAGTCCATGGGGTCGCAGAGAGTTGGACACAACTGAGCGACTGAACTGAACTGAACTGAATGACTTTCATGTGGTCTGGGTGTTTTCTCATGTGCCTTGCTCCTTGGAGCCTAATGGTTAAGCACACAGGCCCTGGCACCTGATGCCCGCTATGTGCTCAGCTGTGTGGCTGTGGGCTGGTTACCTAACCTCTCTGTGCCTCAGCTTCCTCACTGTGGATGTGTCTGCTTCTTTACCGTTATTGGGAAAACCCTAATTGTAACAGGGACAGACACGGGACCTCACCTAAGGTCACAGAGCGGATGAGAGCCCATCTTTGAACCCTGGAGTCGACTCCATAGCCAGTGCTCTGAATCCTCCACCATGTACCGTGTTACCTCTTGAGTACGGTCCGTTTCTTTCTGGTCCATTCTAGGTTAGTCCAGTGGAGTTTTTTGCCCTCCGGGGGTGCATGCTGTGAAGTCCGGCTGTGTGTGGGGAGGGGAGGGCGCCAGGACTTTGAGGAGCTGCTCCCAGCTGCCCAAGGAGCTCAGAGCCCAGGGGCTCAGGGTCTGTCCTCAGGCCAGGCCCAAGCCCCAGTTCTGCTCTGGTCCTTCAGGGGACCAGTTGCAGGGGCTTCCGGACCCTGCTGTAATTCAGCCTGAGCATCTGTCTTGTCTGTGTTGGGCCTGCCTCAGATTCTGCTGGGCTGGGGTGGAAGTTCTGCTTTGAAAGCATTTCGGAGCAGGAAATGGCAACCCACTGCAGTGTTCTTGCCTGGAGAATCCCAGGGACAAGGGAGGCCTCGTGGGCTGCCATCTATGGGGTCGCACAGAGTCGGACACAACTGAACGACTGACCAGCAGCAGCAGCAGCAGGAGCTTGAGAAGCAGACGAATGGGCTCAGACCTGTTGCTCACTCGTTCCTGACCATTCCGCCCCACCAGGCCTGATGAGTCTCACGGATGCTGCAGCTGGGGCCCGGCAGGAACCCGGCAACGCATCTGTATCATTCCTTGTCTCGTTCTGGCCAGCGTCAGCCAGGAGGGAGAAGACGGGGTTAGCCTTCTTTGGAACCCACCAGTTAAGAGGAAACCTCAGTGTTTCCACGTGGAATGGTTTAACATAAACCGCAGTCCAGCACCGCGGAGGCCGCCCCAGACGGATCTTGCCAGGGCAGGGTGGCAGCTCACGAGCGCCTC
Organism: Neotragus pygmaeus; assembly: GCA_006410875.1. Lineage (NCBI taxonomy): Eukaryota > Metazoa > Chordata > Mammalia > Artiodactyla > Bovidae > Neotragus > Neotragus pygmaeus. The sequence continues at coordinate 7,136 of SJYV01017668.1, read as the reverse complement.
CTAGTGTCTGAGCTCTTCTCTGCAGGCCTGAGTGGGTGGGCAGCCCTCGGGCCGAGGGACCTGGCCTCCAGGTGACCAGCTGGTGCGTCCCTGAGCCCGCATGGACACCTGCCTGAGGTTCCGTAAGCCCGGGGCTGGTGAGGCTAAGGGAGGGGAGGGCAGAAGGGCAGGGAAACCTCTGGGTCACTTTGTCAGTGACCTTCAGAGGGCAGGAAGCAGGCCAGGGTCCCGCTTGACTGGAGACTGTTGGGAACCTGAGTTATTTAAGAGCCAATCTGTGCAGCAGCTCTGAGCCCAGGAGAATCAGACCGGTCCGGCGAGGACTGGTTTAGGACAGTGGGCCTTGATGGGTCCTGTTGGAAGCTGCTCCACCCTCCTCCACTGCCGGGAGTCAGATAGGCTGAGCTGTGAGGTTCTGGGTGCGGACCGTGGTCTGGGCCCTTGCATAGCAAGCCTGTAAGGTAAATGCAGCATCTCCGGGTTCTGAGCAGCAGAAACATTTAGTAACCTGGTGGGACCCGGGAGTCAAACCAGGTATGTCTGACTGCAGAGCCCTGACCATAGCCCCCACCCTGCTCACCCGGACTCAGCTTCCCCACCTGCATTCTCTGTCTCCGTGGTGCCAGGAGATGGGAACATGGTGTCTGGGGTGTCATGGGGCCCCGGGAGATGTTGGGGTGTCCGGTCTCTGCCTGTGTGGTGGGGGTTTCTCTTTGTTGTTCAGAAGTGGGGACGCAGGTGGGAGGCTCCAGGCAGCATGAATCAGGCTGCCAGGAGTGGGTGGCACGCGTGCCCAGCCTGCTGGAGCCCGTTGGGCAGTCGGGTGAGGCGGGGAGGCCGGGACCTGTTGACAGCTGTTGGCACCGGTGCTCGGAGTCTGTTCTGCAATCCCCCCCAACCCCGGCCCAGCCCCAGGCCTGAATCAGACGCAGGGAGCCCCGAGCTCCCTGAGCCCTTTCACTTGTCCATCCAGAGATGTACCTGAAGGCCGGTCCCATCAGAGATAACAGCTCACTCGCCACCCTGCCTCCATTTCACAGATGAGGAAACTGAGGCCACAGAGCCAGGTGGCTGGCATGAGGGCCTGCCCCAGGGGCCGGGCTCCTCGTCTCCCACTCCCGCGGGCCCTCCACCTCTGTGCCCAGTGCCCTGGGCAGAGTGAAGGCCAAGGTGCCTCAAGTCGGAGCTCTCAGCCAGGTGAGAGTGATGCGGGCTGTGTCGTAAGCGGGGGCTGCCGGGCTGCCTGGATAAGCGTGTGTGGGTTCGTCCCGCCACCCAGCAGTGATTCGGCGCGGGCAGGTGTGGCCCGGGCACCACGGTGGGAGAAGACCCTCCTGGGACTCGGGGTCCTAACTCTCCGTGGCCCCCGCCTGCTGTCTCTGCCCACCCCATCCGTGTTCTCGGTGAGGAAGGGAGAGGCCCGCCGCCCCGAGGCTCTGGTCCAGGCACCCAGCCGCTTCGGGAGATTGGGCCGCTGCTCCGGCCAACGGGAAGGCGCAGCCAGGCCTCCTTCCCCCGAGACGGAGGCCTCCTACGCTCACTCTGGACCCGGCAGGTGACTGCTGGGGATTTGCTGCGTGGCTCCTGAGGAGACCGGGGGGGATGACGTTACGGGCAGACCTTCCATTTCTTGAGAGGCGCGCACATCTAGGAACCCTCAGGGACTGATTGTCCAGGTGCGGCCCTCCCACCCCGTCCTGCAGGAGAGTAAGCCCAGCGTGGCTGCTGATTTGCACGGGTCACCCGGGTATCTGGGAGCTGACTCTAGCTCTGCTCGCAGCGCAGGCTCGCACCGCCTCTTAAATACTGCGTGGTGAAGGCGGGAGGCACTGAGAAGTTGTGCTCCCTCCCGAGATAGTTCAAGGCACTTTGCTTCTCAAAATACACCTGGGATTGGATTGTTTTTAGCCCGCCTTGTGCGGTCCAGGGGCGGGGGTACTCTTGCTGCCACTTGCGCAGAAGGACTTCAAGTGCAGGATGGTTGTTCAGGGCCTCTTTCTGGGGGCCTTGGATCTTGGATGGTTGGAGGAAATGTAGGGTGCCCCTGAGGTGTACCGGGAGCCCCTCAAGTGTCTCCTCTGGCTCTTCAGCCCTTAAAACTAAAATGCCCCCTTCATTTCCTGAGTCCCCCCATGGAGAGGCAGCGAAGCCTCTCCAGTCAGAGCCAGCTGCCTGAGTTCAGTCACTTGAGGCTTCAGCTTCTGTGTCTTTAAAATGGGTCTAAGAAGAGCACCAGCCCTTCTGTGGAGGGAGAGCAGAACGGCGTGTTGTGCAGAGAGCGTTGAGCACATTTCCCACACATGGTGAGCGAGTGGCAAGCCCTGGCCGCTGTCATTTTGGTTGGTGTCCCCATCAGTGTGATGATGGGGGACAGGCCTGGGTGAACCCTGGCGGGGAGGGCCAGCGTCCCCACAGCACCACTGTCCGCGGGGTCTGCAGCGGCGCCCCGGGTGGGTGGGCAGGCGTGCCTGGGCCCTCGGGCCTCCAGAGACGGGGGTCCCCACCTGAGCCGGGAGTGCAGGTCAGGCCGTGGCCGCCCCCTGTTCCCCCAGGACCCCCGCAGGAGGGGCCTTTCACCAGAATCTGGAGCCCACGGGCGTCTGGAGTTGCTCACAGCACCCCGAGGGAAGCTGCCCACACGGGCTCGGGCCTGCGACGCTGGCTCCTTCCAGGCCCCCCGGGCCCATCGGCCTGGCCCCCACTGCTCCGTGTGCTCCACTCGCCGTCGGCAGTTGGAGCGGCATTTTCTCTCGGGGCCAGAGGGCTGTAGGAACGTGAACATCTTCCGCAACAGCCCCGAGGGTCTGCACAGGTGGGGTGCCGAGACCAGTGGGTCAGAGTGCCTGGTGGCTTAGAGTGGACACTCATCCCCTCTCCTGACCCTTGAGCCCACTCCTGGGTTCTGGCTCAGGAAGGGCTCCAGACCCCCCAGGAACTGGAGCCAGGAGTCGCAGCGCATGGGCCCCCCGAATACCTGAAGGGGCTCATGAAGGTGTTTTAATTTCTTTCAAAATTAGAAGGAAAAAACCCCTTGAACCTTTAAGGTCAAAGAAAATGTTAAAAAAAATTTTTGTCTCATGTCAGAAATACATGATACTTTTGAGGCTCGCAGAAATCTGTTAAATTACTTACATTCTTCTTCTGGAAAAGGAGGCCCCTAAAGTCATTGAGCACCAGGCGTGCCCTTGCCGTGTGAGAGCCTCCACACCCCCTCAGCGGGCCTGGGGCCCCGAGTGCCGTGGACCAGGAGGCGTCTGTGGCAGGTGAATGCTCACGGCCCCCGGGCCCGGGTGGGGATGAGGTCTGAGCCTGACCCCATCCAGTGGATGCTTACCCTGAGCTGCTTACCCTGAGCTGCTGTGCGGGGAGAGTAGGGCGCTGCTGTGCGGGGAGAGTAGGGCAGGCTCCCTGGTTGGCAGGAATGTGGCCTTCGGCTCCAGGTTGGGTGAACTTCTGAACCCCGGGGCTCAGCTCCTGAGCTGTTAAGGGCGACCACGACCACCCCAGCCACGCAGCAGCTCCGGTGGTAGACAGCTTCACACATCTTGAGAGACAGCACTGTGGACAGGGGACGGGGCCTCCTGTGGGGTCAAGGGCATCGTGGTCCCGTCGGCCAGAGCCCCTGTGAACGTATCCCTCAGTACACGCGGCACGGGCTTCCTAGAACACACTGGGGGCCGGGGGCTTCTGATGCTATCAGATCAGAAGTCAGCAGACTTTGTGATGCTGGAGGGCAGAGAGGGTGGTCCCCTTCTCCTTGGATTCCAACCTGGAAGGGGTGCCACCTTCCCGAGGAGCGGGCCACATGCTGCCATCTGCACAGGGGCGGCCTGTGCCCACACTTGGCCCCTGCCTGGAGGGAACAGGAGCATCACGGTGGGGGTCTCTGAGAGGCTCTGCTGAGACACCCCCCCTGATGACAGCCCCGGAACCGGAAGGCCCTGCAGGCCTGGAGCCTGAGCCGCCGAAGACCTGTGTCACGCGTCTGCCCTCCTGACCTTCCCGGGGCGCCTGTGGCCACAGCTGGGGCGCTCTGCCGGCGGCTCCCCTCGTGACGCACGGAGCCGTTTGGGGCCTGCAGGGCGCCCTCTGAGCCTGGCCCTTCTCCGATATGCCTGTGTCCTCACCTGGAAGTGGGGGTGCAGCGCTGTCCGGACTTAACAGGCGTGGCAGGGTTGAATGAGAGCATGCTCCTCCCATGCTCGAGTCACACCTGGCCCGAGTTGGAAGCTCCACAGGCGGCCCCGCTGCCTCCACGATTGTCATTATGGCTCACCGCTTGGGGCAGCTCACAGTCTGATGTCAGCCTCCAGCTCTTCTTCTGGGGAGTTGAGGGGACTTCTCAGCCTCCGGTGGCGGGGAGCCCTGCGTCTCCCCTCTGTCGCTCACCACCGGTTACCCTGGCAGTGCGCTCACTGCCCACTCTGAGGCCCTTAGTCGCCAAGCCACTCATCTGGTCCTGACGCCCTGGTCCTTAGTTCACGGGCAGGGGGTCTCTGGATCTTTGTGGAGCCTGGAAATGTTAGCAGCTCACGGCTGTTCCCAGGGAGCCAAGAGGAGGGCCCCAAATCCACAGGCAGCATGCAAGACTCAACAGGGCATGTGTGCACATGTGTGTGTGTGTGAGAGAGAGGGTGTGTGTGCACACATGTGTGTGAGGGCATGTATGCATGTGTATGTGTGAGAAGGCGTGCACGCGCGCATGTTTGTGTGAGAGAGTGTGTGTGAACACGTGTGTGAGGGCATGTATGCATGTGTATGTGTGAGAGGGCATGTGTGCACACGTGTTTGTGTGAGAGGGTGTGTGCGCATGTGTATGTGTGAGGGTGTGTGTGCATGCATGTGTATGTGTGTGAGAGGGTGTGTGTGTGTGTATGCAGGGTATATGTGAGTGTGTCTCCAAGAATGCATGAGTATATGTGTAAGTGTGCACTTGGAGGGTAACTGGTTTTCGATTTTCCTATGCTTCTGAAAATCAGTGCAGAATCTTCTGGTGCAGTTTGGGTCTGTAAGGCTGACACCGTCGATCTGCTCCGAGTGAGGTAGAAAGTTTGGTCGTGGAGAAAACGCAGCCGCCTGCTGCCATTAGATGCTCTTCGGTCCAGCTCTGGACCCTGAGTGTCGCAGCTCAGAATGAGCTTCAGGAAGAGGCAGGAAGAGGGGGAGGGGCTGTGTTCCATTCCAGCAGGTGCCGCTGGAATCGGGGTTGCCAAGCTGTCCTCCCAGCCAAGCCATCGGGAAGGTCCAGCGTGTGCCTGCTCTGCGAGGGGCTCGGGGTCCATAGGAGCATGGTGGGGTGGGCGGGACGCTACATCACCATCCTATCCTGACCTTGGACAACGGACGGGGAGAGGAGGGTCACCTTCTGCCAGCTGTGCCTGGAGCCATGTCGGGTGCTGTGCATGGCAGGGTGGTGGTCAGCCTCTCACACATTACGTATAAGAGGCCCCTCCCAGCTGCTGGGATGTGCCTGGCAAGTATTCACTCATATTTTTAGCTAAATAATAAGACAGTGAAAGACTTCATCAAGTCACTGAGAGAAGTCCAGGGTCATCCCGAAGGCTTCGTCTCTCATGTCCTGCGCTGACCCCCTGCAGTCACCTCCTGTCCCCTCAGGATCGCCGTGGCTGCAGCTGCTGGACACCAGCTGGCCGTGACTTCAGCCATCGGGATGGTTATTTTCTGAAGAAAGCAGTCGGAGATCCTCAGAGCCAGGATTGGCGCTGCCCTTCAACACGGGCTGTCTCATCTGTCTTTTTTTGATCCACCAGACTTACTATCAGGGTAAATCCAGACTGAGGGCTGAAGTTTAGGCAACTTGGAGGAGAGGGGCATTTTAAGAAAAAGAATACCGTAGATTAATGAATGTAAAATTAGGTTGGAAAGAATTGAAAACATATGTCCACACATATGTACATGAGTGTGCACAAACGTGTACATGAGGGTTCAGAGCAGCATCATTCATAACATCCCCAAAGTGGAAACAGCCCAGATGTCCGTCCACTGACGAACGGACAGGCAGAGTGCGGCCTCTCTCCAGGCAGTGGGGTGCTATTCACATGTGGAGGAAAATGAGGTACTGATTCACGCTTTGACGAGGATGAGCCTTGGAAGTGTTATGATGGATAAAAGAAGCCACACACACGAAAGCCGCATGCTGTGTGGTTCCATTTGTAGGAAATGTCCAGAACAGGCAAGTCTGTAGAGATAGAAGGCACATTAGTGGTGGCCAGGGGGCTGCAGGGGAGCCAGGAATGGTGAAGGGCAATTGACACGTTTAGGGGTTTTTAGCTTAAACTACTTGACACATTTAACATTTTTTTCAGAAATGTTCTGAAATTAGATAGTGGTGAAGGTTGTATAATATTGTGAATGCAGTAAAAGCTATTGAAGTACACTTTAAAATGGTAAATTTTATGTTATGTAAGGGCTTCCCTTGTGGCTCAGCTGATAAAGAATCTGCCTGCAGTGCAAGAGACCTGGGTTTGATCCCTGGGTTAGGAAGATTCCTCGGAAAAGGGGAAGGCTACCCACTCCAGTATTCTGGCCTGGCGAATTCCGTGGGTTAGTCCATGAGGTCGCAGAGTCAGACACAACAGCAACTTTCACACGTTCTGTCAATTTGACTTCAATTAAAAAAATGACTGAACATATATCTAGGGCCCTGGAAGGCGCCTATGCTGTTTAGGGACATTAAACCAAAGACTCATTAGCTTCGTGGTAAATTCACCCCTGCTTAATACGTTGGCTTTTCATTCTGTCTGTCGCCTAATGGTCAAAAGATAGCTACTGTGGCACCGGCTGTCACGGCCACCTTCAAGGCACTGCCAGTGGGCTTTCCTCCCATGAGTGGCCCTTTTAAGTGGCTCTCCCAGTGGTGCCCACCTTCCCTGACTGCTGGGCTTCCAGATGTGTCCTTGGAACTGGGTCACATGAACATGCTGATGAGGGCTTCTCAAGGAGGAAGTACCTGGCAAAAGGCAGTGAAATTGTCACAGCCGACTTAGCCAACCGTGATTCTCTGCCTAGGAATGGGCATCCATGACTGCCTCAGACAAAATTGGGATTAGAGTCGCCAGAAAAACAGCCTTTCTGCCTCCATGACACCCCCACTCCATTCTTCAAATAGCCGCTGG
>SJYV01017667.1:0-14157 GCA_006410875.1 Neotragus pygmaeus | reverse complement strand
GGAGAAGGAAACGGCAATCCACTCCAGTGTTCTTGCCTGAAGAATCCCAGGGACAGGGGAGCCTGGTGGGCTGCCATCTATGGGGCCGCACAGAGTCAGACACGACTGAAGCAACACAGCAGCAGCAGCAGAGCTTAACTATTATACAGGAGATGGATAAACAACAAGGTCCTCCTGTACAGCACAGGAAACTATACTCAATATCCTGTGAGAAATGGTGATGGCAAAGAATATGGAAAGGAATATATATATGTACAACTGAGTCACTTAACAGTAAAGAAGAAATACAATATTGTCAATCAACTATACTTCAATAATTTTTTTTAAAAAACATACACCCTTTTTACTATATGTGAATTTAAAGTAATTTTAAAACTTAAAAAGAAAGTGTTCAAATGAAAACCTGCTTAAAGGATCTTTTTTCTTTCCAATTCACTCTTTTTTACAGTTTTATGGAGGTTGTGATTTACATTCCATGAAACTCACGGGCATGAGAGATCTTTAGGAGCACTGGAAATATTCTAGAACTGACTGGCGTAGAGCTTGCATAACCCTACTTATTTATTAAAAATCACTTAGCTATACACTTAAAATACCAAAGCATCATCAAGGATTCCAAGAATGAGTGGCTTCTCAAAAGGGACCAAGAAAAGAGGCTTGTTTTCCACCTTTTGTGTTTGTTGAGATATAATTCAGGACCTAGAAAAAGTTAGCTTCCAATACTAATTATGTTTGAGCAGTTATCAAAGAACTGTTGGAGGCTCAAAGTTGAATAAGTCAGATTTTGCTTGTAGAAATTTACAATAAAATTAAGATCAAAACCTCAAACAACAACAACAAAAAGCTGTTGAAAGCGAAAGCTATCATTTAAAAATATAAACAGTAGTCCCCTACCCACAGTTTCACCTTTTGCAACTTCAGTTACCCACAGTCAACTGCAGTCCAAAAACATGAAATGGAACATTCCAGAAATAAACAGTTCACAGTTTTAAACTGCACACCACTCTGAGTACTGTAACGAAATCCTGTGCCTTCCCGTGCCATCCTGCTCCTTCCCTTGCCATCCTGCTCCTTCCCGTGCCATCCTGCGCCTTCCCGTGCCATCCTGCGCCTTCCCGTGCCATCCTGCTCCTTCCGTGCCATCCTGCGCCTTCCCGTGCCATCCTGCGCCTTCCCGTGCCATCCTGCGCCTTCCCATGCCATCCTGCACCTTCCCGTGCCATCCTGCTCCTTCCTGCCCCAAGAGATGACGTGCCATTGGCCAGTGTGCCCACCCTTTGGGCACTCAAGTGTTAGCAGAGATGAATGGTGAGGTACTGCAATGCTTGTGTTCATGTAAGCCTTATTTTACTTAATAATGGCCCCAAAGCACAAGAGTAGTGATGCTGGCAGTTCAAACATTCCCTTCCTGTGCCTTGTTTATAAATAAAACTTTACCACAGGTATGTATGTATGTGGGAGAAAAAAAAACCCACTATATGCAGGGTTCAGTACTATTTGAAGTTTCAGGCATCCCCTGTGTATGTCCACAGGGACATCCACCCTGTGGATAGGGCAGACTACTGTATTGTATTTTAACTTATTCATATTACATGGGTGCCCTTATTTGTGAATGTGTGACTCCTAAGATAGGCTGTACACTCCTAGAGGGCAGGCACCACAACCTAATCACCACCAAGAGCACAACCCACCTGTACTAAAAGTTTAATGTAGTCCCTTCTAAAAATGCAGAGGTACGAGATTCCTCCTAGCTGGAATCCGGGTACAATGTAAGCGAAATCTAACTCACAAAGGCAACACTGAGAACAGAAAACAGAAGGAAGTGTCGGGGTAGGTGTAGGAGGGAGAGCAAAATTGGAATACGAGGTAGTCTGGAGAGGATAAAATGCATTCTTAGGCTGTGAGTTAGAAGACGAAAAAGAAAACAGTCAAAGTCAGCAAATCCACAGAGCTTATCCCAAAGCTTCTCAACTAATTTTTCTTTCATATTACCCAATTTACACCTCAATTTCTCTTCTTCAATAGTGCTCTCAGCATAAAACCTTGAGTTTGTATATCACCAATTTATCCTAACTCCAGTCTGGCTGATTTATTTCACATTTACAGAATCCTTGTGGATGAAAAATATCACAGGCTCACATTACTAAACTAACCAAAAATAAATAAAAAATGTGATGAATATTTCAGGTTCTTTCATTTTAAAAAAGATCACATAATGGAAAATATAAACAACTAGCAATATTTTTGTCATGCACAACAAGACGTTTATACGTATTCCTTGCTTTGTAACAATTCTCATTCAGAAACCTTAATGCAGTCATCCATCTCCAAGTTGACTGCTGTCACAAATTGTATATGACTGCAAAACCAAGAAGAGGCTCTCCTTCAGTGGTTTTATAATTCACCTTTCCAAAACTTTCATTTTGAGACCACTCCTCCAGAAATACCTTTATTTACTTACATCCTATGCCACAAAGTGAAAGCCTTAAGAAATAATGAATATAGTCTCACTTATGACAAGTTATTATCATGTAATAACTACTGAGTGTATGATCATTTCAAACCTATGATCCCAAGAGAACCTCACTTACCTTCCTAAAATACTGCTAAGAAGTCTAATACTGACCTTGGTTAAAAAAGAAAAAAAGGACAGACAACGGAGGAGTCATCACAAAATAAACAAAGCAGAAGCCAGAGTTGGGGGATGATTCAGGGGGTAATGAGAGCTATAGGAGAGTGACAGATGAAGTTCAGCTCGCAGGACTGCTGCTGACCTCCTGCTCTGTGATCCATTTGCACCCCTGCGGTAGGGGACCCCTGTCCTATGTGGCTCCATTTACATATTTATATGACAAACCTAGACATCATAGTAAAAAGCAGAGATGCCACTTTGCCGACAAAGGTCCATATAGTTAAAGCTATGTTTTTTCCAGTAGTCACGTTTGGATGTGAGAGTTGGACCATAAGGGAGACTAAGTGTCCAAGAATTGATGCTTCCAAACTGTGGTGCTGGAGAAGACAGAAAGGAGATCAAACCAGTCAATCACCCTGAATATGGAATGACTGATGCTGAAGCTCCAATAACTTTGGCCACCTAACGCAAAGAGCCAACCCACTGGAAAAGACCCTGATGCTGGGAAAGATTGAGGGGTGGCAAGAGGAAAAGGCAGTGACAGAGGATGAGATGGTTGGATGGCATAACCAACTCAATGGAAACAAATTTGAGCAAACTCCATGAGATAATGAAGGACAGGGAAGCCTGGCATGCTGCAGTCCATGGGATCGCAAAGAGTCAGACACTACTTAGCAACTCAACAACAACAACAAATACACTCATAATTAAATATGAATAAGTGGTAAAACTATAAAGAAAGCAAGAGATCTAAGCAAAACTTAGGACAGTGGTTATCAACAGGGGACCAGAAGGGACGGGATAAAGAAAGTACAAACAGGAAATCATTGGAGATGTCTAGGTGTGTGTGTGTGTACTCTTTAGTATAAAAACTTCATAATCATAACATTCTGAACCAACAGAAGGACAGACCTATGATCGAACAGAAAGAAAACTTTCATACATTTTCAATTAAAATACTTTAAGTACACTTGAGGATCGGAGTTTAAGTACTTGCCAAGAGGGAAGTCTCAAAATTCAGAACTCAAACAAGGTTTCCCTGGTTCAATTTGGTATTTATTCCTCCGTTTTAGAGAACCAAAAAGTTAGCTTGACTAATTTATAAAATATATGTAAATTTCATTCACAAATAACAAAGTCAAAGGGAGAAATCATGGGAAGCAGCAAATGTCAAAAGTCTTAGGTAACCCTCTGCGTAGCTGGCAAATATATAGATAAGTGGCATACAGGAAGAATCAAACACACAAGCCAACTTTGTTTCACTCTGTTTTGCTTTACTGCACTTCACAAATACTGCTTTTTTGTTTTACAAACTGAAAGTCTGTGGCAGCCTCACACAGAGCAAGTCTAAAGTGTCAGTTCTCCAATAGCAATTATTGCATGTCTCTGGGTCACATTTTGGTAATTCTCTCAATATTTCAAATTTTTTCATTGCTAATATATTTGTTATGATGATCTGAGATCAGTGATCTTTGATGTTACTACTGTTAACTGTTTTGCACTTTTTTATTAAGGTATGCACATTTTTTAAATATAATGCTTTTGCACACTTAAAATTACAGTATAATGTAAACGTACTTTTATAGGCACTAAGAAATCAAAAATGTGTGTGACTCCCTTTATTGCAACAATATCTCTTTTATTGCAGAGGTCTGGAACTGAGTCCATAGTATCTCGGAATTGTGCCTGGAGAGGCAGAAATTGACTATGCAATAATCAGTGCAGCCCCAACTTGCAAAGAACAACAGAAGAAGGGAAGAACAGCTACTGAGGTCCTTCTATGCCAAGGCATTTCATATGCACTGCTTTTGAACTGCCTCAACAATGCAACGTGTTCTGTATTATCTTCATTTTACAAATATGAACAGACTCAGAGAACAAAGAGAGAAGACATTCCTCAGTGAATATTCCCAATGCCCATTCTGGCTCCAAGAAGCTCAGTGAGCCAGACAGATGAGCATGAATGTTCAGAAGGGGACTACAACAATACCACAGACGTTAAGGCAACTATACACAAGAGGAGGAAATGAAGCCAAAATAAAAATCAGAACGGACAATTTCTTCCTTCTGAAACTGTGCCAAGGCTTCTACATCCACTTTAATACTCCACTAAATATGAGAGCAAATGGCTGCTTACCTGTGCCCGGGATGGTAAATAGCTGTGTTGATTCCATGAGGATAATGACTGCTGAAGCTGAAACAATGGCTCTCCTGATAGCTCTGATGTGTTCCAACACTAAATTCAAGAAGGTAAGTAAGAAATAAATACCATTAAACCACAGTGAGATGCCACCAAATACCCATTAAAATAATTATAAAGACAGACACCACCAAATTCATATCCTTAAATATTGCTGAGGATGTAAAACCACCAGAACTTTGATAAATTATTAGTAGGACTATAAATGCTATACCCACTCTGAAAAAGGTCTGGCAATCTCTTATGAAAAAACAAACTATATCCACCCTATGACTCAGGAATTCCATTCAAAGATACTAAGCCAAGAGAAATGAAAGCATTTAACCATAAAGACTTACACAAGAGTGGTCACAGCTGTTTTATTTACAAAACTGGAAACTGAGAGCTCCATCAACAAAAGAATGGATAAACAGATATGGAGTGCTATGGACTGAGGATTTTTGATCCCCACAGATTGTTTGTATCCCCCCAAATTCATTTAAGACCCTAATATCAATGTGATGATATGTGGAGGTAGGATCTTTGGGAGCTATTAGGTCAAGATGGGTTTAGTGTCTTTATAAGAAGAGGTCAGACAGCTAACTAGCTGTCTCTCTATCATGTGTGGATATAAGAAGTGGGCAGTCTGCACCCAAAAGAGAGCTCTCACCAGAACCTGAGCAGGCTGGAACCCTAATCTCAGACTTCCAGCCTCCAGAACTGTCAGAAATAAATTTCTGTTATTGCTAAGCCACCCAGTTATGGTATTTTGTTATAACAACCCAAACTAAGACTAGTGAGATAGTCATACAACGAAGTACTAAGCAGCCATAAAAAGAATAAACTATTGATGCATATAAAAATAAGAATGAGTCTCAAGATACGTTGAATGAAAGAAGAAGACTTAAACGAAAAGAGTACATGCTCTATGAGTCTGTTCATGTAAATCACTAGGACAGGCAAAACTAATCTATGATGAAGAAAAATTATAAACAGCAGTTCCTCTGAGGGTAGGAATGGACAAAGCTTTACTAAGAGGAGGCATGAGGCAACTTTCTTGCTTGATGGTAGTGTTCCGTATCTTGACAGGACTTTGAATTGCACAAATGTATGCATTTGTCATAATTCACTGGCTGGTACAGTTAAGATTTGCACATTTCATTGCATGCAAACTTTCTCAATCGAAAGAAAACCGTAAGTACATTCTGAACGTTAATTAATCATATGCATACTAAAATATGCATGGCAACTCACTCCAGTATTCTTGCCTGGAAAATCCCATGGACGGAGGAGCCTGGTAGGCTACAGTCTACACAATCACAAAGAGTCAGACAAGACTGAGCAACTTCACTATCACTATACTAAAATAATAAGTACTGACTCTGAAATACATTAAAAATAGGATTGATTAATGGCCAGAGAACTAGATAGAAATATGACACAGTATGTACAACAAAATGCTAAACAGAATTTAAGTGGAGGTATATGAGAGCTTACTACAAAATTCTTTCAACCTTTTTAAAATTATATACAGATTTATTTAACAGAGCATAGACTAACAGCTGATCCTTTTAAATTTCTCTTAAGTGTGAATGATATTCATTCACACTTAAAAGGGAGATATTCATATCTCCCCTTTTTTTCTTAACATACATATTTTATTGAAGTATAGTTGACTTACAATGTTTCAGGTACACAGTGAGGTAGTTCAGTAATACACATATATTATTTTTCAGATGATTTTCCATTATAGGTTGTTATAAGACACTGACTACAGGCTCCCTGTGCTACAGTAAATCAACCTTTCTTTTATATTTGCAATTTTTCATAATAAAATGCTGAAAGGAAAAAAAAAAAAAGCACCAAAATCTAACACTAAAGCAAAGAAGTAAACATTATTTCAAACAGGGCATCTCAAATAAAGTGTATTTTTACCTTACAAGGTAGCTTCTAAGTTCTCCTCTGTAATTGATGACCAAGAGTTCTGCAGACCACTGTGCACTTGCTTTATATTCTAAAAATATCAGCCCAGCAATGGCATAGCTCAAATCACCTGCTAAACTAGATGCCTACGGAAGAGAGAGAAATTAAGTCACTAAAAAATACTAGATATAGGTTACCACATGTATAATGGAAGGATATTCAAGACACTGGCCTTGCCAGGCGTACCTTAAGATAGCCCCAGAACTGATCGTATATGAAGAATCATCTATGCCAAAGTGCCCAGAACTACACATCCAAGTCTAGACCAGCCCTCCTAACCACAGGCTGGAACCACATCATCCTCTTTGGATGAGATGTTCACTTAGTAACTGAATTTCTGTTCAGACTATATTTCCATTGCAAAATAAGGGGAGAAAAATAAAAAAGAAAAAAAACTAATCCTATCATTCAGCCTCAAAGAATTTTAAGATACAGAATTCAGATACAAGCTCTCAAATGTTAATTCCCACTGCCAGTAGTAACCAGTGTTACATTAAAAAGAAAGACATAAGAAGAAAGAAGTCTCCAGTTATTTCCATTTGCTTAATCAGCAATTTAATGGGAAGGACTCTTAAAACAGTCACTCAATGCGAGCCTTTTTCCACCAACTAAATATCAGGCTATATTTGCTAGTTCTGGAGACATGTGCACCTTAGGAATCATATTCATCTCCCTGAGTGGACCCTCACTGTCTAAAACCACTCAATAAAATATCAATAGTGTAGCCACATATGGCTATGGAACATCCGATAGATACAAACATAGATAAGCTAAAAACATAAAAAGACACACCAAATTTCAAAGACTTAGTACTGAAGAAATACTGTGAAATATTTTATTGATAATTTTTACAGTCATTTCAACATGCAATCATTTTGGATATGTTAAATAAAATTAATTTCACCTGTTGAACTTAATGTTACTAAAAAATTTTATATTACATGTGATCACATTTACAGCTCACATTAAATTTCTATTGAACAGTGTTAGGGCTTCCCAGGTGGCGCTAGTGATAGAGAACCCAATGTCAATGCAGGAGATAAAAGAGACGTGAGTTCAGTCTCTGGGTCGGGAAGATCCCCTGGAGGAGGGCATGGCAAACCACTGCAGTATTCTTGCCTAGAGAATCATATGGACAGAAGAGTCTGACAGGCTACAGTCCACGGGGTCACAAAGAGTCGGACACAACTGAAGTGACTTAGCACAAACAGTGCTACTCTAGAAAATAGTAATTCAACCTTCTTTGTTTGGTTCCCCAGAACTTCTATAACATGAGCACAGTGTACTTTTTCAAGTTTCTCCACTCATTTTTAACAAAAACCATTTTTTATATCCTTGGTTCTCACTCCCAGCTTCTCACTAGCATCAGTTGAAAGGCCTGAAACATTATCCTTCAGGTCCTGCTCAGATCGATTAAGTCAGACTTTCTCTGGGTGTAGCCTGGGAGATCCAGTAATTTGTTTTGTTTCATTTTCTGTTCTTTATAAAGCTTCACAGGTGATTCTAAAAAGCAGCCAGAATTAGGACCACTGTTGTTCCTGCCCTGTATTTTGGTTCTCTTGAGGAAGGAGGATACAAAGTTTAAAAAAAAAAAAGAAAGAAAGCACTGAACTCCTAAAAGAGACACTAATTAACTGGATTACCAGGGGAAAAGTCATTTTATTCCTCACAGTTTAAGCTCTCTAAACTGTAAAATGAGGATACTATGTACCCAGTCTACTCAAAGGGTGTTGTGAATATTACCCAGGAATATACATCAGTCATTAATGAAATACAAAGCACTACAAAAATATAAGTTACTACCACCATTAATTTTTTTTTCTTCACCCTCCATCTCAATTTCTACCCTTCTATGGTAACAAATTCTAACTCCTCTCAGGCTGGTTCTGTTCCAATGGCCCACTGACTTCTTTCCTTCACTGGAACTTTATTACCACTTTCTACACCTCTTATTTAGTACTTACTTACTACCATCTTGTAATAATGGTAGATTAGTTTGAGTAAGCTCTGGGAGTTGGTGATGTACAGGGAAGCCTGGTATACAACCCATGGGGCTGCAAAGAATCAGACACATCTGAGCGACTGAACTGAACTGATGTCTGCATAGTGCATTTCAAAATACAAAAAAGACATATTTCATGAACAGCCCTCTAACTAGATCTTAACTCCACAGCTTATTATCCTGATTTATATTTCCTCTTTCATCACATTCATTCTAGTACCTATACATAAAAGGCAGTTTTTTGGGTATGTACATACCGGAGTAATAACGAAGAGCTCACTTCCCATGAGATCAAACACCCTCACAGTTCCCATGCTTTCAGCATAGGCCAGCAGGGTGCAGTCGTAACTCCATGCCACACGCCTCCACTGTGGTTTTGGATCTTTTGGAACTAGAATGAAAAAGGAAGTGCTTTTAACATTATAAAGATAGTTAACGTACAGTTTCTGCAGCAAGCAGAGTATTCAAGTATTACATCATTTCCTAAAGGTCTCTAACACTCCCATTTAGGAGAAAAGAACAGCTCCCAAAAAGCTACTTCAAGGAAGAGGGGCAAAAGTAAACCATGACAAGCTTTGCCCCACTTACTTGAGAATGAGGTCTACTGACCCAGTGGTCTACTGAATGCTGAGCAGGTCCTCATCCAGGAATGATATCCCTCAAAATACTTATGAAATTAAGAGATCAACAGCATAGAATATGGGCAGAAAATTATTCCAATCCAGGGAGCTAAGTTCCTCCAAAGGCAAAAATAAAAGAAAATTTCAACTGCCAATCTTTTATATATGTATTTTATCTTTTAAATACATATTTCAAATACAGATGCTGAAGAAAAACAAAGGGAAATTATATCAACACAGTATTAGAAAGAGAAAAAATACGTATTAGTCAGGTGAATCAAGAACTGTTTGTTCTCAATCACACAATTATAAAACCTGGAGAATCAACACCTTACTAATCCAACACCTGATTTTTTCTTCTGATTCAAATTTTTCAGTACAATAACAGAAAGGCTACCAGCTGCAAAAGAAAAGGGGGCTGTGCAGCTCTGAACTGCATGAGGTTGGTTTGAGGTTTCTGCTGTTTCCTTTGCTTCCATTTCCCCATAATAGAATCCCAGAACTGAAGAACCAGGAAGGACCAGTGCCTTGCCTTGACCAACAAAAACTCCAAATAATTAGGAGACTCCAGGTGACCCAGGAGTCAGGATACAAAGCCCAGAGTCGCAACCTGCCGCTGCCCCACACAGTGCTGGCTCCATTACAGCGCACAGTCCCTAAGCCAGAGCCTGGACTTAGCCTGAGGACTACTGCCTCAGAAGTGCTTCTGAGATGTTTCACCTTTTCTCTCTTCCTCTGCTAATATCCCAAGTCAGGCTCATCATCTCTGGCTTAGACTCTCATAACAGCCTCCTCACAGGTCTCCCCAACTTCAGGCTCTTCCCTCCTAACCTTTCCTCAACTGTATCCCAAGTTACCTTTGTCAAAAAGAAAGGTGAACAGAGCCCATCCTTCCCCTCCTTTGAAATCCCTGGTGCTTGTCCATTTCCAACAAAATCAAGTCCAAACTCCTTCACAGACGTGAACGGCCCTTCACCAAAGGTCCCCTCAGGGCTTTCCAGTTCTCCTCCCACCCTTTCCTCCATCATCCACCTTGGAACTCACCATTAACACAACCACCTGGCACACAAACCATGCACGCTCTAGTCTGTAACTTCCACACACATTGCTGTTTCTACCTGGAAGGTTCATCTCCAATGTTATTCAAAGGCTTCTTGTTGGTGACAACCATCTGTGGTAACAAACTGTCACCTCTTCCTTCTTTGACATTTATCGAAACAGACTGCCCTCCTCTCTGTGCTCCCAAATGTGCTCTACAAAAGTCCCTTGGCATTTATCGCATCAGACGATGTGATTACATGAGTGTTTCCCCCTCAAGTCTCTGAGACAAGGTCTTACTCGTCAGTGCCATCCCAGGACCTGGAACAAGATGTCTCACTAATGAGCAAAGCCCAGGAAAAATCTATAATAAAGGTAAGGGTTTACCATTCCTTAGGGACTAACAATTAAACATGAATTATATGACTGAAGTCTTTTTTCCACCTAAAAGAGGAATATTATAGAATTCAAACCTCCCTCTTATCTCTACAATATATATAAAATATGTTCTGTTCATGGGAAAAATACACACGACTTCCTTGAGAATCTTGTTTTCAAAAGGTGAAAAGCATACTAAAAAAGCCAAGAGAGGCCCTTGAATACAGGAGGGTCTAGTGAATTTTAAGCCTAACAAAGAAGTGCATACACTTTGGAAAAGCAATTTTTAAGATGACAATAAAGTGAAAAAAGTCACTTCTCTGTCCTCACATAGCTTTAAAAAAAATAATGAAACCTGTAAGTAAGTTTACGCACAGGATGATAACAACACAAGACTCCGAGACCCATATACACACAGATGCTATAGGAACACCAGCAAGAGGACAATTTAATGTCTGAAAAATATTAATGTGCTAAACAAACACTGCAACATTTTTCCATTATTTCTGTTTTAGCTGTGATAACAGATCTTTCCTCTTATTTCATTTTTATAGGAGGATAAACAGATTTACATACAATATTCTGTATCTGTCTGAAATAAGCCCCATCTGAAGGGAATTTGTTTTTACTATCACTTCTAGTTATAGCCAGCCGCTCCAGAAAACTCAGCATGTGTTCTCGCCCAAATAAAGATATGTTTTCACTACAAGATAAAATTTCACCTAACAGTATGAAAATGAAGATGGTATCACCAGATTTTTCCAGCATTCTGTATGGTTTTAGAGAGGAATGAACAGCACAGATTTTTACAAAGCCAGCGTCAACGGAGTTTTCTGAAAGTATTCAAAAAGGAAAGGCTGACGATAAGAGTTAACCAGTAATCTGACAATTACCCCATTCCTGGAGAAGCCGTTTAAACCTGCTCTCGTCCAGGACCAGCTGCTGAGCTGGCCTCCACCTCAGAGCTTCCGTCCACTCGGCCTGGAACTCTTTTCCCCGAACCCGTCCCAGGCTCCTTTCCGTCTTTCACATCTCCATTTAAATCTCACTTGCTCAGGCAGCATTCTCCAGCTGCCCTGTCTCAGCAGCCTCAAGGCCCCACTGTTCTCCTCCATTCCGATGATTCCATGTCTTTCACAGCCCTTATCCCAAATCAGTATAAACGTCTACTTCTCACTGTCTGCCTTGTGCATTAAACTATTAATTCCACAATGTCAGATGCTGTGTCCATTCTGTTCATAACTTTATCCCCAGCGCTGGTGCACAACAGCAGCCCAGGGCTGAAGAAGCACACTGCAGTCCAGTGCTCATGTACCCAAATTAGAAAGGGAAAAGGGGAAGAACTGAAAATAAGGAACCCTGGGCTTTGTTCTCAGTGCCGCTGTAAAACGGCTGGGTGTGACCACGGGGCGGTCACCAAGGGTTCAATGAACACTGTCTCCCAAACACTCTGACTCTGACACCAAGATCCAGTGAGCAAGAACAAACAGGCAGGACCAGAAGACACACAGAGGAGTTAATTATCGAAATGTGNAGTGGAATGTTTCAACATTATTTATTTTTTGTCTCAACATTATTATTTATTATTTGTCTCAGTATTTAAATTTAATGTATTAATTACAAACAGAAATTTGCAAGTACTCACTGTCACCTAGAAATAAATACTCAAAAGATAATCCATTTAGCATCAATACTTATTTTTTTTCCTTTTGGAGTGTCAAATCTGTCAGGCAGTATTCTGGGACCTTTGATGAATATTAGAAAATGTTATGGTCCATCTGATCAATGTGGGATTAAAAAGCAAACGTGAAACAATAACAAAGAAAACAGCATGCTGGTTACCTCACCCATTTAACATGAAAATCATCTGACTCAAATGAAATAAAAGAGGATGAGGTCTTTTTCTTTTTGCTCTGAAATTTGTGATGCTATGAAAAAAATCAACAAACCATAGAAAGATTCTAAGTCATGCAGAACTATTTAAATCAGTGTAATAAAAACTTGCAATTTAAAAAGATGCCTTCTGTAGAAAGAGGAATTGATCGCTTCTGTACATTGCACTGAAATACGCTTTAATAATCCTAAAGTCATCTGGGAACACACATACTAATATATATATTATCAAGTATTCATAGAAGTTATTTAGCTTCTTGCATCAACTACCTTTAAAGAAAATAGCATGTTGTATAATTTTGCCTTCAGAATTTTTCTCTTTCTTCACATAATTTTGAATTCTTTTCACCACGCATGTGTCCATGCTAAGTCACTTCAGTCGTGTCCAACTCTCTACAACGCCATGGACTCCTCTGTCCATGGAATTCTCCAGGCACGGATACTTGAGTGGGTTGCTATTTCCTCCTCCAGGGGATCTTCCCCACCCATGGATGGATACTGTGTCTCCTTCGGTGGTAGGTGGGTCATTACCACTAGTGCCACCTAGAAAGCTCTCTTTTCACTTTTCATCTATAAAAATAAATTTAATTATAAATAGTTATTAAGTTGAACAAGAAGTTTAAAAATTTTAACCAGAAGATTGTAGTGCAGAGAGCCATCAGCCCTCTTAGAGTGTCCCAACAGCATTGGATGCAAAAACTATAGATGAAACTCCAGCTATGGAATGGGAAGACAGAAGCCAAATAGAGTTGACATGGGCACTAAGCTTGAAGAGGAAATAATAATTTCACTGAATTTATAAGTTGTCTATTAAATTCTAGATTTCATTCCAATTTCAGGGCTATTTGAAGCCACCTGGAATCTGAGAAGGAAACTTTTATCAAACTTACAATAGGGAGAACATCCCAAGTCCAAAGATCAGAATTTCTCATCAGGATGGTTTCATCTTAAACTTGTGTAGGGAGAAGTAGACAAATTATAGGTAGGTGATGTTATAGTTGGAATTGTTTTTATAATCAGAGAGATTTTCAGTCAGTCACCTGAACAGGAAATATTTTTCTCTGTGTCCAACTAACTTGGGGAGAACAAACCACTCAGTTAAAAATTTATAACACAAAGAATAGAAGTATAGAGTTGTCTTCATCTGGTCTTAACACAAAGAAAAAGGTGTTTATTTGCGAGTTTTATCTAAAGTCACAGGCTTCTCTGCTGGCTCAGTTGGCAAAGAATCTGCCTGCAATGTGGGAGACCCGGGTTTGATCCCTGGACCAGGGAAGATCCCCTGGAGAAGGAAATAGTAACCCACTCCAGTATTCTTGACTACAGAACTCCATGAACAGAGAAGCCTGGTGGGTCATGTGGGGACCCACAGTCCATGGGGTCACAAAGAGTTGGGCATGACTGAGCAACTAACACACACACACACACACAC
>SJYV01017665.1:0-11872 GCA_006410875.1 Neotragus pygmaeus | reverse complement strand
AAAAAAGGCAAGGTGCCCGTGGTTAATAAATTACTGTATTATACTACCTGTCTTCTAAATAAGATTTTCTCTGAATATCATACACCAAGACGTTAACACTGGAAGTATCTACAAGGAAATTTTATTTTACATATGTCTATATGCACTGATATTATCTTAAAAATACAAATCAGAAGAATTACAAAAACAAGTAGAAAACAAGTGTATCACTTATATGTGGAACTACCAGTTTAAAACAAGTAGATATAATTATAGGTTGACATATAGGAACCCCAACATAACCACAAATCCAAAGCTTTGATGTTGGTGGTTTAGTCACTAAGTCATGTCCGATTCTTGCAATCCCATGTACTATGCCTGCCAGGCTCCTCTGCCCATGGGATTCTCCAGGCAAAAATACTGGAGTGGGTTGCCATTTCTTTCTCCAGGGGATCTTCCCAACCCAGGAATCATACCCGGGTCTCCTGCATTGCAGGCAGATGATTTACCAACTGAGCTTTGATAGACGCTGCTGCTGCTGCTGCTAAGTCGCTTCAGTCGTGTCCGACTCTTGTGCGACCCCATAGACAGTAGCCCACCAGGCTCCGCCATCCCTGGGATTCTCCAGGCAAGAACACTGGAGTGGGTTGCCGTTTCCTTCTCCAATGCATGAAAGTGAAAAGTGAAAGTGAAGTCACTCAGTCGTGTCCAACTCCCAGCGACCCCATGGACTGCAGCCTACCAGGCTCCTCTGTCCATGGATTTTCCAGGCAAGAGCACTGGAGTGGGGTGCCATTGCCTTCTCTGATCTAAGAATGCTACTATGGTACTATTTGTAAAAGCATAACATTGCAAACAATCTCAATGTCTATTAACAAGAAACTGGATAAATTATGGCTGTCCTTTTGAAGCAAGAATTATACAGTCATTTAAAAATGAAGTAATAAAAAGTAAAATAAAAAGTATGAAGTGATTGTGTATTTCTTCTCATGAAACAACATCACTGACCTACTGCAGAGAAAAAATAATAGCTCTTAAAACATTAGGATTCCACTCGTGTAAAATTATATACATAGATNGTCATTTAAAAATGAAGTAATAAAAAGTAAAATAAAAAGTATGAAGTGATTGTGTATTTCTTCTCATGAAACAACATCACTGACCTACTGCAGAGAAAAAATAATAGCTCTTAAAACATTAGGATTCCACTCGTGTAAAATTATATACATAGATAAAACCTGAATAGAGAAGGGTACACACTAAAATGTCTGCAAAATGTTGATCAGTTATACCTAGGTAGCTGGATTGTCTTTTGTCTTTTATTTTTCTGGATTGTCTGAATGTTTTACCATGAGCATGTATCCTACTTACAAGGCAATGTTTTACTTTTAAAGTTTTATACATTTAAAAATACCTAACATTTCATTTACTCAAGTTTAGATAATTTATTATATGTCATTAATATAGCTTAGAATAAGTTAAGGATTGGATGCAGGAAATGTCATTGTTTTTAAAAATGTGATAGATGCACAAAAACCAAAAAGAAAACACAAAAGTACCAATCAGNCATTTCATTTACTCAAGTTTAGATAATTTATTATATGTCATTAATATAGCTTAGAATAAGTTAAGGATTGGATGCAGGAAATGTCATTGTTTTTAAAAATGTGATAGATGCACAAAAACCAAAAAGAAAACACAAAAGTACCAATCAGTAGATATCTGCTCTTCTTAAACGTCTACATTCTAGGATGAAGGTTCTGGATATAGCCATCTATCCAGCTGATTACTACTGGAAGCTGATATACTTTTATAGAAAATACCCTACTTCGTTTTAATAAAAGCTACAGATCACCAGAAGTAACCCTTACCTGAGAGTTCAAACTGATAGATGGCTTGAGTGGCTTTAACAACGTCATCACTGAGTGAGTCCTTAACAATTCTGAATGTTTCTTCCACAGCTCCAGAACGTGGTTTTGGTGGTGGCTGCGTCTTCTCTTCTTTCAATTCTGGAACAGCACCTATAAAATGTTATTGATGTAAGTGCTTTAAGGCCCAGGCAATGTAAGGTCCCACACAAAATTAATTAATTAGCAGAACAGACTTGCTACCATTTGACCAAAATGACCTTAAATATGTTCAGTGGCGTCTTAAAAGCACAAATCAAACATATGGAATAACAACCAAACACATCAGTTATGATTGCAAATGTAAATGGTTTATACTCTTTGAGTAAAAAGCTCTCAAGATTAGGTTTAAAACATTCCAAACAATACAGTGTTTATAGTAAATAGACCTAAACAAACTACTGGAGTTTTAGTGATAACAATCACTCCTTTATCTTTGCCTCTGAGTGCTAAAACCAAATGAGCAAAGAACACCATGGAGTCAGAAAGATGGAGATCAGAATATCACTATATAAATTAGTGGAACTGAACAGGAAACTGCAGCTTGAATCAACAGCCAAGTGAACTCCTCAACAATTTTACCTCTAAATTAAACGTACTCACCTAGTCTCTTCATCGCTGGGTTGGGAAGATCCCCTGGAGAAGGGAAAGGCTACCCACTCCAGTACTCTGGCCTGGAGAATTCCANCTCCTCAACAATTTTACCTCTAAATTAAACGTACTCACCTAGTCTCTTCATCGCTGGGTTGGGAAGATCCCCTGGAGAAGGGAAAGGCTACCCACTCCAGTACTCTGGCCTGGAGAATTCCATGGACTGTATAGTCCATGGGGTAGCAATGAGTCAGACATGACTGATCAACTTTCACTTTCACTTCATCCCTGCATTGAACCTGCCTGCTCCTTTCAGGGAATGGAAATGCCTCTTTAAGTAAAAATCATGTAAAGACTGAAAATAGCCTACTCTGAAAGAGAGAAGGCTCAAAATGTCTTAAATCACACAAACTCATTACTTTTCTCAATTTCAATCCAATTGGTCCCTCCCACTAGATGAAGAGGGAGATCAAACCACATATTAGTTTCATGAAGGCCCCACTGCCTAGAAACCGAGGCCACAGGAATACAGGTTGCAACATTTTGTATTCACTTAAACCATTGGCCATGACCATTCAGCCTATGATGGACCGGGGGAGAAGATCTGTGGTGCACAGGACTGTTCGGATCCCTTAGTATGAAGCTGTCCCTCAATACAAACACATCTTTATCCTCTTGGAATCATTTGTGGGCAGTTTGGCTGCACCCAGAAACAGGTAACAGTAATTTGTTATTTAACTCAAAGGACAATCTGTACTTTAGGCTGAAGATCAGTTCTCCACCTATTTCCCAACTCAAATTATACCTAGTCACATATTGCCCAATCGGAGAAGGCAATGGCAACCCACTCCAGTTCTCTTGCCTGGAAAATCCCAAAGATGGGAGCCTGGTAGGCTGCAGTCCATGGGGTTGCAAAGAGATGGACACGACTTCACTTTCACTTTTCACTTTCATGTACTGGAGAAGGAAATGGCAACCCACTNATGGCAACCCACTCCAGTTCTCTTGCCTGGAAAATCCCAAAGATGGGAGCCTGGTAGGCTGCAGTCCATGGGGTTGCAAAGAGATGGACACGACTTCACTTTCACTTTTCACTTTCATGTACTGGAGAAGGAAATGGCAACCCACTCAAGTGTTCTTGCCTGGAGAATCCCAGGGACAGGGGAACCTGGTGGGCTGCCGTCTATGGGGTCGCACAGAGTCAGACATAACTGAAGTGACTTAACAGTAGCAGCAGCATATTCCTAATATAGCTCACCAAAGGCTATTAAATAAAATCTAATCAGCAGCACAAAGATCTACCTAGGACAATATAATCAATTAAAAGTATCTTAAATCTGTTGAATACAAATTATCTTCCATTATGCTTCCACAGACAAATTAAAAAAACAGTAAAAGCCTCCTTTTCTAAATTCCAGCAGATATTAAAGGTGAAATACTTAAGATCCAATGACTATGGAATTGTTATTTAGAAGCCAATTAAAAAATTCAGATATATATTTCAATATTTAATGCTGACAGTGCAGTGAGGGAGATACTCATATACAGCCAGTATTTATAATTCTGGAAGGAAACTTGGTAATATGTGTCAGGAACCCTCTCATCGACTGATCATCCACTTTTAGTGATCTACTAAAAGAAAATGTTGCAATATTTATACAATGTACTGTATATTCACTCAACATTCACTCAACACTAAGTTGCCATTTCAAAAATTTCTTTTTGAAGCATGAATAATAGGATATAATATTAAGTAAAATGAAGCATATACAATTAAATACAATATGATCCAATCAGGTGAAATATATGTTTGTGGATATGAATTTTAAGTTATATTTTCAGAAAATGTAAGTGACTGGAAAGAAAAAAACCAAGACAAAAACAGTATTTATATTTGGATGGCAGGTTACGTATGGTTTTAAAATTTTTCTTTTCTCTTTCCATACTAAGCTTTTTATATATAAATTAATTTTAAATGACATCAAAATTGATTAAAGTACATTACAAAATCTATTAGATGTGGACAAAGTTATATTAAGGGGATAAATGCACAGTCAAAATTATTTTATTATTTTTAAAGAAATAAAAATAAAGTATTAGCCTAGCAAGCATAAAAAGAACAAAAATATGCAATCTCAAAAAGAAAACAGAAAAGAAAGAAATAAAGCAAGAAAATTTAAAATTAATGAATCAAATGGTTGCATTTTTGTGAATATACTAAAAATTACTTACCTACATACTTTAAAATGGTGAGTTTGGGGTATATGTAATCATACCTTAAAGTTGTAATAGAAGTAATGAATCAGTAAAGAAAAAAGCAGAAGTATGAAAAATGAAATAAAATTTAAAACCTGGTTCTTAAGAGCAAAAAATAATAAACTACACCAAAATTGAAAACTTTCTAAAAAAACTAATCCAAAAAAAGGAGAGAAAAATAAACTTTAAAAAGGAATAAAAATACACAAAAAACAAATGAATACTACATGACAACACTCAAATGAATTTTAAAACTTTAAATGGCTGGTTGTGGGTTTTTTTATTTTAGAAAAAATCGTTAATTGACTGAGAAAGAAAAAATATTTTCAAAGAAACAACTTCAGAAAAGACTCAAATGACTTAGTGAGACATTTCAAACATTCAAGAAAAAGAACATGGAAAAAGAAAGTTACCCAATTGATGCCATATTCAAAACAGAACAAAAAATAAAATATAGGAAACAATTACAAAAATTTAGACATTAATCTAAACGGATAAATCTTAACCAACATCTAACACAATTGAGCGACTTCACTTTCATGCACTGCAGAAGGAAATGGCAACCCACTCCAGTATTCTTGCCTGGAGGATCCCAGGGACAGGGAAGCCTGGTGGGCTGCCATCTATGGGGTTGCACAGAGTCGGACGCGACTGAGGTGACTTAGCAGCAGCAGCAACATCTTACTCATGGATAAAATCTAAAGATTTTCTCAATAAAATTAAGAATACAAGAAAAATGCCTAAAACAAATAATTTCAATAAATATTTCCAAATGCTTCTGGAAGTTTGAGTCAGTATATTAAGATACATGCCAGAAATAATCCTGTAAGATACTATTATATGCAGATAATAAGTTTGACCACTTAGGAAATTCAAGAAATTACTTAAAGATAATTATACCAACTTATGTGTATAGAGAATTTGCTATATAAAATTCACAACATGATACTCTATCATACCTAACCTCATGATACTTGTATAAGGAAAGTAAGAGATGAGAAAACTGTTCAGAGAGCTGAAGTGACTTGTCCAAGGTCAGAGACAAAAGTGGCAGGGACAGGACTCACACCGAGATCTGTCTTACTCCAGTCTATGCTTTCAGTAACTGTCCTCTATGAGAAACTATTAGAAGTCTAAAACAAAACAAAACAAAAACTCATAAAGGTGACCAGATATCAAGTCAATAAAAAAAGTGAGTTTCTCCTTATTGTTTATAACATACCTTGTTTCAGAAAGCACTTTAGTATGCTTAATAAAATAAACGCAATTCATGATTAAAGTAAAAAGAAGTGAGTGAGGTTCTAAAAATGGCGACTGAAATACCCACCCAAGGTTACCCAGCAGTAAGTGGCACAGCAGGAATTCCAGCCCAGGCGGTCTGACTGGTAATATTCCTCCACACTGTGCTCTATGTCTATGTGATTTTTATACAGCCAACATACAGGCTGAACATAGCACTAAGATATACACTCAGCAGAAATGGACCCAGCAGATGCTGCTAAAATGGCAGGAGGCAAAGACATGGGCTTGCTTCATGTTTCTGGAGGCAGGAAACATATAGAGATGTATTTGGTTTTAGAAGGCACATCAGACAGAACTAAGTTTATCATACAATAACTGTTGGAACACCTCTCTTACTAATGGGTGAAAATTTGGGTGACTTGTCCATTAATCAAGATATATCATCTGTATCCTGTGAGGTGCCAAGAAGATGGCAATAAAAACTTCAGTGTAGCCTTGAAAGACACGTGCCAAGGGATAAACGGCATCACTTATCACCTAGACTGTGATGACTGCACAAGAGAATAAACCTATAGGAGACAAACAAACCAGGAGTATATTTCAAAGGGACAGTCAGTAGACAACAAATATGGAAACTTTGGGGAAGGAAATGAAATCAAGTTCTCCTAAAATGAGTTTAGTAAGTTTATGATTAACCGCTACATCCAAAACTTCATTCCTTTGCTTGTTTCCTCTGATCTCAATTCTGTGCTAACTGAATACCAATTAACTAGAGTCGACTAAAATTCCTGTTATTGGTAACATCACTGATGTGTTAAAAATGCTGCTGTAGACATCATTAACACACAAGATGAGCTAACAGGTCTCTGAGCCATGGACCACCTGGCCAGAGAATCCTAAACCAGAGACATCCTGACTCCCCAAACTACAACCTAGAAATGTCACCGAGGACTTCCATAGTAGTCCAGTGGTTGAGAGTCCTCCTGCCAATTCGGAGGACACAGGTTTGATCCCTCCTCTGAGAAGATCCCACATGCCAGGGGCAACTAAGCCAGTGTGCCACAACTCCACTTTCTGGAGCCCACACACTGCCACAAGAGAAGTCACTGGAATGGGAAGTCCACGCACGAGTAGCCCCGTTCACCGCAGTTACAGAAAACCCAAGAGCAGCAACAAAGACCCCGTGCAGCCAGAAATATTAGCTAATTTAATAAACAAATTAAGCTGGAAATAAGGTTTGGGACTGAAACGCATTGCAGTAAGGTTCTATAGGTTTGCTGAAGGAACAGAAGAAACGTTGTTTTCAACTTTCTAACCGCCATCTAAAAAAATCTGTGGTCACTTAGATTCACAGAGTCTATGATATAAAAATAAGGTGAGGGTCCAGAGGAAGCACTGCTATTCTTGTTAATAAACTATGAGAGAAATTCTAATGGATTTTCACTGAACAGTGTTTCTTCTGACACCTTTCAGTAAGTTAGTGGCATAATGCCAGAACACAAAGATTAAAATGTAAACTCTGGACCAATTTAAGGGAGCTGTTGTTTCTAAATTACAAAAATGAAACAAAGAAACCCAAACCTCCTTTGAAGTTAATTGCATAGCATAAACTCCGTGAATGGTGTCAGATGTACTATAACACGACACATCTTTCCTCAAAATAAAATCTTTCCTCAACACAAAACACCTAAAAATGGTGCCAAGGAAAAGAAATAAAACTGTTAAAAAGGTGCATTTTAAAGATAACTTTTCTTTTTCCTTAATTGAAACGAATATACTGAAAACTTCTTACCAGTAGAAGGAAAAAAAAAAACAAACACACCTCCTTTGCTAGAATTAACTACGACATTACTTGCCTAGTTTAAATTACAAAAATAGGGAATTCCCTGGTGGTCTAGTAGTTAGGACTCAGCACTAAGATCCCTTAAGCCGTACGGTGTGCTGCCCCCCACTTCCTGCCAAATACAAAATAATTTAAAAGCAGAAATGCACAATTCTATATTTTGGAAAATATACGTAAGTTAGTAACTTAATTTTCCCACAGAAAATCCAGTCTACCTCTTACCATATGAATCTGCTTTCTTTGTAACTATAGCTGGCTGTTCATCCAAGAAGAAATCTGGTAACAAAGGATGGCCTGAAAAATTGATCCCCAAACAATCAGGTTAATGGAACAACTTCTGCATTCAGATTTTAACATCTGTTTAAGAAATATTATATGTTTTTATTATACTGATCATTCTGGGGCTGTGGAGAAGTATCAAACTCTGACCTTCATTAAGCTAAAATGCTTTTCCAATAACCTAGTTATCCTCCTCTCCTATGGAAAATTTCATCTTTAAGATCCAACCAAAGAGTTGTTAAGCCCTCAACTGCTCTCTCCAGAGCTTTCTACCCCTTCTTATCTACCTATGCAATCCTTCTGTCCTACCTCCCTCCAAAACACTCAGGGCTCATTTCTAACCTGGCCCCCTTAAGACAAGGGGGTTCCCCATTAAGAACTTGTTTTCCATCTCTGTCAAGGTGTGTCTGCCTTTCCCTCTCAGAAGATTAAAAACACTGGAGGGCAGGGATGTACCAGTCCTTGTTATATCATAACACTTAATTGTAGTAGATGATCATATTGTTTTCAATACAATATGGTAGAATTTTTAATTTAAATTGAATTTAAAATTTTGTGTACAATGACACTATTTTTAAAACCTAAAGTGACAGTTTCACTATACCAGAATCCAGAAGACCTGGGTACGGTTCAGGTTCTGACACTTATTAGCTGACTGCTCTTAGGCAAAGGCTTAATCTCTTTGGAACCTCCTTCCACTACAAATATTAACTACTGAATACTCTGACTGTACCACAAGCCAGGCACTGTGCCAAGCACATGATATTCATTTTTGCATTTAGTTCTTACAAAAATCCTGTGTAGAAGCTATCTTTCCTATATTTTTACCGATAAAGAAAAGTGAGGCTCAGAGGAAACAGGTGACCTGCGTAAGGCCGCCCCGCTAGTGAGCAGCTAAACAGAAGTGGGAACTGGGTTGTCTCCTCCCAAACTCCACAATTCCTAATCACTATACGATACTGCTTCCTTCACAGGACTGCTGTGAAAGTTAAATAGATACTATATATTAGAATGTTTTGTTAAACTCTATAGAGCTACTTCATTCGTTTCAGACTGAAAAGATGGGGACGATACAAATAGAAACGTGGTTTCTGTCACCAAGGAGCCCAACTTAATTACTAATATTTAAAATACACTTCTGCACAAATACAATTTCCATTTGGGACTATGATTGTCTACTATACATTATATTTTATATGTAAAGTTAAAATGCATTATCATCACTATCATCCCCTGCAGTTACAACAGGAAGAATTATTTTTGAACAAGGGGTCTTCTGAGAACTCAAATTCCCACCTTGTATGTGAGGCAGACCCTGTTCAGTTACCTTCACCATTCATCATGAAGCTACACTCAGACTGCACTTTTAAGAGATAACATTTGGAAAGAGACAACAAAGTTTTTGTAAGAAACTTATCACTGAATCATCTGTACCACGTGCTTGAACAAAATCTCTACTATGTTATTTTAAGACCAATTTCAGAAACTATTTTTCCTTTTTGGCTTCACGATTTAGAAAGGGCTAGAAGCTGATGGGCTCTTTTCTGTATATCTGTTAAAAAGTCTTCGGGCTCACTTCTGTTTTCCCTTTCTCTTTTCTGAAAGTTGTATTAGTCTGGGTCTTTCCCTTCCCTGGGAAGACAGTTTTTAAAAGGGTGTATCAATGTTATAATCACATAAACACGTACACAAAACAGATGTATGTATTTCCATTGCAGACAACATGGACAAACACATAACTACTTTTTAAAACGAAATGCATTACCTGGTGTAATGGCATAGACATCAAAGTTTTTTATTCCTTCTTCTTTTAAGATATTTTCATCGATAATAAAGTTTCCCGTAAAACTTTTTGGCTTTTTGAAAATGCAATATGCAGCGTCTGCAATGATGTCAACTTTTCTACATTGGCTTTCGATACCAGATCCTCCCAGCATATCCATAGCAGCAGTGTGTATGGCTGTAGAGAAAACAAACATATTTTAAACTGAGTAACAGAACAATGTGAGGAACAAGCAAGACAATTTATCTCTTTATAACTCAGGTGATGAAAACACAGTCCAGAGAGTTTAAAGGATTTGCCAAATGTTTTACAGACATAACCAGGTAGTCAACACATGTTCCGCACTCTACACGTTTCCTTATGTAGGATTCCTTCATGAGACTCACAGTGAAATTAGATTGCTGATTAAGAATGCTCAAAGAATTTGCATACCATTCTTGAGAGACAAGAAAGCCCATGAGGAATACTAACAAGAGCACCGAACTGTAAATCAGGTCAGTGATATTTTTATGCCAACTACGCTGAGATTTTTGGCAGGCCACTTTAGCATCATTTGGCTTCAGTTTCCTGTCTCTAAAATATGGAGTCCCTTTCCTAAGCTTATTTTCTCTTTTCCCTCTTCGAGAATAAAAAAACATTGTCTTTCTTGTTCATCACTGTATCCCTAGTGCCTAAAACAATGACAAGTATACCATCAACATTTGATAAATTCTGATTGGACTTGAGGGCCCTTTTACATCCAGATACTACTTTCACTTATGAAATACTAGATAATAAAGAGAAGGAAATAGGAAAAAAAAAGTGGGTTTTTTTTTTTTGGCTGCACCTCACCTCCCAGTTTTGTTCGCTGACCAGGGATGATCAATTCATGTCCCATCCAGGGGAAGCTCCTAGCCTTAACCGCTGGGCAACCAGGGAAGTCCCAAGGGAGAATTTTTAAATTATCTATAATTCCTCTCCCCAGAGAAAATTATTATTCATGTTTACATATAATTTCCACTGTTTTAGGTGCATATGATTTCTAGTTGATTAATTAATTTTGGGTGGCACTGAGTCTTCATTGCTTTGAGCGGCTTTCTCTAGCTGTGCCGAGTGTAAGGGCTTCTCACTGCGGCGTCTTCTCTGGCTATGGAGCACAGGTTCTAAGGCTCGCAGGCTCAGTAGCTGCAGCTCTCGGGCTTAGTTGCTCTGAGGCACGTGGGATCTTCCTGGACCAGGGGTTCAACCCATATCTCCTGCACTGGCAGGTGGATACTTATACACTGTGCCATCAGGAAAGTCCCATACATATAATTTTTAAATTATGTTTTTGTGAAATAACCTGAAACTCTACCATTAATACTATATTATTCATTATGTGCGGTCAAAAGTTGTGAACAGTAACTTATCTCAATTTACATTTAAAGCAACAAAAATCGACTTGTTTAAATGTATTTTAGGCTTCAGTTTCTAGTAATTTAGATAAACGCCTCTCCATTCTACTGTTAAAACACCATTTGAAATCATTACTTACTGAAATAACCTATGTAATTCAGTCCAGAAGATGAAAAGTTTGTACTTTTTAAGAGCCATTGACTTTTTCTCATTCAACAAACAGTTATTGAATGTTATATAAAAAAGTCAGGCACTGCTGGAGGTACTGGGGACAGATGAGTGGACAAAGCAGACAAGGTCCCTACTTTCATGGCAATTACCTCCTAGCACACTTCCCTCTTTCAAAGCGTACACATGAACTTGGGGAATTTCTCAAGTGCACTGAATTAGAAGATACTTCTCCACATTATAATTAAAATTCCTTTTCTAGGAACATATTTTTTAACTTTACCAACAGCTCAAGAGCTCTGGCCTCACTTTTGAAGTGGTAGCTTATGAATAAAAAATAGCAGCTAACATTTATTATATGCTACTGGAGATCAGTGGAGCAATAACTCCAGAAAGAATGAAGGGATGGAGCCAAAACAAAAACAATACCCAGTTGTGGATATGACTGGT
>SJYV01017662.1:0-10603 GCA_006410875.1 Neotragus pygmaeus | reverse complement strand
TTGAGTGAACTCCAGGAGTTGGTGATGAACAGGGAGGCCTGGCGTGCTGCAATTCATGGGGTCTCAAAGTGTCAGACACGACTGCATGACTGAAGTGAACTGAACTGAACTCAATTTTGTGCCTTTTTTTGGCTACTTTTTATTCCTTCCTCCTCTTCATTGTTCAAGTTTTTAATTCATTTTTAAAATTTAGATATTTTATCATAGTGTTAGTCACTCAGTCCTGTCCAACTCTTCAAGACCCCATGGACAGTAGCCTACCAGGCTCCTCTCTCCACGGAGTTCTCCAGGCAAGAATACTGGAGTGGGTCTCCGTTCCCTTCTACGGAGAGCTTCCCAGCCCAGGGATCAAACCTGGGTCTCCTGTACTGCAGGCAGACCGTTACCATTGAGCTACTGCTGCTACTGCTGGTAAGTTGCTTCGATCGTGTCCGACTCCGTGCGACCCCATAGACGGCAGACCACCAGGCTTCCCTGTCCCTGGGATTCTCCAGGCAAGAACACTGGAGTGGGTTGCCATTTCCTNCTACTGCTGCTACTGCTGGTAAGTTGCTTCGGTCGTGTCCGACTCCGTGCGACCCCATAGACGGCAGACCACCAGGCTTCCCTGTCCCTGGGATTCTCCAGGCAAGAACACTGGAGTGGGTTGCCATTTCCTTCCCCAATGCATGAAAGTGAAAAGTGAAAGTGAAGTTGCTCAGTTGTGTCCGACTCTTAGCGACCCTATGGACTGCAGCCCACCAGGCTCCTACACCCATGAGATCTTCTAGGAAGAGTACTGGAGTGGGGTGCCATTGCCTTCTCCGACCATTGAGCAAGGGAAGCCCTTAATATTAAAAGCAACTGAATATCTTTTTGGTGCACCCCACCGGGGAATCTTTAGTTCCCTGATCAGCTATGCCACCCTTCCCCCTTCCTTCTCCCCTCCCCTCCCAGGAAGCTTGGAGTCTTAACCACTGAACAACCAGGGAGGGTCCTGCGTGTCTTTTTTTATGCCAGTACCTTACCGTACTGTTTTGTTTACCATAGCTTTGAAAGACCCGCTCCTCAGCAGTCTTCCTCCCACCTTTCTGTCTCCTGCTCGCGGGTGCCCTCTTTTCCCTTTTTGTTTTCTCCTCCTCCGTATTAACTTTTCCAGGATCCTAGTTCATGTCAGTTTCTGTTCCTAGAGTTTCAGGTCCAGTTGTTCCCAAACTAGTTTGTTTAAGTTTGTTTATCAGATTCAACTGAGGGACATTTATAATTTTTAAAAGTTTATTGAAGTATATAGTTGACTTACAATGCTAATTTCTCCTGTACAGCAAAATGATTCATTTATACATACATATATATATATATATACACACACACACATATATATGTATATATACATTCTTTTTTATATTCTTCTCCATTATGGCTTACTACAGAACATATAGTTTCCTGTGCTGTACAGTAG
This sequence comes from Neotragus pygmaeus, assembly GCA_006410875.1. Taxonomy (NCBI): domain Eukaryota; kingdom Metazoa; phylum Chordata; class Mammalia; order Artiodactyla; family Bovidae; genus Neotragus; species Neotragus pygmaeus. Next base: position 9,165 of record SJYV01017662.1, on the reverse strand, counting down.
GACCTTGATGTTTACCCATTCTATATAGAACAGTCTGCACCTGGTGGTGGTGGTTTAGTCACTAAGTCATGTCCAACTCTTGAGACACCATGGACTGTATTCAGGCTTATCTGTCCATGGAATTTTCCAGGCAAGAATACTGGGGTGGGTTGCTATTTTCTTCTCCAAATCTGCATGTGCAAATCTCAAACTCCCAATCCGTCCCCCCTCCCCCACAAGTCTCTTCTCTATTTCTGTGAGTCTGTTTCTGTTTCATGGATAAGTTTGTCTGTCATATTTTAGCTTCCATATGTAGGTGATATCATATGATATTTGTCTTTCACTGTCTTACTTCACTTAACATGATAACCTCTAGGTCCATCCATGCTGCTGCAAATGGCATTCTTTGTTTCTTTTGTTTATATGTGTGTTTTTTTAATCCTTCTTTGTTTCTTTTTTAGCTGAGATATATTCCATTGTATATATGCACCATATCGTCTTTATCCATTCATCTGTCCACGGGCATTTAGAATGCTTCCATGTCTTGGCTATTGTAAATAGGGATGCAATGAACCTAGGGGTGCATGTATCTTTTTGAAACGTAGTTTTGTCTGGGTATATGCTCAGAAGTGGAATTGCTGGATCAAATGGCAACTCTGTTTTAGTTTTTTGAGGAACCAACATACTGTTTTCCATAGTGGCTGCACCAACTTACATTCCCACCAACAGTGTAGGACGCTCCCTTTTTCAGTTGAATAACGTAAGAACCTAAGATTCTGAGAGCTCTCAGCATCTAGAGAGTGGGGCCCAGCAATCCATAGTTTTATTCAGTTCCTCCAGGTGATTTTCCATCTTTATGGATCCCCCCGACAATCCCCTCGCCCCTCCACAGTGTTGTCTAAAAAGCATTCATATGTCCCTTTAGTCTCTGAGAGTCGCCTGTGGCCCAAGCATTGTATATCCAAAGGCAGAAGGGGAAGAGATGATTGGATGGCATCACAGACAGGCGTTTGCGCAAGCTCCGAGACATGAAGGGCAGGGAAGCCTGGTGTGGGGCAGTCCACTGGGTCGCAAAGAGTCGGACACGACTGAGCTACTCAACACCAAAATCCAATGATCCCCGCAAGTCCTCTGGGGCTCGGCCGGGTCGGATCCGCCAGGACGGCCAGATCAGGAGCTGGGGAGGAGCCGAAAGGGCGGTGGTGATTTCATGTCTCCAAGAGTCCACAGAAGTGAGAATCAGAAGAAAGATTAGCTGGAAAATGATTTAGGATTTGCTCCCAAAACTCATTTCTGGGTTGACCTTGGTACCCAGGGTCAGAGAACGGCGAGAAGCGCCTGAGGGATGCCCCTCGGAGGTCAAGGGGTCTAACTACTGCAGGCGCCTGAAGGGGTTTATACAGTTAAATCATTTTGCGGATCAAGCCTACGCCTTAAAACGCCTTCCTTCTGGGTACCGTTCAGTTCCGACAGGGGGCGCTCTAAGGCTGCTCGGCTTCTTTCCTCTTCCACGCGCACGTCTCGGTGGTTCTCGAGACCCGAGGTTAAAAGCCCGGGAGACGCAGCCACCATGCGTGTCCCCGACTCTGATCTTGACGCGGGAGCTTACCCGAATGAGGGAAGCGACCGAAGCGGGCCTGTCACGATTGCTTCCCAGTCTTTTCTCCTACCTGGACCTAGATCCCTATGGCTCCGTTTAGGGCTTCTTTTTATCCTCCGGCATTATACTTTCGGTTTTCTGGCAACCTATTTAAGCAGAGGTCTTATCCCAGACCTCCCCCTGGGGGCGGCCAGTCAGGAGCTCCCCCTTCGTCACAGGCTTGGAAGTCGAGCTGGTGTCCGAGAGGGTGAGCCGTAGTGAGAGAGCTCAGGACCAGACGGCACTTTCGGTATAATATTTAGTTTTCGTTCTTATAGCCTAGTTACAAGCCAGTATTCAGTAGAGAAAGTTCAAAAATTGAATTTCATGACGAAAAGTTTCTTTTGCGGAAGATGTATTGGCGGGTCATAGGAATAATTCTGGAGCTACCACAGCGGAAGGGGGTGTAGCTCAGTGGTAGAGCGCGTGCTTAGCATGCACGAGGCCCCGGGTTCAATCCCCGGCACCNGGACAGACTGAGTGAGAGTTGAGCTCATAGGGAAGGATAGCCAGTACTTCATTGCTGGGTCAAGTCAACCTAGGAGGAAAGTTCTCAATGGCTACTGAAAAGTTACTGCTGAACCATGAAAGACACCAGGATTCTTGGCCTCCAGAGGAGAAAAATTCAATCCGGGTCCAGAGACGAGGCTTGATTGCTCAGAGCTTTTGTATAATAAAGTTTTATAAAACAGAGAAGGCTTCTGATATAGACATCAGAAGAGGGCAGAAAAGGTGCTCCCTCGCTGGTGTTAGCAATGAAGTTATATACCTTTTAATTAGTTATTACAGTGAATCAAAAGAATGTCTGGAAGTTGTAAAGAACTTACTAGACCCACTCCCATAATTTACATTTTAAGATAACAGGATTAGCCAAAAGGTTTCTTCCAGAAACTGTCCTCAAGCAGGATACATTATTGTTATATAATCCTAAGTAATGCAGAGGGAAAAAAATGTTTGTCCTTTCCTCCTCCTTGAGAATTCCAGACCCCCTCTCTCCTTGGGGACCCCCGGACTTCTTATCAACATGCCTAGGAATTGACTCTCTCACTACCAAAAGGCTCTGTTCTCATCTCTGACCATTTGACATATTGATCACATATTGAAGGAGAAAATTGCTGGTATACATGGGAATGACAAGAAGCTGGATATATTAAATAGTACATTGGGTGGCATAATGCAGATCCAAAGACATTTCAGCAGACTAGATTTTCAGTTGTTTTGTTATATGGTACCTGTCTTTTGAATTCCTCTAACATGCCATTAAGTTCTCAATGAAAGTGTTATGAATGAACAATAGAAAGTATCTAAGAAGATGAGGTTAGTCATGGAAACTACTAGTTGGCCACCAAGATTTGTCCTTCTTACCTTACACAGAAATGGAGTTGTGGCTGAGCACATGATAACTCAACTAGGCTATATTTCCCAGCTTCCCTTGCAGTTCGGTTTGGTCATATAATTGAGTTTTCACTCATTAAATCTTGGCATACAAGATGAATGCTACTTCCAGGTCTGTCTTAAGATGTTGAGGTATCTGCTATGTATTCTCCTACCTTTTCCCAGTGGCTGAAACTGGAATAGGCTTGACAGTGGCCCAGCATCAAGAATGCAGTTGAAGACAATGCCCTGAGACAACAGCTGAGCTACAATGTGGAGGGGGCCTGAGTCCCTGGATGACCATATTGATCAAAGGTTGTCTGATGAGTTGGATTGCTCACTCCATAGCTGTTCAGTTCAGTTCAGTTGCTCAGTCCTGTCCACCTCTCCACGACCCCATGGACTGCAGCGTGCCAGGCTTCCCTGTCCATCACCATCTCTCAGAGCTTGCTCAAACTCATGTCCATTTAGTCAGTGATGCCGTCCAACCATGTCATCCTCTGTCATCCTTCTCTTCCTGCCTTCAGTCTATCCTCTGTCATCTTTCTCCTCCTGCCTTCGATCTTTCCCAGCATCAGGGTCTTTTCTAATGAGTCAGCTGTTTACATCAGGTAGCCAATGTACTGGAACTTCAGCATCAGTCCTTCCAATGAATATTTAGGATTGATTTCCTTTAGGATTGATTAGTTTGATCTCCTTGCTGTCCAAGGGACTCTCAAGAGTCTTCTCCAACACTATAGTTGAAAAGCATCAATTCTTCAGCGTTCAGCTTTCTTTATGGTCCAATTCTCAAATCCATACATGACTACTGGAAAAACCATAGCTTTGACTATAAGGACCTTTGTTGGCAAAGTAATGTCTCTGCTTTTTAATGTCTCTGCTTTTCATAGCTGTTACATGATATATTGATATAAGCCATTGTTTGAAGGGTCTCCTTGTTATGGCTTCTTAGTCTTCACAAGGTTCAGGGTGAGAGTGAGACTGCCTAGTATATAAGCAGGGATGCATGGGTAAACGTCACAGAGTGACCTTTTGTCAAAAGAAAAATTTAATGGCCACACAAATACAGAATAGAGGAAACCTATATTAACAGCCCCAAGTTTGAAAAAAGATTTGATGGTTTTAGGTTGATGGGAAGATTAATATAACTCAGTGGGCTACAACTGTATGGAGGGGAAAGGGAGGATGTGGAAATGAATGCAGTTCTACAAGGGTGCCATGCAAGATGACAGCAGTAAGGGTCAGATTGAGGTCTTTCCGCCCTTCACAGTGGCAGTTCATAATTCACAGCGCAGACTCGTGTTTCTTTGACACAGCTCCTCTGGTACCTTATGGGAATTTGATTATACCTTAGTGTTCCATGGATGCTAGTGAATGTGGTTAAAAATATTATTTCTGCCTTTAATTTTCCGGTAGACTATATCTGAATCAGGCAATCTGAATGCTTCCAACACAGCGTATTCAGAGGAGATGAATTAGAATGATGGACAAAGTTTATGTATATTAGGAGTATTCGTTGGACTTAAGTGGGAAGGCGGCTGCTGCTGCTGCTAAGTCGCTTCAGTCGTGTCTGACTCTGTGCGACCCCACAGACGGCAGCCCATTGGGCTCTGCCATCCTTGGGATTCTCCAGGCAAGAACACTGGAGTGGGTTGTCNGTATATTAGGAGTATTCGTTGGACTTAAGTGGGAAGGCGGCTGCTGCTGCTGCTAAGTCGCTTCAGTCGTGTCTGACTCTGTGCGACCCCACAGACGGCAGCCCATTGGGCTCTGCCATCCTTGGGATTCTCCAGGCAAGAACACTGGAGTGGGTTGTCATTTCCTTCTCCAATGCATGAAAGTGAAAGTGAAGTCGCTCAGTCGTGTCTGACTCAGCAACCCCATGGACTGCAGCCCACCAGGCTCCTCCATCCATGGGAATTTCCAGGCAAGAGTACTGGAGTGGGATGCCATTGCCTTCTCCAAGTGGGAAGGCAGTGGTCCACATTAATGAAGAGAAGCCTCAGAGAGACAAAATAGTGGATATCTTCAAATATTGGGGGAACTTTTAGAAGAGGGATGAGATGTATTCTGAATGGGATCTGAAAATCCAGAAATTGAAACTGTACTAAAAAAAAATTCATCCCATATAAACCTGATGTATAAACACCTGGATATTTTTGGATATTTTTTAAAAGTTAATTAAGCAATTCCCATTTAGANGATGGACAGGGAGGCCTGGTGTGCTGCGATTCATGGGGTCGCAAAGAGTCGGACACGACTGAGCGACTGAACTGAACTGAAAGAGGCTGAGGGAATACCAAGCTGCACAGGACTGCGGAAACCGAAAAACAAGCGAGGTACCAAATTAACAAGTCCAATTACAATAGTTACATTTCGCAGTATCATCTAAGAGCAAGAAACACAAAAAGCAGAAAAAATAAGAGCAAATGTGAAGTCCACAGGAAATTTTCTTTAGATCCCTTCGTTTTCTGGGCTGTTGCTGGGTCAAGGAATAGATTTGAGGAGAGGAAGGAAATCTTCCTTTGTTTTTCCCTACCACTGTTTCCCCATTACAGCCTCCCCTTCTTTCCCTGCTCCCTCCTTCTGTTTTTATATTTTATATGCGCTTCTTTAACTCATTGTTCCTGAGTAACTTTTAAATTATAAGCTTCATATCTAGATAGAGTTCTTATTGTGTTAGATAAGTTGTGCCCTTTTTACCTGATGAAGTAGAATGTGAAACATATTTAATTTTTTAAACATTTGGACAACTGAATGAAATTTATTTGTAAATATCCAAACAGTCTTTGAGATAAAGGACTGAAGCCTTGTCATAACTTCAGTGTTTGTTTGTTTGTTTTTTCTTTTTTGGGAGGGGCGGTATGATAAATACAGATAGCAAAGATTCAGCTACCCAAAGAGCTTCTTGGTAGGTATTCCTAATAATAACTTTGGAGAGTTTGGAGGAATTTCTCCTTGCCGTTGTAAATGCTTTCCTGTACATGATGTAAAGCATCAAAGTTCTGGAGAATGACTTAGGTGCCACCAAATGGTCATCTTGGGAACACCAAAATCCGTTGCTATGTATGAGTTCTGAGATGGCCAAAATTTCCCTGTAATGGTAGATTGCTGTTTTTTAATATGTCCTTCTAGATTCTTAAAATCATGTTTCTTGGCATTTTTCTTTAGCTTCAAAATTCTGCCTTTAGAGTAGGATTCGGTATTCATGAAGTGAAGTGAAGTGAAATGAAGTCGCTAAGTCGTGTCCGACTCTTTGCAACTCCGTGGACTGTAGCCTACCACGCTCCTCCAGCCACGAGATTTTCCAGCCAAGAGTACTGGAGTGGGTTGCCATTTCCCTCTCCAGTCAGTATTCATAACTGAACTATTTTTCCTCTAATAAATCATTAGCATTTTCGTTTCTTGAGGAGATGGCTGTGCCTTCTTTCAGTTCCTTGACCAGGGATTGAATCCAGGCCATGGCAGTAAAAGTCTAGAATCCTAACCACTAGGCAGCCAGGGAACTCCCAATATTTTCCAATTTTTAATTGAGATTGCCAAGACAAATAAAAATCTCCATGTTTCTATATTATAGCATTCCAAAATCACAAAAAGCCAAGACTGTATGTACTTTCAGTATAGATGTTACCTCCTAAGTCTTTAGCAAAGATCCTCACATTAGAACTATTAATGCAGTCATCTGAGTAGATATTGGCAAAGGGGTACCTTCCTTTACAGAGTGTTAAGAAGTTGCTATGTCTCCAGCACAGTCTACTTTGAATTTTTGAAGATATAGACCATCAACAAATCAGAGTTGTCTCAGGGGAACATTAGTCAGCGTATGAAAGTAGGGATATAAGCCCCCTTTCTCTACCTGACAGAGGGATCATAGAAGACTCATTAATACAGTCATATCAACAGATAACTCTGGTAATCTCAATCTGCCTCATCAGCTTTTGAATACACACATATCTGACCTCGCCAGACTTCCTGCCTCTGAAAAGCTTAGCAGTCAGCCTAGACAACTGCCTCCTCTGGTCTGCATCTTTTTTGGATTCTTTTTTAGAATTTCCACATTGGTAGGTTCTTGCTCACATGATCTATGTCTTTTCAGAGCGTACCAAAACTGCAGAGACAAACAACTGTGCCAACGTGAGAAGAACCATTGGTTCTAAGTAAATATGACTGCTTGGTCTCTGGGACAGTGAAGTGAGATGGACCTAGTGTATTAAAGGCAGTTCCCCACTTTAAATCATGCTTCAGGGCAAAAGCCTCAAGAGGACCTCTTGGGATTTAAATCAAAATCTCCTTTCAGTTTTTAACCAGAAAATTAAAAAGGCAACAGAACTCTTACCACCTATGAATATTTTGTCTCTCTCTCTTTTATTTTTTTCGTTGAAAACAGCTACCTCGTACCAAAAACAGCACATGGCATCAATAATTTCTCTCTCTCCTCAACCAAATTATTTTGACTTCTATTCTCATTCCTGATTTTCAATAGATTTAATGTTTATTAGAATGAGAGGGGCTTATTTTAGAATACATGAGGATTCTGTTATAGCTGCTGCAACTGATTGAGATAGACATGCTTTGATTTCCTTCTCATTTCCCTTTGTGTATATTCTATAGCTGTTTGTGGTTATCAATGCAATTACATAAAACATCTAAAAGTTATAATAATCTTTGCCCTCTCTTTGTTATTGATGACACAAGATATCTTTTATATGATGTAATCATTAACTTAGAGTCATAATTAAGTTTTATGCTTTTTAAATTCTATACCAGATTTAAAGATGACTTATATACCTACATTACAATTTTACAGGATTATATATTTATCTGTCTGTTTTCCTTTACCAAGGGGTTGTATATTTTTGTTCAGTTTTATATTGCTGCTGATCAGCTTCTTGCTTCAACTTGAAGGATTCCCTTCAGCTTTTCAGCTGGGGGCAGACAGTAGCGTATATCTTTCTGAGTAACATTCCTGTTATAGTAGCTGGGTGCTGGGCAAGAGGCAAGAGCCTTAGGTCTTATTGGCAGCTCTCTCCTGGCCTGGAACCTCCGTCTCATGATGGGGATGAAGGGGCCCCATGATAAAATAGAATCCGTTTTCCATGAGTGGAAAGATGAGAGCCCTCACCTCTTAGCTGCACTTTCCCAGAACTTAGTCTCTCTGCAAGAAGGAGCTGAGGGTATGATTAGAAATAGAGGAAAGATACTACTGCTACTGCTGCTGCTGCTAAGTTGCTTCAGTTATGTCTGACTCTGTACAACCCCATAGACGGCAGCCCACCAGGCTCCCCTGTCCCTGGGATTCTCCAGGCAAGAACACTGGAGTGGGTTGCCATTGTCTTCTCCAGTGCATGAAAGTGAAAAGTCAAAGTGAAGTCGCTCAGTCGTGTCTAACTCCTAGCGACCCCATGGACTGCAGCCCACCAGGCTCCTCCGTCCATGGGATTCTCCAGGCAAGAGTACTGGCGTGGGGTGCCATGGGTTAGGGGAGGGGGAACTTTGTTTCCTCGACTGTATAGTTTAGAGTAGAGTTTCTGTCAGCCTGGCCTGGGAAGAGAGAGGGAGGGAGTAGGTTGTGATTCAAATGACACAGATTCTCGCTGTTATTACTGAACTTTAGTATATTTTCTTGAATTAACCTTTCTTAATATGACATATGCCCTTAGAACCATTTCCGGATAATTTATAAAATTTCAACAATTTCTCTGATGAGCACATTCATGGTGCCACGCTTCTGAGTTGTGTGGGGTTTTTTTTTAATTTATTTCTGAGTTTTCAATTAATCAGATTTACCTTACATCTGTATCTCTTTTCAGATAATGCCTCATCTTAGTTTGGTGGCTCCTGGCAATCCTTGGGTTGTAGCTGCATCACTCTACTCTCTGCCTCCATCATCATACGTCCTTGATCCCTCTGTATCTCTGTCTCTGCATGTTCTCCTCTTGTAAGGACATCAGTCATTGGATTTAGGAACTCACCCTAATCCAATATAGTGTCTTTTAAACCAATTATATCTTTAAAGACACTATTTCTAAATAATATCACATTTTCAGGTTCCAAGTGGACATGAATTTTTGCTGGACATTATTCAATCCTCTACAGTGTTGAATATATGTTGGCTTTTTTCAGTGCCTATTGTGCAACTATGGAGATGATCATGTATGGTTTTTCTCCTTACT
>SJYV01017660.1:0-21826 GCA_006410875.1 Neotragus pygmaeus | reverse complement strand
CTGCAAAGAATATAATCAATCTGATTTCGGTGTTGACCATCTGGTGATGTCCATGTGTAGAGTCTTCTTCATCAAGAAGTAGTTTATGAGGGAATAAATGAGGAGGAGGGTACTCTCAAGTCACTCCAGCCACAGGGGCCAATGTAAGCATACTGAGAATCCTCCTCCATGAGGACTGAGGGCATATGGAAGCTCTTGGCCTGGGGACAACAGATAGAACTTCACTCTGGTTCAGGGTCTCTCTTCTTCTGGGGCCTTCTCACTTCCCATTCTCGTTTGTATCTTCTTTTGATTTTTTCTTATGATGATCTGTCTCTTTCCTGTATCCACTGAAATGCCAATAACTAATTATCAGCACTATTAGATATGCAAACAAACCAAACATCCTCATCTGTAATGATGCACCCGCTGCATAGGCATATTTATGCAGTCTCAGGTGTGTGTTCATGCATTTATACAATGAACATTTACTAGGTGCCAGATTGTAAACAGGACACTGAAATTATGGAGGTAAGTTGGATATAGACTCTAGCCTTGAGGACCTTACAATCAAAGGAGGCAACCACAAAGCAGGCAAGCTGTGATAAGTGCCACGGGGTGAGGGGAAGATCCTTGAAGTCCTGGGGGACTTTGCAAAGAGAAAGGTGACAATTAGCTCAAGGTGACGGGGCTGGAAAGACAATCAATATGTATTGATGGAGCACCTATTAAGTGCTAGGCACTGGGCTAAGTTGTTGGAGATATTTTAATGTTATATAATTGCTATTATCCTTTTTTTTTTTTTTTTTAACCAGGAAACATAATCAGTAAGTAAGAAGCAAGAGTTGAGATTTTTCTCCACACCTGACTGTTTCACACAGGGGAGTTTATGTTAGAGAAAGGTGGCACTGGGACTGAGCCTAAAGGCAAGATTTGGACCCTTAGAGATTGGAGTTCTGGGGTGGGGTCAAAGAGAAGGCCCCTCAGGGAAGGGAGCAGTAGGAACAAAAGGTACAGTGTTGAGGCGATCCAGGGCCAGCAGGGGAGAGGAGCCAGTCATTCTGGCAGAAGTGTTGAGAGCACATGAGACTTAATGGGACAAATGGGAAAACAACGATGGGCTCTGATCCCATAACACCCTCCTGCCTTGTGGTCAGCCTCATGGATTTAAAAGTTGGGCTGTTAGAATGAGGGGCAAGAGCCACACGGCCCGGGTGTGGAGCCCGGAGTCTCCCATGGGGATCAGAGGCAGGGACTTGGTCCCCTCCCTGTAGTGCACACCCATTCAGAGCCCCCCCGGGGAGTCTTCTCTTCTGACCATGGAGTATTTCCTCTTCCTGGCGGCTGGTTCAGGGAACCAGAAGGAGAGAGGATGAGGGCAACTATCATTTCCTGAATGCCTCCTTTAGGCCAGCACATCACATTTCATCTTTGCAGCAATTCGGGAACAGAGTTTTGTTTTGTTTCCTTTTTTTTTTTTTTAAGATTTTTTTTTTAAATATGGACTATTTTTAAAGTCATTATTGAATTTGTTACAATATTGCTTCTGTTTTATGTCTTGGTGTTTTGGCCACAAAGCATGTGGAATCTAAACTCCCCAACCAGGGATCAAACACGCACCCCCTGTGTTGGAAGGGAAATCTTAACCACTGGACCTCCCAGGACGTCCAGGGCAGAATTTCTATTCTTCAGTTCCTTATGGAACTGGGGTTCAAGGAGCCCAGGTGACCCAATATATAAGTAGCAGAGTTGAGATTAGTATCTAGTTCTGGCTGCATTACAAAGTTCTCTCCACTATAGCTTCAGGTTAATATTACAGTGACCTTGCCTTTGCTGAGCAGATTTCACACTCAACAACCAGAGAAGATGGATGCCTGCAGCAGGATGGGGGCTCGCAGGAGCCAGCCAGGTGTGAAGAATGCGCAGCAGTCACCCAGGGTGCGTCTGAGGGTTGGTGGTCATGCTCTTTGTTGTGTGACCGCTCCGTCCTCGTGTTCCTTCTAGGTTCACATGACAGGTCTTTATCCTCCCCATTCCTTCCCTTGTGCTCTGTTCCCAACTCTCTTCTCATCTCTTCCATCATCTGCACTGCCCTGCTCATATTTCATACTGGCTGTTTTACCAAAATGTGTCTCCCCTTGTCTGTCCTCCTTTTCACCTTCCTCTCTGTCTTTTTACTCCGCCTACATCTGTCTGGCCCATCCCTTCTTCTCCTCCACCTTTCTTCTGCCTCCTGTCTTGCAACCTGGACATGTGATTTTGGAAGATGGTGATATGGAGGAATACTGTGTGTGTGTGTGAGTCGCTCAGTCGTGTCCCACTCTTTGCCACCCCATGTCCCACTCTTAGCCCATCAGGCTCCTCTGTCCATGGGATTCTCCAGGCAAGAATACTGGAGTGGTTAGCCATTCCCTTCTCCAGAGGATCTTCCTCACCCAGGGATCAAACCCAGGTCTCCTTCATTGCCGGTGGATTCTTTACTGTCTGTGCCACCAGGGAAGCCCGAAGGAATACTGTGCTGTCCATCAAATCACAGCTCTGACCTCCAAAATCTGTGTCACACTGTATCCCCACCCACATCCCAAAGCCAAGGTGCCCATGTTAGTAGAGGCATTCTAAGCCCCGCAACCTCCCATTTGCCCTGTTTCTTCCCTCCAGAGATGGCTTCTTGATGCAGGGATTTGTCAGGTCAGAAAGGGAGGCAGTTTCTAGGAAGACAGGAAGGGTTCCCACTATCCAATTATTCTAGGTTTGAAGGTACAGGAATACCTGAACCAATCACAGTGGGGTATAGATAAATGAATGGGGGCCTAGAAACAGGAAGTCACAGTGCCAGCTCACTCTCTGTCCCAGCAACTGCCCATCATGCTCAGGTGCTGTGTGCTGGGAGAGCCCTGTGCACAAACAGTGGGGTTGTGAGCATGATCGGGCTCAGAGCTGGAGGCTGGGTGGGTCTGCAAGCCCATACACATCTTAGACAGCTGAGTTAGCTGTGTGTCTGAGCCTAGCGTCCTGGAGACGGAGCCAGGCTATTAGGAACTCATAGGTAGCCACTGGGCTGGACTGGGAACAAGAGCTTTCGATACCTGCCTCAACTCTGCCTCTGACTAACAGTGATCTTGGGTCAGTATTTAAACTTCTTCGGCCATTATTTCCTTAACTGTGGAAAAAAAGAGCATCAGATTAGCTCCATACTTCTCAAACTAGGGTGCCAGGAGATGCTCAGAGCCACAGGATTAAATTTAACATAGCTTCCTAAGATATCAATTTCACTCAAGGATTCTGAGGGGAAATCTTATTTTACTATTAAACATAGTTAATATTACACAGTTAATTCAGTTAAGTGTTAGTCGCTCAGTCGTGTCCAACTCTGCGACCCATCGACTATAGTCCACCAGCTTCCTCTGTCCATGGGATTCTCCAGGCAAGAATACTGGAGAAAGTCCTTTCTCCAGGGGATTTTCCCAACCCAGGGACCGAACCCAGGTCTCCTGCATTACAGGCAGATTCTTTATGGTCTGAACCACCAGGGAAGGCCCAATATTCAACAAACGATGTAAAATGGAGTAGAGTGAAAATTTTATGTAATTTAAAAGACAAAACATATTTCAAGGATATCCAGGGTGTGGGAGCTTATGACTCACCCTGTATCTTCTGGGATAAAATTCCTTCTGCCTTTTAGAACCTGTTGCTGGGTCAATTTGGGATGCACTGTGCTTGAGAGTTATCAAGGTCACGTCCTGCTTTAAAAATCCACATCTAGCCTGAGCCTTTCCCCATGCAGATGGGTCCCGTCCCTCCCACTGGCCTTGGTGGAGACAGGAGACTACTACTTAGCCTCCTCTCACCAACCGTATTATCTCTGTTTTGGATACCAGCTCCAGCTTGAATAGCGACCTTGGAGGCCTCCAGGAGGAGATCAGCTGCACAGTGAGGACTGAAAAGAAGCATTTCTAGGCTTCCAAGTGTTCTAAATGCGAGTGAGGGGAAGAGAGGAGAAAGGAGACGGTGTCAAGGAAGGCCTGGAAGAAAAGCCCTGCAGGATTATGTAAGCCCTCAAGGTTGGGAGAGGAATGGAGCTGGGTTTGGGGTTCTTTTGAAAGTTGACGTCTTTGTTCATTTATCTTCCTCCTGACCTGCCCCAAGGAAAATAAACAAATAGAAACCGAGCCAGAAGCACACAAATCTTGAGGTGGGGAAGAAAAGGGCCGTGTGTGTGTCCGGGGCCTGCCTTGCCAGCTGAGTCACTGGTGGCTCTGCCTCCCACCCTCCTGTCTCCTTCCCCTTCCCTCTCATCCTCTAGCCTCGGCCTGACACAAGGCCCTGGCCCAAGGAAGAATAGGCTTTTCTTCCCTTGTGTCAACGTTTGGAAAGTTCTCATAGTCTGATCAAAAGAAAGGATAAAAGCCTTCAAAGCATTTCCTGGGAGCCTGTGACCTCCATCTGGCCCTTCTGACCCTCTTGTGCTTTCCGGTCAGAAGAGGGAGGAACACAGGGGTGGAGCCCTGTCAGATGTTCTCCTCTGTCCAGACACCGCCCCAGTCAGTGTGGGCTGATTAGGACCACAGCCCCTTCCTCCACCCCAGTTCCCTGGCAGTGACTTCTGTCCCATACGAGAAGGGAACAGTCTTGCTGCAAAGAACTACCGGGGCGGGGGGAGGGGGATGATTCCTCAGGGAACTCCTTCCCCCAGCTGGAGAGGGAGAAGACTTCCTGGCATGTGCAGCCGGTGACGACCGCCTCTTTGATGCACCTGCCTCCCCTTGCCCCCGGCGTGCGCTCCCTCTGTGAGTCAGCACCCGGCCACAGCGTCTGCCCCTACCCATTGTGTGGGGCCGCAGGGCTGCACATCCTGGTCCTGTGTGAGGAGCTTGGCACCATCCACAGTTCAGCTGAGGACAAAGGATGCGCCAGTGCCTCAACCCCAGCTCCAGCCATCCCGGGAGCCTCCCGGCCTGGCCCCGTCTTGGTCCTCACCTCAGAAGAACGTCTCAGAGACGTTAACGCACCCCTACTCACCTCGACTGAAGAACTACAAAAGCAGGCGCTAAGATACAGCTGAGGTGCTGAGAAGCAATGGCAGTGATACAAATAACATCTGCTGTCATTGTCATTCTATTGTCATCGGTAAGATCTGAGGTCCCGACGGACACTGGGGGAGGTTTCAGAGGAGCCGGGCTGGCGATGACCAAGGGCGTGGTTCAAGACCTCGTGTTCATGTGCCAGCCTGCCCGGCCTCTTTAATCAGGCACCGCCTGGCCTGGGTTCCTGAGATTCTCCATAGAACCCAACTGATCCCCGGTGATACTAGTTGAGAGGATCACCCTAGTTTGGAAGTTAGAAGTATTCTTCCAGACAGAGCCCCGCTGGGAGAGTTCACCTCCATGCCCAGCTGCACTTAGCATAGAGTGCTGGCAAGATTACACATGGCTGGAGGGGAGCAGAAGAGATGAGAGGACTCCACAAATTCAAGCTTCACCAGGTTACCTGCCCCCCACACCTTGCCCCCTGGTCTGTGCTGAAGCTCACCTTCCCGCCACCAGGGGGCAGGGCACCCAAGCCCAGGAGCCTGCCCGTGCCCAGGGCAGCTGGGCTACGCCTGCCCTAGCCGCCCTACCTCCACCCCAGCCCACTCCTTTTACTAGTAGGTCAAGCATATGAAATTACCCATTGTTTTAATGTCAGCAATCTCAAGTGGTCCAATCTATCAATATTTAATAACAATAAAAACAAGAGCACCAGTCTCCAAACTACAGGGTCTGCGTTCTGCAAAGCATGTTAGAAGCAATTTCACTTGGTCCTCACAGCCAGCTGGGTGGCAGCTAGAGCCCCAAGAAGCTCTCTCCAAGGTCACAGCTGAACTTCTAGTCATCAAATCCAAGGTTGTTTTGTCAGCCCTTGACCCCAGCCATCTCTCTGCATCATGTGAGACTGATGACCAGTCTGTCCGTTCTGGACACTCTCTCCTTTGACTGTCCTTTGACTCTTAACTGTGATGTGATGGGGATCCACTGATCTGGAGACCTTGATTAGCTCTTAGCAGCTCTGCCACGTCTAGGCTTTGGGATTTGGGAAAAATCACTTAAACTCTTTGAGCTTGCTTTTCCTTCATCTGCAAAAAAAAAGAAGGGTCTAATGATGCCTACCTCACCAGGGTGTTGGGAGAGTTAGATAAGCACACAGATGTACCAAGAGCACTGGGTAGGCCAGTACAGACTGTGTGGAGGGTCTCACCATCACTCTCTGAGGTGCTCCTCCAGGCTTTCTCCTCCCTCTCTCTTTTTTTTAATTTTTTGGCCACACAGTACAGCTTGTGGCATCTTAGTTCCCCGACCAGGGATTGAACCTACATACCCTGCATTGAAAGCGCAGAGTCTTAACCACTGGACCACCAGGGAAATCCCGTCTCCCTATCTCTTTACATTTGGCCCATCTCTCTTGCTGTGGCCTCTCGCTGACGCTGAATTTCTGATGTTTCTCAGGGATCCTCCTTGGCTCTCATCTCTAACCACTCTGCTCTCACTTCCTCAGCTGTTTCAGCCACTCCCACAGATCTCGCCTCACCTCTGCCCCCTAGGTCCAACCCTTACAGGCTCNAGCCCACTCCTTTTACTAGTAGGTCAAGCATATGAAATTACCCATTGTTTTAATGTCAGCAATCTCAAGTGGTCCAATCTATCAATATTTAATAACAATAAAAACAAGAGCACCAGTCTCCAAACTACAGGGTCTGCGTTCTGCAAAGCATGTTAGAAGCAATTTCACTTGGTCCTCACAGCCAGCTGGGTGGCAGCTAGAGCCCCAAGAAGCTCTCTCCAAGGTCACAGCTGAACTTCTAGTCATCAAATCCA
Organism: Neotragus pygmaeus; assembly: GCA_006410875.1. Lineage (NCBI taxonomy): Eukaryota > Metazoa > Chordata > Mammalia > Artiodactyla > Bovidae > Neotragus > Neotragus pygmaeus. Next base: position 14,996 of record SJYV01017660.1, on the reverse strand, counting down.
AGGGTGTTTTGTCAGCCCTTGACCCCAGCCATCTCTCTGCATCATGTGAGACTGATGACCAGTCTGTCCGTTCTGGACACTCTCTCCTTTGACTGTCCTTTGACTCTTAACTGTGATGTGATGGGGATCCACTGATCTGGAGACCTTGATTAGCTCTTAGCAGCTCTGCCACGTCTAGGCTTTGGGATTTGGGAAAAATCACTTAAACTCTTTGAGCTTGCTTTTCCTTCATCTGCAAAAAAAAAGAAGGGTCTAATGATGCCTACCTCACCAGGGTGTTGGGAGAGTTAGATAAGCACAGAGATGTACCAAGAGCACTGGGTAGGCCAGTACAGACTGTGTGGAGGGTCTCACCATCACTCTCTGAGGTGCTCCTCCAGGCTTTCTCCTCCCTCTCTCTTTTTTTTAATTTTTTGGCCACACAGTACAGCTTGTGGCATCTTAGTTCCCCGACCAGGGATTGAACCTACATACCCTGCATTGAAAGCGCAGAGTCTTAACCACTGGACCACCAGGGAAATCCCGTCTCCCTATCTCTTTACATTTGGCCCATCTCTCTTGCTGTGGCCTCTCGCTGACGCTGAATTTCTGATGTTTCTCAGGGATCCTCCTTGGCTCTCATCTCTAACCACTCTGCTCTCACTTCCTCAGCTGTTTCAGCCACTCCCACAGATCTCGCCTCACCTCTGCCCCCTAGGTCCAACCCTTACAGGCTCCCTCTAACTGGAGGGAACAGTTTTACCGTGTTCAGACTGACGCGCTATCCTCAAAAGGGAGTCTCTTCTGTGCTTCCCCTCTTGTTCGCAGAATCACCCCCCATTCAGTGCCCAAGCTGCACCCTTAGAGTCACTCTCCGTTTCTCTCTTGCCCCCCATCCAGCAGCTCACTGGGTCTTATCAATTCTGCCTTTGTGGGCTTCTCTCCGTCTCCTTTGAGGCTGCCCAAGTTCTTTCACCTGAAACACTGCAATGATCTTCTGCCTCCCCGCCCCCCAGCTTCACCTCCCTCGCCTCCACCTCCTCAACCGCAGCAGCGCCTTTCAACAACACAGTTGCATCCCATCACTCTGGCTTTCCATCCTCAAGGAGTTCCACAGCTTCTGCAATAAAACCCAAACATCTAGACATGGCATTCTGAATCCTTCCTCATCTGATGCCACCCTGATTTTCACAGCCTCTCCCTCTGGTTCTTTTCCCCTGTGGACCTCATATTCTAGCCATACAGAACTGCCATTGGCTCTTCAAATGCAGCCTGCACCCCCACTTGCATGGTCCCCACGCTTTTATCAAGCAGGCCCCTCCACCTAGAATGCCCTCTAGATGCCCTCTACATTCCTGGAACGTTTTACCATGTCATCAGTTTAGCACTCCTCTGTCCTTGAGAGATGGTGAGCTCTTTGAAGGCAGAGGCTATATCTTAGTTCTCTTTTAAGCAGGTGCCTTTGAACTTAACCTAATTGATTAGTATAGGGAAAGGACTTAGACATGAAGTCCTGGTCTGACTCCTGGCTGGGGATGCCACCCATATTGCATGTGGGCCGTCACTTACTCCACCTCCCGCTCTTCAAAGATATCACCAGTTCATCACAGTCCTTTTTTTTTTTTCTTCTCACTGAGCCTCAGAATCTTTCTCAACATGGTGATACAGAGAGCCATTTTCCAATGGAGTTAACCTTACAAAGGAAACCTGTTTATTATCTTGGCAGGTCTGAGTCACAGCCAGAGGTCCTTATCTATTTTTTTCCACTATTTGCCATCCTGGTCTGTGCCATTTACCAGGCATGGGAACTCCAGTCAATCTCTTCATCTCTCTAGGGCTCCATTTCCTCACCTAAGGAGGCAATGAAACCTTCCATCGTGTGGCTGGGATTACAGAAGTTAAAGTTTGTGAAATCTCTATGGCCCTTATGTAAATATAAGGTATTAGCCTACTTTGCAGATGAAAGAAAAATATCTACCAAATTAGAGAAACCACGGCTCAGAGAGGTAAAGTAACTTGCTAGCGTTTCTCTAATGGCAAAGCTGGACCCTCTGTTCTCCAAGCTCCGCGGATCTTTACTCATGGTGCCTCTCCACACCTCCTCAGGCTTGACGGTGCTCCAGCTCCCCCTGTCTTATTTTTCCTTTCTCCAGGGTAACAGTGCTTCATGAAGTAAGACTTACTATAGCCCTGGAATTGGAGGAGGCTTTCAGCGCACCTCCTTCATTCTACTTCCCTATAATTCCCAAGGCGAAGCTCCCTCCAAACCCATTCACCCTCCCAAACAGTAGGAAAGGTGTTCAGTGAGGGATGCCCAATAGAATCCAGTTCCTCCATCATGCCCTGCAGCCCTTTGCCCTCCTGCTTCCCCCACCCCCCGCCTTGATGGCTCCAGGCAGCTGGCAGGCTGTTCAAAGCCCAGGATGAGGGGTAAAGCATAGAGGTGTTTTGAAATGCCTCTGAAGAGAGCACACTGGATTTCAGTTCAGTTCCTCATGTCTTCACCTGAAGTCGATACTTTCTCATGGGGGCAAATGAAATACCAGGCTCTACCAAAATCTATAACGACTACACAGTGTGGCCAGGGAAAGTCTTGATAGGAACTGAGAATTCTCCTGGTGTGCAGGCTACAGATGAGCAGGAAGTTGTCAAGAAGGGTGTGCAGATCCTTGTGATTGGCCAGGGAGTGACTGAGGCCTGGAAGGTACCCCCACTAGCTGTGGAGCACCTCAGAAAACAAAGCACTGATGTGTGGGTCCAAAGGACGAAAATGCCTTGCTTACCCAAGGTGTTGAGGTGGAATTGGTCTTCCATTTCCCCTGCTGATGGAGCCTTAAAAGAATAAATCACTAAGCGATGATCAAACGAATTTTGTTTAAAACTTTACAGAGCCCAGGATGCCAGGCCCCAGGAGATACGGTTTCTGGGGTGGAGGCAAGGGAGCCACTGAGCTGTCACCAGGTCTGCCACCAGAACCTGGGAGACCAGAGAGAGGCCAGGTTGATGGGACTGGCTCCTTAGGGTCCTGGGGCCAGTGCGACTTCCCACCTGAGAGAAACTAGGGAGGCTGACTACCTCCTGGCTGAGGGCCCCTTCTCTAGCCCCTTTCTTGTCTGGGACCTTAGACATTGTGTGGCTAGTTGGTGGAGGCTCCAAGAGGCAATGTAGGCAGCGGAGGAGGCATGAGCGTTACCCCCAGTGTGGAAGCACCCTCAGAAGCTGCCAGAGGGGGCCTTTTATCTGTTCCACTTCTTCCAGGAAGGATCATGCTCCCCTTCCCAAGCAGGAGGATCATTTCTTTTATCTGAAATTATTTATTTATTTGGAAGCTCTGGGTCTTAGCTGCAGCATGTGGGATCTAGTTCCAGACAAAGGATGGAACCCGGGCCTCCCTGCACTGGGAGCATGGCGTCTCACCCGCTAGACCATCAAGAAAACCCCAGGAGAATCATTTCCGAACTGCTTCCTGACCAGTGCAGTGCTCATCTTGGTAACCTCCTGAGTGCCTAGTACAGAGCTTTCACTGAGTAGTTCTTGGCTTTAAAAGAGCCCATAGGATTGATATTGTACATCTCTTTCCCCTCCCTCAGGCCCCCTTTCTGGCCTGTGACCTGCTTCATCCTTGGGAAGCCCTTCCTCNTCCCTGTTCTCAGACTGCCCTGGCTTCCACTGTACACTGCTGTCTCCCCAGATTGTACGGTTTCCAGTCTCCCCTTGCTCCCCCTGCACACAAATCTACCTCCCCAGATTCAACTGTTTTCAGGCTTCTCTCTTTCTCTGCCCTCTGTACACGAACTCTCTCTCCAGATCCTGCTGTTTCCAGGTTCCCCCATGTTTCTCTGGTACACAAATTGGCCTCCCTGGGTTCGGCAGTTTCCAGAACCCCCTTGGTCTCTCACTAGGCAGTTCCATTTCCCTAGATTCAGCTGTTTTCAGGCTCCCCTCATTTGCCCTGTACACAGATTCCTCTCCCAGGTTCTGCTGTTTCCAGGCTCCCCGACTTCCCTTGTACACGATCAGTCCCTAGCTTATGTTGATCCCAGCTGCCTAAGAGATTCTGTAGGTTTAAGGAGAGTGGAAGGAAAAAGAGAGTCAGAAAGAGAAGGAAGAGAAAGATTGTCATCAGGGAAACTCCTTATCTTTCTGGTTACCCAGAGCTCTAAGCAAGTAGACTTAGAGCTCAAAAGTCTAAACAAAGTCTACTGTACGCAGTAGACTCTGAGCCTGGGACTCCCTTGAGCTGATCTGTGCTGGGACACCCCAAATCCCCCTTCCCTGCTGCTGCCTAGGGTCTCAGCTTTAAGCTAAGCCTCCTCTGGAGGGCCCCTTCTTGGAGCGGGTGCTTGTGCACACAGGAGGCAGGGCCTACAAGAGCCTTACCAAGTCTTGGGCTGTCTCTCAGCCCCAGGCCCCGTCTCTCCCCTGCTACTTCCTTCTTGCCTTCCTAGGCCTTCTTTGTCTCTTTCCCCACCAGCTGCACCTAGGCTTCTCTCAACTTATTCAGCTAGAACTTGAAGGAGACTCCAAATGCACCCTGAGGATAAAAGGTGTTCAAAGCTAGAGACCTACACTTTTTTCTTTTCATTTTTTCAGGATGGAGTAGTATTAGTCTCAGGTCCTAGAAATTCATTGTGTGCCTGGACTAGCATCCTCCAGACACACAATGAATTTCTACAGTCTTCCTGAACACTTGTGTTTCATCCTTGTGACATACAAGAAGATGCCCTACATCCTAATCCTCATTGCAGGGAGCGGGGGCGCTGATGGCTCTGTTCTGCAAGGCTTTCCAGGGCTCTTACCTTCTCTGATTCACTTCAGCGTTGCCCCCAAAGCTTCTCCTGGAATCTGGGGAGGTGTGTCTGTTCTCCATCTCCTTCCCCCACCCACTCACCCAGGAGCCCTATCCCGGCCATTTTGCCGGTCACGATGCCCCATCTTGCTGGCTCCACCAAACATTCTGGGTTCACTGGGAAGCAAACAGGAAGACAGGCCCACTGGGTCCAGGGCAGTGCTCTCACAGAAGAGAGAACTTTATTGAAAGGGAAGCCCACAGGTTTCCGACCTCTCTGCTTCTGCTCCCAGGACCCAGAGAGCGGCTTCAGTTTCCGCACCTGTCAAGCAGGGCTGACACACCTGCCTACCTCACAGAGGTTGGGATCGCAAAATAAATTACATATGTGAAGAAAACAATTCTTTTACAGAACCTGACAAGTGTGTTATTTACTTGAGTCCTATTTAAAGAAACCTGTACTAGGAGCTATTTTGTATATAAACTCTCCTTCCTTTTTTTGAAAGGAAACAAAGTTGATGACACTCATTTATTAATTTCATTATTAAGAAAAAAAAAACACACTATTGGGGATTTCTCTGGTGGTCCAGTGATTAGGACTCCAAATTGCCAATGCAGGGTGCGTGGGTTCGATTGCTGGTAAGGGAATTAAAATCCTACATCCCCCAAGGCACAGCCGAAAAATTTAAGAAGTAAAAATAAAACCACCACTATCGGAGGGAATTCCCTGGAGTTGGAGTTATTGTACTTAGAAACTGTATAACCTACCTACAGACAGGTGTCAATACTCACTGAAATGTAGACTTAAAATTTGTGAATTTCAGTGTGTGTAAATTACATCTCAATAAATCTGGTTGAAAATGTGCAAAGAAAAACTGTATTGGGGTTTTGAATCCAGAAGCCCTGTTTTGTTTTATTTTGTTTTAATTGCCCAGGAAGGCACTCCTTGTGGGAATTCTGTGTATAAATGTTAGATTTTGAGGCTCTGCAGAGAGCAAAGGGATATGGGGAGGTAAGCAGGGTTTCAGGGAATCCTTACTGCTGACCCAGCTCTGTCACTTCTTAGCTCTGTGACATTGACTAAATCATCTTTTGAGCTTCACTTTCCTCAGCTGTTCATTTCTTCTCCCAGAATCACCCAACTTCCTTTTCCTATCTCAAAGTTTAGGCTTTCTTCATTGTCCAAGCCCTTCAGCCCCCACTCCCAACTTCCAGCTGAATGGAGTCAAATCTGGGGTGTTGGATGAGAGGTCTGGTTTTGTGGACACTGTATTCATCAGGGGCCCTGTTTTCTCAGCATAACTGCCCCTAGTTCCTAGGGTCTCTCAGCCTCTCGTTCCTTCTAGGTCCGCCCACCCCACCGACAGGGACCACGTTCTGCTCTGTGCTCAGGGCATCTCTAGGAATGGACTGCAGAGCTCAGCTAGATCTGGTTCCTGCCGACCTTTCCAAAGGCCTCATCTTGATACCCGGCGGCCAGGAAGGAAGGATGTGGAGCTGGTCTTACGGCGCCATCTTCTGGACAGACCTGTGAGAGTCCATTTTATTTGTAGTCATTCAGAGAACACAGAGCTGTTTTTTGGTTTTCAACGTTTTAAAAAATCTCACCCGCTTCCCCATAACCAAGTTCTGATTTCTGCTCTTTCGGAGCCATTTCTCAGAAGATACTGTACCAGGAGCCCTCTAACCTTCTGAACATAGGGTGGATCCCTCTGGAGGGGTAGTGGGTTAGGTGTCCAACTCTTTGCGACCCATGAATTGTAGCCTACCAGGCTTCTCTGTCCATGTAGTTTTTCAGGCAAGAATACTGGAATGGGTTGCCATTCCTTTCTCCAGGGGATCTTCCCAACCCAGGGATCGAACTGGGTCTCCTGCATTGCAGGCAGATAGATTCTTTACCAGCTGAGCCACCAGGGAAGCTGGAGGAATAGAGATGATCCCTAATCCATCGAGACTCAGAGCAGCTGAGGCCGGTCTCTTTCAATCATTCTGTCAGTGAACCCATGTCTCCGCATATGTCCCCATATGTCCCCAACGTACCCACCCAAGGAATCCCTGTCAATCACTAAGAAGCTGTTGCCTGGAGGCAGGGACATTGCCTTTATGACTTTCAGAGTTTTCTTCTATCCTCAGGTTTCCCTGATTGAGGGCTTATTGCAGCCAGGAGAATAAGGTGTATTTTCAATAACTTAAAAATCAGGTGTCTATACAAAGAAGCAGAAGCATCATATGACATGGTGTTATATGTGGAATCTAAAAAGACTTGATGCAAACGAACTTATTTACAAAACAGAAACAGTCTCACAGACTTAGGAATGAACTTAAAAGGTTGCCAGAGGGAAGGATGAGGGGAAGGGATAGTTAGGGAGTTTGGGATGGACTGGTACAGACTGACACTGCTACATTTACAATGAATAGACATTCAGGAAGGAGAGAATGGTCAGGTAGCTGAGTAATCAAGGACCTATTCCCTGACTCACTTCCCAAACATTGACTGAATTCAACTGATATGGACAGTTATACTGTTGAGGTCAGACAGGAAAGGATTACTGGTAAAAAAAATAAAACGAATAACCACTGTGTAGTACAGGGAATTCCGCTCAATGTTTTGTGGAAGCCTGGATGGGAGGGAGTTTGGGTGAGAATGGATACATGTATATGTATGGCTGAGTCCCTTTGCTGCTCATCTGAAACCATCACATCATGGTTAATAATAGACTATGCTCCAATACAAAATAAAAAGTTTAATTAAAAAGTCAGATGTTGGGATAAAGAGAAATTGTGGGCCTGGTCAAAAGGAATCAGATTTCTCGTGCCATTTCTTTTTCTTTCATTTGATGTATGTCTGTTTTAGAGTGGGTGTAGGTGAGGGTGATAAGGGGGCACCAAATACATAAGCTATAAAGTGGATTTATTACTTTAAAATTTTTTAATTGAGATATAGTTGATATGTAATGTTACAGAAGTTTCAGGTGTACAACATAGTGATTCACAACTTTGAAAGATTATACTCCATTTATACTTATAATAAAATATTGGCTATATTCCCTGTGCTGTACAATATATCTTTGTGGCTTATTTATTTTATACCTAATAATTTGTACCTATTAATCATTTGCCCTGTTTTATTCCCCCCTCTTTTCCTCTTCCCACTAGTAATAACTGGTTTATTACTTAAAATTTTTTGTTATTTATTTATTTTGGCTGTGCTGGGTCTTGGTTGCTGCGTGGGCTTTCTCTAGTTGCAGAGAGCAGGGGCTGCTGTCTGGTTGTGGCGCCCAGTCTCCTCACTGCAGCAGCTTCTCTTACTGTGGAGCCCCGGCTCCAGAGCACATGGGCTGTTGTTGTGGCATACGGGCTTAGTTGCCCTGCGGTATGGGGGAAATCTTCTCAGACCAGGGATCGAACCCGTGTCCTCTGTATTGGCAGGCAGATTTTTAACCACTAGACCACTAGGGAAGTCCAGTTTTTTACTTTTTAATACGCCATTCAGACCATAAATGTTAAATCATTTTCCCTAACAAAACGGTCCTTTTGGAAGCCCTTTTGTGGAATGATTGCCTGCAATTATCTAAATTAATTCAAAAGCACTAACTCTTCAGACCGAGTGGACTTGATTTTTGCAAGCTGTTTGGTGACAAGATGTGCCATCAAGCTGGATGGCACTGTTTAGATAAAGAATGGAGAGGGACTATAATGAATGACTGCCTTCTGTGGGTCTTATGCTGACCCTAAATTCTTATTTCTCTTTTCAATAAGCATTCCATATTGCTGGCAGAGTTCGTTGCTCAAAATACTGAGCTGGTATCACTTAACTGCTTCAAAGTCTTTAATGGATCCCCATCACCTTCAGAATACAAACCAGACTCTGTAGTCCAAGAGCAGTGGACAATGGAGTCAGACCAGCCTGGGTTTAAATCTCACCTGTGCCCTGAGGCAAACTATCCCAATTCCTGGGCCTTCAGTTGTAAAAATAAATCTAACAACATCTACTTGGTAAGCCTGTTTTGAAGACAGTAAGATTTCTAAGGAGCACAGATTAGTCAACTCAGTAAGTTAGCATGCCATTCAACGCTGCCCTTGATCCCGTCACAACCTGTTTAGTGAGGAATTTCAAGTCTCAACATATCCAGGCCTCCCCACAGATTCGCAGCCTCCATTCCAGCTACATGTGCCTACCTGCAGTTCCCTAGACAGATTCTCTTCCGCTTTGCTTTGCTTACATTATTTCTCTCTTTACGGTGTCTCTTTCTCCAACTCCTTTCTGCCAAATACTACAGAACATAGTCTCTTGTGTCAACATTTCTAATTAAATGGCAACCCGCTCCAGTACTCTTGCCNAAAGGATTACTGGTAAAAAAAATAAAACGAATAACCACTGTGTAGTACAGGGAATTCCGCTCAATGTTTTGTGGAAGCCTGGATGGGAGGGAGTTTGGGTGAGAATGGATACATGTATATGTATGGCTGAGTCCCTTTGCTGCTCATCTGAAACCATCACATCATGGTTAATAATAGACTATGCTCCAATACAAAATAAAAAGTTTAATTAAAAAGTCAGATGTTGGGATAAAGAGAAATTGTGGGCCTGGTCAAAAGGAATCAGATTTCTCGTGCCATTTCTTTTTCTTTCATTTGATGTATGTCTGTTTTAGAGTGGGTGTAGGTGAGGGTGATAAGGGGGCACCAAATACATAAGCTATAAAGTGGATTTATTACTTTAAAATTTTTTAATTGAGATATAGTTGATATGTAATGTTACAGAAGTTTCAGGTGTACAACATAGTGATTCACAACTTTGAAAGATTATACTCCATTTATACTTATAATAAAATATTGGCTATATTCCCTGTGCTGTACAATATATCTTTGTGGCTTATTTATTTTATACCTAATAATTTGTACCTATTAATCATTTGCCCTGTTTTATTCCCCCCTCTTTTCCTCTTCCCACTAGTAATAACTGGTTTATTACTTAAAATTTTTTGTTATTTATTTATTTTGGCTGTGCTGGGTCTTGGTTGCTGCGTGGGCTTTCTCTAGTTGCAGAGAGCAGGGGCTGCTGTCTGGTTGTGGCGCCCAGTCTCCTCACTGCAGCAGCTTCTCTTACTGTGGAGCCCCGGCTCCAGAGCACATGGGCTGTTGTTGTGGCATACGGGCTTAGTTGCCCTGCGGTATGGGGGAAATCTTCTCAGACCAGGGATCGAACCCGTGTCCTCTGTATTGGCAGGCAGATTTTTAACCACTAGACCACTAGGGAAGTCCAGTTTTTTACTTTTTAATACGCCATTCAGACCATAAATGTTAAATCATTTTCCCTAACAAAACGGTCCTTTTGGAAGCCCTTTTGTGGAATGATTGCCTGCAATTATCTAAATTAATTCAAAAGCACTAACTCTTCAGACCGAGTGGACTTGATTTTTGCAAGCTGTTTGGTGACAAGATGTGCCATCAAGCTGGATGGCACTGTTTAGATAAAGAATGGAGAGGGACTATAATGAATGACTGCCTTCTGTGGGTCTTATGCTGACCCTAAATTCTTATTTCTCTTTTCAATAAGCATTCCATATTGCTGGCAGAGTTCGTTGCTCAAAATACTGAGCTGGTATCACTTAACTGCTTCAAAGTCTTTAATGGATCCCCATCACCTTCAGAATACAAACCAGACTCTGTAGTCCAAGAGCAGTGGACAATGGAGTCAGACCAGCCTGGGTTTAAATCTCACCTGTGCCCTGAGGCAAACTATCCCAATTCCTGGGCCTTCAGTTGTAAAAATAAATCTAACAACATCTACTTGGTAAGCCTGTTTTGAAGACAGTAAGATTTCTAAGGAGCACAGATTAGTCAACTCAGTAAGTTAGCATGCCATTCAACGCTGCCCTTGATCCCGTCACAACCTGTTTAGTGAGGAATTTCAAGTCTCAACATATCCAGGCCTCCCCACAGATTCGCAGCCTCCATTCCAGCTACATGTGCCTACCTGCAGTTCCCTAGACAGATTCTCTTCCGCTTTGCTTTGCTTACATTATTTCTCTCTTTACGGTGTCTCTTTCTCCAACTCCTTTCTGCCAAATACTACAGAACATAGTCTCTTGTGTCAACATTTCTAATTAAATGGCAACCCGCTCCAGTACTCTTGCCTGGAGAATTCCATGGACGGAGGAGCCTGGCAGGCTACAGTCCATGGGGTTGCAAAGAGTCGGACAAGACTGAGTGACTTCACTTCAAGATGAACTGGAACAGCCAATTAGTAAATGTCTGTTGAAATGACTTATTTCAAAAGAAACGTTATTTTACTTTTATTATTATTTGCGTCAGTACTGCTTTTCTTACTGAAGAGCCTGTTCTGAGGGATAGCCCACTGGTCTGTATGTACAATATAAGGTCCACACATGTTTCACAATAACTCTCATTTCTGTGGATCCTCATCGAAGATGTTTTCCAGTTTTAGTTGACAGAGATGTGGAAGAGATTAGGAAAGAGATGAGGACCATACAAATGTTGATGACAGAGTACAATCTGGCAGCCATTTGATTAATTTATTTCTTTTGTCATGAAGTATGATTTACCTACAGGAAAGAACAAGTCTTAAGCACAAACTGAATTTTTAACACCATTCAGATCAAAATAAAGAACACAATTTGATTGCAAAAGGTATTTCTACCTTGAAATATCTGTCATCCCTTTTCTCCTTTCAATTCTCCACTCCACTCCACTGCCACCTCTGGGCCCAACCACTTGCTTATCAGTCTCCCTCCCCTTCTTTCCCTACTGCCTGGCTCCTGGCAAACACTCAAATATTTGAGTGAACGAAAGGAATGCGCGAATATCGTTAAATGAAGGAGGCCCAGTTTGGAGTGAAAGTGAGGCCCGTAGGGTTGTGCCCAAAATGCTTTGGGTATATGATTCAATTTTGCCTACATCAGGCTCCGGAATTAGAGAGTATCTACGAGAAATCAGGGGTAAGATTTTTTTTTTCCCCTCTGTAGTTTAAAGGGAGATTAAGAGCACAGAAAGTTTGATCCTTAACCCGATCTCCAGCTCATCCACCAACCCATTCCCAGGCCTGTCTGGTCCCGCCTTTGCCATACTGAGTCACGAAGCAGACACCCTCCCGGCCGCGGTCCAGTCAGCGGGGAGCCATCCATCACTGTCTGGATACCGGCCAATCCGACCAGCTCAGCCTTCCTGCCAGCCAATGGCCGGAAAGCAGAGGGCGAGCGGAGCCAGAGAGGGGACCGCCGACTCAGTGTCATATAAAGCGGGGTCCAAGGGTCTGGAGGTACTACTTCTGTGTCCCTAGCTCGGTCTAGGTGTGGGTAGCGTCCCCCCTACATCTGAGCCCCGGGCCAGTGTTTCAGTGTGCGCCCTCCAGCTGGGTTACTGACGTCCCCGGTGCCAATTCACAGGAGGAAAGGGGGCGCCCTGAAGCCCCTTACCCAGATAACCGAGACCCGCGGGGTAGCCCACGAGGGCAGAAAGGAGCCCAGGAGTTGAGAGCAGACGGCGCCCCCACCTTCGCGTGCTGCGCGCCCCAGGCCGCGCTCACACGGGGGAGCGGGGGAGGCAGGGCCAGCGGGCAGAATTCGAGCCAGACAACCAGGCCCGCGGTTCTGGCGGCTCCGCGGGGGTGCGGGCGCCGAGAAGAGGCAGGGGTTGCAGTAGGCCTGTCCGCCTCAGCCCCGGGAGAGCCAGGCCGGCAAACTTGGAGTCCCGGACCCCCATTCTGCCGGCGCTCCCCGGACCTCCCGGATCCCCCCGCCAACCCCGCCACCGAGGTTCCGCGCAACCGTCTGAACCGCCCCCTCCCCGCCGCGGGCGTGGGTCGGCTGCTTCGCTGCAGCCCCTCTCCCCAGAGTTCTTTGGCCATAAAGGGCAAGGGCACCTCTCTGGTTGCCTCTCCGCATTACCACGGCCCCTCTACTCATTCCTCTTAACCCAGTGTAGTCCCTGTGTGGGCGAGGGGGTCGGACGACTCTGAGATTGGGAGCGTGGCAAAGCCGCCTCTTTCTAGCGGTCCCGGCCCTGCGGAAACTGTCGTAAATACTTTAACCTTTCAGAGCCTCGGTGTGCCTCTCCGTAAAATGGGCAAGCACCGCATAGTCCACAGTATTCGGGGAGCCAGTTTGTGTGAAGTGCCGGGCCTTCCCATTCCAGTCCCTGCACAATTGAAATTGCAGGACCCAGCTGGGCGCGAAGGGTTACTAGGAAGCGAATTTGCCCCTCCGGTTCTTGCGGTCATTTAGAGGCAGTGGATGGAGCCGGACACCGGATGAAGCCGAACATTAGCCAAAGTATTTCTGGAAAATCTCTCATTTCCCGTCGCCACACTGGCCCCTGAACTCTACAGCACTTAACTGCACAGTCTTTTTTTTTTTTCCAGGATTGCATTATTTATTGGAATGGTTGTGTACAAAGTGTTTATAATGTTTATATAACTATTATTTTCTCTAATTACAAAAGTAGGCAGGCCCACTTATAAATATCCGTTGTAGAGAGTTTTTTTAATAACGTAGAACTTGCTGACACGCAGGGACCGCTTCTACTAACACCCAGGGTCTGTTACTTTCAGCAGCAGCAGGCGGAAATTCATCAGCGGTGCCTGCAGCGGAGCTCGCAGGGCTGGTCCCGCCCGCTGGTTGCTAGGGCAACGCCCTGCCGCTAAATTTGGAGGCCAGAAAAAACTCGCGGGAGCAGGAGTCTGTCCCACCCTGGGGGCGGAGTTAGTAGGGGGCGCGGGACTCAGAGGGAGCGCGTTCCCCGCCTTCCCCTCCAGGTGGCGCTATAGGATCGTGGATAAAGTCGCTGGACCCGGCTCCCCGCGGCGGTGGGCGCCTATGGGCGGAGCCAAGGCGGGGCTTGAACTTGGATGCGCAGTTGGCTCTGGATCTGGGGAAACTAGCGGTCCCGGGCCGAAAGTTATCGACACTCTCAGGGACTTCTGTACGCCACGCAGAAAAGGGAAAAGGGGGAGGTTCTGGAACAGGGAGAGAGAAGAGTCGGGACCGCGGAAAGTCACTCCATCTTTCCCATCTGCCTATAGGATCCCTCTCCTGTACCTGCCATTCTCACCCTCGGGCGCACTAGGTGCTCTGGACACAAATGCAAGGTGGGAGCTGGGCCAGTGTCTCCTCACCCCTAGTATCTGGGCCTAGCCAGGCTTGCAGCGCTCTAGTACCCAGGATATATGCCAGCATTGGATTTCCGCGGCAACTTCCCGAGCAAGCCAAGAAAAACAGGCGCGCTGTTCCTCAGTTTGTCCAGAGGAAACCTTTACACCCTTCCCTTCTGGAAACTGCGAGTGGAAAAAGTGAGTTGAAGAATACCAGTGCGGCCACCACGTGTGTAGTGGTGTAGCTCTTTTCTTCCCAAGCACCATTTCCCCCATCATGACTCTCACCCTGTCACAATCATATCGAGCCCTCCACAATCATACACCGCCTCACTTAAGTTAAATCGTCTCCTTTCCCTTCACCCACTTTCTCCCCAATCACACAACCACAAAGATACACCTAGTACCGGGCATCCGGAAAATGCCTCAGAGTGCAGAAGCCCTTATCAGAACACACACACACACTTCCCAGGCCAAAAGAGAAAGAGATCATTGGCAGGAGACAAAAGCAGGTTTATTTGGGCTCTGGGGCCAGGGATGCCTAAGGTGTGAGTTAAGGCAACTCAGCTGGTTCTCATTGCCCAAAGGGCCGGCCAGGGCAGGGAGAAGGGGTGACTCAGTATTGAAGCCAAATCTCTGCATTTCAAGTCCCTGGCTGGAGACCTCGGGAGTCAGTTCTGGGAGGGCATGGGTTCTAGTGTTCCCTGGGGTCTCTGTGCTTTTGCTAGGATTGGGGGAATGGTCTGGGGTCAGAAGCCTTGAATGCACAGCCTTCATTTCAGTAACGACCATTTAATTTGTTCCTTGGCAGACTGAAGAACCTGGGTAGGGTGGGGTGTGGAAGGTTGAGAGAATTACTGGGTGGAATTCAAGTGCATTAACAGTGCAGTGGCGGGTTGGGGGGATACATGTCCTGGCCATTCCGAGTCACTAGGTGGCAGCAGCTCATTTCTGCCTGCTTTAAGGGGGGCTGGGCCATCAAAATGGAAAGAGCCGCCCAAACTGGCTACAGCCAGCAACCAGCCCAGATGGGAGCTGGCCCAGCCTGCCCTCTGGTTCCAGCATCTGCAGCCCTGGGTGTGGCAGCAGCCTTGTCTCCCCTACACCATGCCATGC
>SJYV01017659.1:0-11377 GCA_006410875.1 Neotragus pygmaeus | reverse complement strand
TACAGTCCATAGGGTCACCAAGAGTCAGACACGACTGAAGCGACTTAGCATACACATTTATGTGTATTTGTTGGTTTTAAACTGTACATATGGGCTAATATATAATTATGAAACTAATCTGAAAAATAAAAAAATTTAAAGGTTGAGATAAAGAGCTTTTATGATTTTCTACCCACACCCCACATACTGTACCTTATTTGCCCTTTTTCAGAGACCACTGACTTAAAGAACTTTATTATAGGGTACTTCTCTGGTAATCCAGTAGTTAAGAATCCATGAATCCACCATGCAATGCAGGAGATGCAGGTTCCATCCCTGGTTAGGGAACTAAAATCCCAAGTGCCACAGGGCAACTGAGCCTGCACACCTCAAAGAACTTATATATATATATATATTCAATATACACATATATATTCAATATATATATTCAAAATACACATATATATTCAATATAATATTCAAAATACACATATATATTCAATATATATATATATTCAAAATATATATATATATTCAAAAATAACTCGATAGCCAAGGATCCTTTTTCTAGCATACATCATTATTAAGGAGGCTGCTTTAGTGCAAACTTATATGGATAGCCTGGCTAGGAGGGCATCAGTAACATCTAATTCAGAGGGTTTACTCTATGGCTCCTAAGAAATGACACCACAGTAATTATTTACTATCATCTGTGCCTGAAGTCCTGTGCTCTGGGAGTTGCAGTCACTTGTGCTGGAAGCACCAGAGCAAGTGTTAAAGGCATGGGTCCTATTCTTGAAAAATCCAGCCATTAAGAATACAGGAACATTCCAGCAATGTAACATTTACAAGTACTGTATTTATAAGAAAATGCTCAGAACCCCCACTATGGTCAACCCACTGATTCCAGGATAGACAAAAAGATGGAGACAGACAATTGGCCTGGGGTTCTCAAAGAAAAACATTTAATTTACTTCTGAAAATCAGAAAACTCTGTCCTCTAGAGTCAGGGCCATTGTTTCAGGCTGAGACAGCAGACCAGCTTGAGGAGCCTGAGGGGGCACAGACCGGCTACTTGAGAAGGACTACAGCAAGATGAACTTGATGACCTTTAATGTCTTCAGACAGAAATCTCAACTTTCCTTCTGGCTTTTTAGATGACGACCTGCACACTGCATTAATTTTCTTCCAAGCCAGAAATTCTCAATCTTCTTCTAGTTAACAGGGATGTGTTTACCTAAAGGAAGACTTGGAAATGTGCGATTGAGATCTCAGTGTCTCACTTACCATTTCATGTAAGGAGATCTAAAAACATTAACTTCAGTTCCTACTGCAATACTGACAGGCAATAAGGAATGTGATCAGTGTAAAAGCAATTAATGATACTAGGTATGGCAATCAATGCATTCTGGTATTGATACTTCTAACTCCTTTCTGCCTAAAACATCTATTGATTACTATCAACACTATCTAATGAGTGGCCACTGTATACACGTAATCTTTAATGGTTAAGACTAAAATACAAGAGCAGCTACCATTACTGAAGATCTACTATGCAAGTTTTATGTGTATCATTTCTTTTCTTTCTTCAACTTATGAGACTTATCATCTCATTTTACAAATGATAAACAAATGTTGAGAGGTTACTTAAAATCCTATTTTCAGAGGCCAGGCCAGGATTTGCAACAAGATCTGCTCTAGAATTCTGTTTTAAAAACTATGTCACTACATGTTATAAGTTCCAAATCTATGTTTCTCTTTCTCCACATTTCATTCAACGATATGTTCTGTACTGTCTGGTTAAGAGCATAATTACAATAAAATATGATAAGCAATAATATTTTTGTATTGAAAAGCAGGCTACAGGATCTAAAGCATGTAGTCAAGTCTTAACTCTATTACTTACCAGCAATATTACCCCAGGAAATATATTTAAATTTCTGAGTGCCTGTCTTTGTTAACTGTAAAAGAGGAATAACTATCATGTAGAATTGTTATGAAGATTAAATATGCATGCAAGTAAAGAATATTGAATGGTGCCTGGTAATGCAGTTAGCATGCACTAAATGGTATTATTTTTAGATACATAAAATAGCATGACAACAGAAAAGATAAAACAGATCTGCCAAGAAGATGAAGGACACGAGTCCACGACCTTCAGGAAGGACTCCTAGTAGTTTCAGTGTCTAAGCTGAGCACACAGTCCGTTCCCTAAATCCTCAAGAAGACCCAACAGGCTCGAGACTCATTCCTGGATGTGACTTGAACATCTTGGTAGTGAGAACAGTAAGCCCTGGCCTGAGGGCAAGACTGGAAGGAAAAAACAAAGACCAAAGTACACTGTGTGTGTGAAGCACTGGACCTGAAATCAAAGGGCTCTGCATGTTTTCAGGCTTCTGGCTGGGGTCGGTATGAAGATGGTGCTCAACTGCCCACTGGTCAAAGCAGGACAGTCGCTCTCACCCCAGGCAACAGTTCTATTCTGTCTCAATCAGGAACTACCCAGTGGAGCTTGGGGACTGGAGACAGGAGGGATGGAGCAGGTCAGGACTATCTCACACAGCCCTGCCACAAACTGGTCATTGGGAACAAGAGAATAAAATTAAGTTCTTCAGTATGCAATGCCTAGACTGAACGCCTCTGCCAAGCACAGACAGGCCTGCCTGAGGTTTTAACATCAAAACCATGAGCATTTAAAGGGGCTGGGGTTTCAGGGTAAGTCTGTACACAGAGATGGTTTGTGCTATTTCCACCAGGGAGTTAAAAGGACTTTTAAAGTTATGAAAAATACTCTGACTTCAACCTTTAGAGAAACAATATGATTATTTTGACTCTTTCAAATATAATCCTTAAGATACTTTAAATAGCAAGCAGCATTACTTAAAAAGGCAAATACTGTTGAAAATAAATTAAGCTACAGGGTAAGGGAGCAACAGGCCTTTTGAGAGCTCTTTAGAGAGCTACAAGATTCATGACTTCATGCTTAATAAAAATGTCACAGATGCACAAAGATCTCTGGGATATTCTATGTATCTGAAAAGAATGATTTCAGTACACACCATGGCTTTAACATGAATGAAAGGAAATAATTTTCTAAAACTAGTAGGATACTATACTAGTCAGTTAAGCTGATTACCTGTACATCGTTTACCCTTCAGTCACATTATTTAAGTAATTTTTTTTAGTAGGCCAACGACTTACACGAATTAGCCACAAGCTATAGTAGGCATTGATTTGCATTTTCTGCATGCTTTAGATCTTAATAACAGCCTTCAGACGTTAGGAAGTAGGTACATTTTGATGTCCACCTTCTTGGTTCTAGCTGCCAGCATTAATTCAGACAATTTGACCTCCAACAGCACCACTCTGACCTCGGCTCACACTCCACTCCCAATACTAAGCACATAATACATCACTTCACAAATGATGGAAGAAATCAGAGTACCTTGGCAAGGACACCACATTAACACCAGTAGCTAATGTCTGTGAATAATTCCAGTAAGAATGAATCCAGGTAAGAATGATGTACGTACCTGTACCACAGGATCTTTTGGTTGGTGTGACTAACGAGACATGAGCTGTATCTGTGCATGGCCCACCTAGAAACAGAAAGGCAGGCACAACAGTCAGTTCATATCCTCTGCATACCTAGAGGGGCTGTCCTGGATAAAGAGAAACCTAAAATGGAAGGGATCAGCCTGTAGGCATGCATAAAGAGGAGCAATAGGAACAGATGAAGATGGTGATGGTGGGTTAATTTTTAATTCAGCAATTCAGTCTAACGGTCCATATTCTTTCTATATTGTAACATCATTTTCATTTAAAATAAGAAAAAACCAAATCTCACATAACGTTAAGATATTCAAGTACAAAATTTTAACTAGAATTCTGATCTGGGTAAGAGTAAATTACCCGTAAGTTTGGGGAGATGAATTTTCCACACAGCAATAAGCAGGAGTCTCCTTCTTAGGTTTATCTCAGTGGTCAGCCCGCCTTTAAATTTACTGCAAAACTGGCCTTATTTAAAGTAGGCGGGGGAACCTCCCTGAAGAAGAAACTACTTATCAGAAAAAATAAGGATCATTTTAATATTTAAAGACAGCACTGCTAACCAAGAAAGAATATCTAGTTTAATTATAAAAATATGACACAAAGAGGGCCTTCATGGAATTTTCGTGGCCCAGGGAGCTGATGGATAGGTATAATTCAAGAGTATGAGAGACACAGTCACTCAGTGGGTGAAGACTTGAAACGCAATCATTTCATTCTACAGAATCCGGACCACAAACAAATTCTTAAGCTGATACTGATATGTACTCCAACACCCTACCTTCTGAAACAGGAAGTTACCTTATAAACTTGAAGACCAGAGGGCTTTGACATGCACTGGGTGGGGCAACAGTGATGACCATTAAGGAATGGGACCCACAAGCAAGTGTTACAGATATTTTGAAAAGTCTCTCCAGGTGACCAGAATGAAGGAAAACAGGATTATTTAGCATAACTGTTTATCACATATGGGGCTTCCCTGCTGGTGCAGTGGTAAAGAATCCAACTGCCAATGCAGGAGATGTGGGTTCAATCCCTGGGTCAGGAAGANATATATATATATTCAAAAATAACTTGATAGCCAAGGATCCTTTTTCTAGCATACATCATTATTAAGGAGGCTGCTTTAGTGCAAACTTATATGGATAGCCTGGCTAGGAGGGCATCAGTAACATCTAATTCAGAGGGTTTACTCTATGGCTCCTAAGAAATGACACCACAGTAATTATTTACTATCATCTGTGCCTGAAGTCCTGTGCTCTGGGAGTTGCAGTCTCTTGTGCTGGAAGCACCAGAGCAAGTGTTAAAGGCATGGGTCCTATTCTTGACAAATCCAGCCATTAAGAATACAGGAACATTCCAGCAATGTAACATTTACAAGTACTGTATTTATAAGAAAATGCTCAGAACCCCCACTATGGTCAACCCACTGATTCCAGGATAGACAAAAAGATGGAGACAGACAATTGGCCTGGGGTTCTCAAAGAAAAACATTTAATTTACTTCTGAAAATCAGAAAACTCTGTCCTCTAGAGTCAGGGCCATTGTTTCAGGCTGAGACAGCAGACCAGCTTGAGGAGCCTGAGGGGGCACAGACCGGCTACTTGAGAAGGACTACAGCAAGATGAACTTGATGACCTTTAATGTCTTCAGACAGAAATCTCAACTTTCCTTCTGGCTTTTTAGATGACGACCTGCACACTGCATTAATTTTCTTCCAAGCCAGAAATTCTCAATCTTCTTCTAGTTAACAGGGATGTGTTTACCTAAAGGAAGACTTGGAAATGTGCGATTGAGATCTCAGTGTCTCACTTACCATTTCATGTAAGGAGATCTAAAAACATTAACTTCAGTTCCTACTGCAATACTGACAGGCAATAAGGAATGTGATCAGTGTAAAAGCAATTAATGATACTAGGTATGGCAATCAATGCATTCTGGTATTGATACTTCTAACTCCTTTCTGCCTAAAACATCTATTGATTACTATCAACACTATCTAATGAGTGGCCACTGTATACACGTAATCTTTAATGGTTAAGACTAAAATACAAGAGCAGCTACCATTACTGAAGATCTACTATGCAAGTTTTATGTGTATCATTTCTTTTCTTTCTTCAACTTATGAGACTTATCATCTCATTTTACAAATGATAAACAAATGTTGAGAGGTTACTTAAAATCCTATTTTCAGAGGCCAGGCCAGGATTTGCAACAAGATCTGCTCTAGAATTCTGTTTTAAAAACTATGTCACTACATGTTATAAGTTCCAAATCTATGTTTCTCTTTCTCCACATTTCATTCAACGATATGTTCTGTACTGTCTGGTTAAGAGCATAATTACAATAAAATATGATAAGCAATAATATTTTTGTATTGAAAAGCAGGCTACAGGATCTAAAGCATGTAGTCAAGTCCTAACTCTATTACTTACCAGCAATATTACCCCAGGAAATATATTTAAATTTCTGAGTGCCTGTCTTTGTTAACTGTAAAAGAGGAATAACTATCATGTAGAATTGTTATGAAGATTAAATATGCATGCAAGTAAAGAATATTGAATGGTGCCTGGTAATGCAGTTAGCATGCACTAAATGGTATTATTTTTAGATACATAAAATAGCATGACAACAGAAAAGATAAAACAGATCTGCCAAGAAGATGAAGGACACGAGTCCACGACCTTCAGGAAGGACTCCTAGTAGTTTCAGTGTCTAAGCTGAGCACACAGTCCGTTCCCTAAATCCTCAAGAAGACCCAACAGGCTCGAGACTCATTCCTGGATGTGACTTGAACATCTTGGTAGTGAGAACAGTAAGCCCTGGCCTGAGGGCAAGACTGGAAGGAAAAAACAAAGACCAAAGTACACTGTGTGTGTGAAGCACTGGACCTGAAATCAAAGGGCTCTGCATGTTTTCAGGCTTCTGGCTGGGGTCGGTATGAAGATGGTGCTCAACTGCCCACTGGTCAAAGCAGGACAGTCGCTCTCACCCCAGGCAACAGTTCTATTCTGTCTCAATCAGGAACTACCCAGTGGAGCTTGGGGACTGGAGACAGGAGGGATGGAGCAGGTCAGGACTATCTCACACAGCCCTGCCACAAACTGGTCATTGGGAACAAGAGAATAAAATTAAGTTCTTCAGTATGCAATGCCTAGACTGAACGCCTCTGCCAAGCACAGACAGGCCTGCCTGAGGTTTTAACATCAAAACCATGAGCATTTAAAGGGGCTGGGGTTTCAGGGTAAGTCTGTACACAGAGATGGTTTGTGCTATTTCCACCAGGGAGTTAAAAGGACTTTTAAAGTTATGAAAAATACTCTGACTTCAACCTTTAGAGAAACAATATGATTATTTTGACTCTTTCAAATATAATCCTTAAGATACTTTAAATAGCAAGCAGCATTACTTAAAAAGGCAAATACTGTTGAAAATAAATTAAGCTACAGGGTAAGGGAGCAACAGGCCTTTTGAGAGCTCTTTAGAGAGCTACAAGATTCATGACTTCATGCTTAATAAAAATGTCACAGATGCACAAAGATCTCTGGGATATTCTATGTATCTGAAAAGAATGATTTCAGTACACACCATGGCTTTAACATGAATGAAAGGAAATAATTTTCTAAAACTAGTAGGATACTATACTAGTCAGTTAAGCTGATTACCTGTACATCGTTTACCCTTCAGTCACATTATTTAAGTAATTTTTTTTAGTAGGCCAACGACTTACACGAATTAGCCACAAGCTATAGTAGGCATTGATTTGCATTTTCTGCATGCTTTAGATCTTAATAACAGCCTTCAGACGTTAGGAAGTAGGTACATTTTGATGTCCACCTTCTTGGTTCTAGCTGCCAGCATTAATTCAGACAATTTGACCTCCAACAGCACCACTCTGACCTCGGCTCACACTCCACTCCCAATACTAAGCACATAATACATCACTTCACAAATGATGGAAGAAATCAGAGTACCTTGGCAAGGACACCACATTAACACCAGTAGCTAATGTCTGTGAATAATTCCAGTAAGAATGAATCCAGGTAAGAATGATGTACGTACCTGTACCACAGGATCTTTTGGTTGGTGTGACTAACGAGACATGAGCTGTATCTGTGCATGGCCCACCTAGAAACAGAAAGGCAGGCACAACAGTCAGTTCATATCCTCTGCATACCTAGAGGGGCTGTCCTGGATAAAGAGAAACCTAAAATGGAAGGGATCAGCCTGTAGGCATGCATAAAGAGGAGCANGGTTCCAAAGCAGGAAAGGAGTACATCAAGGTTGTATATTGTCACCCTGCTTATTTAATTTATATGCAGAGAACGTCAATGAGAAATGCTGGAATGGATGAAGCACAAGCTAGAATCAAGATGGCCAGGAGAAATACCAATAACTTCAGATATGCAGATGACACCACACTTATGGCAGAAAGCGAGGTAGAATTAAAGAACATCTTGATAAAAGTAAAAGAGAAACGTGAAAAAGTTGGCTTAAAACTCAACATTCAGAAAACTAAGATCATGGCATCTGATCCCGTCACTTCAGGGCAAATAGATGGGAAAACATCTAATAGTGGAAACAGTGGCAGACTTTATTTTGGGGGGCTCCATAATCACTGCAGATGGTGAGTGCAGCCATGAAATTAAAAGACACTTGCTCCTTGGATGAAAAGTTCTGATCACCTAGACAGCTTATTAAAAAGCAGAGACATTGTTTTGCCAACAAAGGTCCGTCTAGTCAAAGCCATGGTTTTTCCAGTAGTCATGTATGGATGTGAAAGATGGACTATAAAAGAACCTGAGCACTGAAGAATTGATACTTTTGAACTGTGGTGTTGGAGAAGACTCTTGAGAGTCCCTCGGACTTCAAGGAGATTCAACCAGTTCATCCTAAAGGAAATCAGTCCTGAACATTTATGGCAGGACTGATGCTGAAACTGAAGCTCCAATACTTTGGCCACCTGATGTGAAGAACTGACTAATTTGAAAAGACCTTCGTGCTGGGAAAGATTGGAGGTAGGAGGAGAGGACGACAACAGAGGATGCGATGGTTGGATGGCATCACCGAGTCAATGGACATGCGTTTGAGTAAGCTCCAGGAGTTGGTGATGGACAGGGAGTCCTGGCGTGCTGCGGTCCATGGGGTCACAAAGAATCGGACACAACTGAGCAACTGAATTGAACTGGACTGGATTAAATGCTCCAACCAAAAGATACAGACTGGATGAATGGATACAAAAACAAGACCCATACATATGCTATCTACAAGAAACCCACTTCAGACTTCAAGACACATATAGACTGAAAGTGAGAGGATGGAAAAATATACACTATGCAAATGAGAAGCGAAAGAAAGCTGGAGTAGCAATTCTCATATCAGATACAATAGACCTTAACATAAAGATTACAAGAGATAAGCAACCATGGGGTTGCTAAGAGTCTGACACTACTGAGTGACTTCACTTTCATTTTTCNACACTATGCAAATGAGAAGCGAAAGAAAGCTGGAGTAGCAATTCTCATATCAGATACAATAGACCTTAACATAAAGATTACAAGAGATAAGCAACCATGGGGTTGCTAAGAGTCTGACACTACTGAGTGACTTCACTTTCATTTTTCACTTTCATGCATTGGAGAGGAAATGGCAACCCACTCCAATGTTCTTGCCTGGGGAATCCCAGGGACAGCAGAGCCTGGTGGGCTGCCATCTATGGGATCACACAGAGTNATAGGAACAGATGAAGATGGTGATGGTGGGTTAATTTTTAATTCAGCAATTCAGTCTAACGGTCCATATTCTTTCTATATTGTTAACATCATTTTCATTTAAAATAAGAAAAAACCAAATCTCACATAACGTTAAGATATTCAAGTACAAAATTTTAACTAGAATTCTGATCTGGGTAAGAGTAAATTACCCGTAAGTTTGGGGAGATGAATTTTCCACACAGCAATAAGCAGGAGTCTCCTTCTTAGGTTTATCTCAGTGGTCAGCCCACCTTTAAATTTACTGCAAAACTGGCCTTATTTAAAGTAGGCGGGGGAACCTCCCTGAAGAAGAAACTACTTATCAGAAAAAATAAGGATCATTTTAATATTTAAAGACAGCACTGCTAACCAAGAAATAATATCTAGTTTAATTATAAAAATATGACACAAAGAGGGCCTTCATGGAATTTTCGTGGCCCGGAGAGCTGATGGATAGGTATAATTCAAGAGTATGAGAGACACAGTCACTCAGTGGGTGAAGACTTGAAACGCAATCATTTCATTCTACAGAATCAGGACCACAAACAAATTCTTAAGCTGATATTGATATGTACTCCAACACCCTACCTTCTGAAACAGGAAGTTACCTTATAAACTTGAAGACCAGAGGGCTTTGACATGCACTGGGTGGGGCAACAGTGATGACCATTAAGGAATGGGACCCACAAGCAAGTGTTACAGATATTTTGAAAAGTCTCTCCAGGTGACCAGAATGAAGGAAAACAGGATTATTTAGCATAACTGTTTATCACATATGGGGCTTCCCTGCTGGTGCAGTGGTAAAGAATCCAACTGCCAATGCAGGAGATGTGGGTTCAATCCCTGGGTCAGGAAGATCTCCTGGAGAAGGAAATAGTAACCCATTGCCTGGAAAATTCCATGGACAGAGGAGCCTGGCAGGCTACAGTTCTTGTGGTCACAAAGAATTGGACATGATTTAGTGATTAAACAACAACAATGTGTCATCCATGACCAGACTTCCTATCACTGAAGTTATTCATCAAAAAAGAAGGAAATTAAAGAGCTCAGAGTTTGTGCCACCAAGATCCATGGATTTAGGATCCAAGATATCCCACCAAAGAAGTTCATCATGACTCTACTCTTTCCTATACCAAGGCCCAAAACAGCAGCAAACTTTAGTGGATGTAAGGAGACACAGAGAGAAAACAGTAAAAGGTGGAAAAATCAAGTAAGCATGTTGTTAATGTCAAAGAGCACATAGCAAGTATCTTGACGTGTCACCACAGGTTACTGTCATGCTCGAGGGCTTATAATCTTGTTAGGAAGACAAAACTTGTGCACTTGTACAAAGAATAATACATGACAGCAATAAAGAGCTAAATGCAAAATGATCAAGTGCCAAAGAATATGGAACAAGTAATAAATGCTAAATGTAATCAGGAAGAAGGATTATTCATCATTGGCCATCATTACCTGGAAATACTTCTCAAGGATTTGAAAATGAGGCAAGAATAAATTAAAAGTTACAAAGACCAAAAGAAGCAGGCAAGAAAAACTGAAAAGTTTTCTACAAATGTCACATTCAGCAGAGAAAGCTTAACATACTAAAATCCCAGAGGTCTAAATGAGCACAAATGATACAAAAATAAGCAACATGAAGAGAAAGTGATTGCAAGGAAAACTAATACAGACCCCACATCCTCAAAACCTGTTGGGCACTAGCTCTGTAGCTCCATAAAATGTTATAGCTTCCGTTCTCAGGTGTGATTTTTTTTTGGCTTTTTTGTTCTTTTGTTAAGTAATTCTTATTTCAGGAAAAAAAGCAGTTAAGTCCTACAACTACTCTTTTTTTTTTTTGGTCAGCTGTTTATTTTTTTAAATAAATTTATTTATTTTAATTGGTGGCTAACTACAATATTGTAGTGGTTTTGCCATACACTGACATGAATCCACCACAGGTGTACATGTGTTCCCCATCCTGAACCCCCCTCCCTCCTCCCTCCCCATCCCATCCCTCTGGGTCATGCCAGTGCATCAGCCCGGAGCACCCTGTCTCATGCATTGAACCTGGACTGGCAGTCTGTTTCACATATGATATTATACATGTTTCAATG
>SJYV01017657.1:0-18529 GCA_006410875.1 Neotragus pygmaeus | reverse complement strand
GAGGTCGAGTGTGAACAGAAACCGGGGCCAACTGGTGCGCAAAGCTGACGCGCGAGGAGAGAGGGTTGGCCTGCTTCCTGCGACTCCATTTCTCCGGGAGATGATTAAAAAGCAATTTCCTAGCCGAGATCTCAAAGTGACAGCTTAACCTCTTCACCCTCTAAGCAAAAAAGCACAGCACATCCCTTTGTTAAGACCCATTTTTCTACTCTTCCATAAGTCACTTGTAACAAAACCCTGCATTTCAGCATGAACTGCGATTTCTGGAGACCTATTGGTTTTTCAGTGTCCAGATCTATTAAAAAGCACATTTAACTCGGCTGTTGTGTTTAACTGAATTGTTACTGCAGGTGAGCGAGATAAAAATCAGGTGGAAAAAGCTTCGTATTAGGAATTCTATTAAAACCAGTTTGGGGTACTACATTTTGTTTTCTTGGTAGGGGAATTCTGTTAACAAGATCCTTTGTTTGCAGAGTAAAAATAGTTAACTTCATGCTGGGCGCTTTTTACAAAATGTTAGCTTGTAAATATTTAAAGGATCAGGATTAAAGCTAGTTTCAGTTGTTTTGTAAACAGCTAGGTGGTTTGAATAATTGGCAGTTTGAAAAGAAAATGCTCTCTACAGAAAAATGCTCAACTTCGGGTGAGCTGATGCCAGAATTCCACCCTTGGTTCACACGATTTCAATACTTTAAGCTTGGCTTTGTTTTCTTTTATTATCTTTTCTGCAAAATTCCTGCTCTAAAGCAGAAAGCATTATTTTGATTTAGCCCCTAAACCATTTGTAACAGGTGGGTTTACCTGAAGGCACAAACCTGCAATAAATAATTGACCTTCTAAGAAAAGACAAATTCCTGGGACCTTAAGTCATTTTCAAAAAGGCCACTATCAAGAAAAGGGTTTCAGAAATGCTGACATTTTATTTGTTCTTCCAGCCAAGGCACAATTGTTTTCCTTGACAATTAATATGGACTGGTTCCTCTTCCTACGAACTGGCCAGGGTAATTTTGGGGCTGAGTCACAGTGGAAACCAAAGACATGCATCCCTGAAGTCTTTTTTTCTGTCCCTTTTCTTCATCAGGGAGAACTGGAGAAGCTCAATCAATCCACGGATGACATCAACAGACGGGAGACTGAACTTGAGGTACAGAGAGCTGAGTCCTGAAGTGAAGGTGGCCCCTGCCTGCTGACCCCAGGCGGGTTCATTCTGGTTTAATAGCTGCAGAGCGGTTGCTGGCCTTCCCTCCTTGAAGTTGAGCAATAGCAAGCTGCCCGACAGAATGAATTACACCACTGAGGCCAGCTTGTGGGTGGAACACACGAGGATCCAATTTCACGTGGTTTTCATCTTGGAAACTCGGAGGGGCCCAAACCAAGGACTTTAGACACTCTTAAGCCCTAAAGTTAACCGTGCCTGTTGAAACGTTAGAAGGATTGAGGGGGGGAATTAGCTCTGCCCTTTAATGGATAAGAATGAATGAGCTCACAAAATCTCTTAAGTATTTTACAGCGACTCCTTACATTGCTACTTGGAAATATCACATGTTTCCTCAGAAAGACTGAATCTTTTTTGACTTTTGGGCCCTAACCATGTGCTGCCCCCCTGTCCCCGCCCTTCCACTCTCCTGCTTTTTTTCTTTATCATCTGTTTGGGTGTAGAATATTGATGATCTTAGTGGTAAAGAAAAGCTGTTTCGTCTCAGAAGTGTTTTCCTACCTGGAAAAATCTGGGGAGCTGTGACCTCGATTTGAAGTTCATGGGCGTCTTCCCACCTGAGTGAACAGACTGACACTCTTCGTGGCTCCCACTTAGCCCCCATCCCTTTCCAGCAGTGGTCGGTCTTCCCACCACTTCCCAGCAGGTTTGACAGCCCCCGCTATGTCTGGAGCTGTGGGAGGACCCGCGTCTGTACCAGAAGGAATGGCAGGGAAGGTCAGCAGAAAGGGCGGGCGCCGCTGGTCCCTCCGGGTGAGGGGGTGGGAGGTCTCAGGAATGTGATCCGCCAGCCTGGCAACCCTGCTTTGTCCCTGCATGTCGAGGCCAGAGGTGGCCCGAGAGGCAAAGCTAGTTTGCTGAGCTGCTTCTGAAGGACTCCTCCTGTGTTCTGATTCATTTGTGAGTCCTCTTCTCCCCCAAGTGAAGTGCCTTCTGTGTGTGTGGAAATTTTTTGCACGTATGATGAATCAGGACTATTTGTTGGGCAGTTGAAATGTCTTAGAATCTCACGTTTGGAATTCATTTACCAGCATGACCTGTTTCCTTTCTATCAGGGTTTGACATTTCCAAAAAGGTTTTATTTTTTAATTTTTAATGTCTCTCTCTCTGGCTGCTGTGAGTCTTGGTTACAGCACGCAGGATCTGTCGTCGTGACGTGCGAGCTCTTAGTGGTGGCGTATGGGATCTGACCAGGGTGGGACCTGGGCCCCTGCATTGGGAGTGCAGAGTCTCAGCCCCTGGGCCACCAGGGGAGCCCCCGAGGGTTTTACGAGCTTTGCGTCCTTCCACCTTGTCACACCTGCCCAGAGCTGTGCTGTTCGTGATGGCTGCCTCTAGCCACGTGTGGCTATTTGAATTTAAATTAATAACAATAAAAAAAAATTAAAAGTTCACCTCCTCAGCCATAGTGGCAGCAGCGCAGTAGGCCTGGTATTGGACAGAGCAGAGGAAACTCCCACCAGCATGGACAGGTCTACCAGGTGGCCTGGGCCTGGCAGGCAGGGTGGGAGGCAGGGACCACTGGTTCTCCAGGAGAGCACACGGAGGTCAGTGTCCTCACAGGTCAGCCACATGGCAGAGCCTAGTCATTTTTCAGATCCTCTTCCATTTCTCATGTTCTGCGATCCCAAATACCAGCAGACAAGTTAGAAATTTTTGTGGATTTTTTTTGGCGAAGTACTGATCTGTTCAGGGCCTCTCAGGTGGCCCTAGTGGTAAAGAACCCGCCTGCCAATGCAGGACATGTAAGAGATGTGCGTTCGATCCCTGGGTTGGGAAGATCCCCTGGTGGAGGGCGTGGCAACCCACTCCCGTATTCTTACCTGGAGAATCCCATGCACGGAGGAGTCTGGCGGGCTACCGTCCATGGGGACACGAAGAGTCAGACACAACTGAAGCGACCTCGCGCGCACACACGATTCATTCATCCAGCACGTATTTATGGGGCTGCTCCACGCCGGCCCCCGGCCGGGTCGTGTTCCCCTTCTGAGGCACTGGTGTTTCGTCTCCGCTCTCTTCCACCCCGATTTCCGAAGCCCCTTTCTGGACACACGTAGATCCTTGAGTGTCACGGGAAGCTCTGACAGGTGTTTCCTGCCTGGCTCCGGAGGCCGCTTGGCAGTCACCGGGAGAGGGGGTCAGGCTGGCCTGTGTCACTGGCTGCCCTTTCCGTGGCCTTATTATAACCAGGGTGTGTGTGCTCAGTCGTGTCCGACTCTCTGCGACCCCATGGATTGCAGCCCGCCAGGCTCCTCTGTCCATGGAATTTTGCAGGCAAAGGATACTGGAGTGGGTTGCATTTCCTTCTCCAATAACCAGGATGGACTCAGACAAGTATAGTGCAAACTCTGGATGTCATGGACGTCATGAAAACTTCCTTAGCAGCCATGTTGAAAAGGAACAAGAAACAGCTGGAGCTAATTTCCATCCAATTTCCTTTAACCCAGAATTTTTGAGATAGAATAATTTCAGTGTGGAATCAAAACAGGAAAACCATGAGTGAGATGATTTGCATACATTTTTGTACCCAGAGAAGTCTTGTGCATCTTTTACACCTAGAGCATGTCTCACTTCAGACCAACTGGGTTTAGGAGGGCAGCCCGGGTCTAATTGGTGGGGTTTCAGCCTCTGTGCAGGCTCTCTGGACACTGCTCGCACTCGCAGAGCCCACTGGGGAGCAGATGGCCATTGTCTGGCGAGCTATGTCCCTTTGGGCGGGCACTGGGCACCTTGGTGTTGGGCTTTCAGCCTCTGCTGATCCAAGCAGGTAGGGGTTCGAGACAGAGGCCCTGCCTCAGGGAGTTGATGTCTCAGTTGAGGCTGGGGTATGGAGGGGTGGCTAGTAATTACGGATTGCGAGTCCAGTAGAAGAGTGACCCAACAGAGGACTCTCCGGAAAACACTGAGCGGAACAAGGGAGCCTGTGTGCGGAGCAGCAGATGGAGGGAACGGTGAGGGTGCCAGGGGAGGGCGGGCACCGATGGGTGTGGGCCAGGGAGCAGCCACCTGAGCACACGGATGGTCCTCCTTCTTTGCAGGAGTTTCCACTAAGCTTGCAGGAAACCGTGGCTCCCGAGGGAAATGTTGTGACCAAAGGCTTTCAGTAAGTTCAACCTCATTAGGCTCCCGTGAGCCGCTGGTCCCCCACATCCACTGATCAGTTCGTAACTTTGTGTTTCTGTTTAAATACACATTCAATTCAGTCGCTCAGTCATGTCTGACTCTTTGTGACCCCATGGACTGCAGCACGCCAGGCCTCCCTGTCCATCACCAACTCCTGGAGTTTACTCAAACTCATGCCCATTGAGTCAGTGATGCCATCCAACCATCTCATCCTCTGTTGTCCCCTTCTCCTCCCGCCTTCAATCTTTCCCAGCATGAGGGTCTTTTCCAGTGAGTCAGTTCTTCACATCAGGTGGCCAACATGTCGAAGTTTCAGCTTCCGCATCAGTCTTTCCGATGAATATTTAGGACTGATCTCCTTTAGGATGGACTGGCTGGATCTCCTTGCAGTCCAAGGGACTCTCAAGAGTCTTCTCCAACACCACAGTTCCAAAGCATCTCTTCCTCTGCACTTAGCTTTCTTTCTAGTCCAGCTGTCACATCCATACGTGACTATACTGGAAAAACACAGCCTTGACTAGACGGACCATTGTTGGCAAAGTAATGTCTCTGCTTTTTAATATGCACGTGATTTTATTGTAAAGATGTTTTTGAAATGTGGATCAGTTTTAAAGTCTTTATTGAATTTGTTAAAATAGTGTTTCTATTCTCTGTTTTGAGTTTCTGGCCTGTGGAATCTTTGTTCCCCAACCAGGGATGGAACCTACACCCCTGTGATCCAGGAAAGGCAAAGTCTTAGCCACTCGACCAGCCCGGAAGTCCCTAAAGACACCTTATTTAATGTGTATTTTTGGTTCGTTCATGTTGAGCTTGGCCATCAGCACCATGACTCAGCCTGATCAAAGGTTATTCAACGTGTGTTTTCTCTGTTGGGCTCATCACAACTTTCCTGGGCTTAGGACACTAGGCAGCTCTTTAGCACTCGGCTTGGGGTCCATTTTAAGCAGCAAAATCACCAACGTAAAGCACAGAAATGCAGACAGTGCGGCACTAAGTGGACTGTGTCAAGGATGCCTGTTTGCAGCACGTAGAGCTGGAGCGGGGCAGAGAGGGTCGGTCCCTCCTCCCCGAGAACAGCCCCGCGGGTGCCTGGAGCATGTTGCACTCTGCGCAGGCCCGTGCATGGCTGTAGAGCAGCACAGTGTTTTCTGGAATTAGTGAGTAGACAGAGTCACAGATGACGACGACTGACTGTGATATTTCAGAGCCTCTAGGGGCGGGGCTTCTGCTGTCCGCATTTCCTTTCCTTTGCTTTTTGATTATGGTCTGCAGGGCCCAGCTCCCCTCGTGACTCGGAGTGAGTCAAGTGAATTGGTGACCCCAGTGTTCATGCACCGTTTACAACACCCACGATATGGAAGCGACCCTATGTGTTCACTGATGGGTGAGTGGATCTTTATGGCACAGGACTTACCTGGTGGCCCAGGAGTTGAGAGTCCAGGTTTGCATTGGATCCTTGGTTGGGGAACTAAGATCCTGCTCGCGGTGCAGCCTCAACATTTTTGGTGCGTGTATACATAGTGGCAGCCCACTCCAGTACTCTTGCTTGGAGAATCCCATGGACGGAGGAGCCTGGTGGGCTACAGTCCACAGGGTCGCAAAGAGTTGGACACGCCCGAGCGACTTCACTTTCACTTTCATATACATAATGGAATGTTACTCAGCCGTGAAAAATGAAATTTGCAGCAACATGGATGGACTTGGAGGGCATTACGTGAAAGTGAAAGAAGTCAGGCAGAGACAAATACTGAGTGATAACTGCTCATATGTGGAGACTGAAAAATACAGCCAACTGGGGAACATGGCGGAAGTGAAGCAGACTCACAGGTGTAGACGACAAGCTAGTGGTTATCAGCACAGAGTACTGGGTGTAAGGTAGCCTCAGGGATGTTTGTATAATATGGGGAATATAGCCAATATTTTGTATTAACTATAAGTAGAAAGTTCAGTCGCTCAGTCGTGTGACCCCATGAACCACAACACGCCCGGCCTCCCTGTCCATCACAATCTCCTGGAGTTTACCCAACCTCTTGTCCATTGAGTCGGTGATGCCATCCAACCATCTCATCCTCTGTCGTCCCCTTCTCCTCCTGCCCTCAATCTTTCCCAGCATCAGGGTCTTTTCAAATGAGTTGGTTCTTTGCATCAGGTGGCTGAAGTATTGGAGTTTCAGCTTTAGCATCAATCCTTCCAATGAACACCCAGGACTGATCTCCTTTAGGATGGACTGGTTGGATCTCCTTGCAGTCCAAGGGACTCTCAAGAGTCTTCTGCAACACCACAGTTTCAAAGCATCACTTCTTCTGTGCTCAGGTTTCTTTATAGTCCAACTCTCACATCCATACATGACTACTTCTAAGGACACACTTCCCTATTGAAAGAGCACATTTCACAGAAGAGCAGAAATTGCAGAAACACTGAAGTAAAGTGAAGTGAAGTTGCTCAGTTGTGTCCGACTCTTTGCAACCCTATGCACTGCAGCCCTCCAGGCTCCTCCATCCATAGGGTTTTCCAGGTAAGAATACTGGAGTGGGTTGCCATTTCTTTCTCCAGGAGATCTTCCCAACCCAGGGATTGAACCCAGGTCTCCTGCATTGCAGGCAGACGCTTTAACCTCTGAGCCACCAGGGAAGCCATGCCTTTTATCAGGGACGCTCTTGAATATGAGCCTGATGTTTCAAGTAAAGAAAACACATGTATTTTCCCACAGGCGCATTGGTTAATCAGCTTTAATCATTATCTCATGGAGTATTTCTTGAGCACCCACTGTGTGCTTCCCTGAAAGCCTGTCTGAAAGGGGGCGGGCCTGGGACGGGGAAGGGCCCTCCAGAGGGAACAGTCAGTGCTAAGGAGGCTGAGCATTGGTGCCCTGGGGGTGGGGCGAGCCAGTGGTGGAGAAAGATAAACAGTCCCTGTCCTTCTGTTCTCAGAGGTTTGAAATGAGAGGCAGCACAGACAGCAGAGACTTCCTAAGTCGCTGTCATCAGGATTTGTAATAGTCCATGCCCAGTTCCAGCTTTTTACCCCCATGTGTGGTGTTTCCTTACCCCCTGCTGCTCGGAAGGTGGGCGCGTCTTGGGGTGAAACGGTCACTGAGGAGCAGCAAGGGCTCCCCAGGCCCAGTTGCCCACGCACATGTTTCTGGCTCGCAACGCCACTGCACGCTGACTTTTTCAGCCTGCCCTTCCCACCGGCAGCAGAGGCGGTCCATTGTAAATGGCGGTTCTCTTTCTTTCCCTCTGTGCCTGGGTGGAGGCGGTTTGAAAAAGCATCTGAATTCTGGACATCTGTGTTCCTCAGACTCACAGAAGGCCTGCACCCAGCATCAACCTTCTCCTTTGCCAAAAACTAGCAAACAGTTTCTCTTTAAAAAACTGTCCCAAGCTTGGAAAGTTGGGGTGGGGCAGGAGAAGAGCGGGTGAACTGGGAGTGGCCTGGACTCTTTCTAATGAACCACTAGCACAAGTCAGGGGGAGAGAAGTTCTTTTCTCAGAGGACAGTGTTGTCATGTCTTAGCATTTGTCCTTTCAGGTGTGTGAGTGTGTGTGTGGTGTGTGGTGTGTGCTGCATGAGTGAGGCTGGAATCTTTTTGTACTTTAAGGTGTGTGTGTGTGGGTGGTGTGTGTGTGTTGCATGAGTGTGTGTGTGTGGTGTGTGTGTTGTATTACTGTGTGTGTGTGTTGCATGACTGTGTGTGTATGGAGTGTGTGTGTGTTGCATGACTGAATCTGTGTGTTGTGTGGTGTGTGTGTTGCATGACTGTGTGTATGCTGTATGTGTTGCATGAATGTGTGTGTAGTGTGTGTGTGTTGCATGACTCTGGGTCTGTGTGGTGTGTGTGTTGCATGACTGTATGTGTAGTGTGTGTGTGGTGTGTGTGTGTTGCATGACTCTGTGGGTCTGTGTGTTGTGTGTGTGTTGCATGACTGTATGTGGTGTGTGTGTGTTGTATGACTGTGTGTATGCTGTGTGTGTTGCATGACTCTGGGTCTGTGTGTTGTGTGGTGTGTGTGTTGCATGACTGTATGTGTAGTGTGTGTGTGGTGTGTGTGTTGCATGACTGTGTGTGTAGTGTGTGTATGTTGCATGACTCTGGGTCTTTGTGTTGTGTGGGGTGTGTGTGTATTGCATGACTGTGTGTGTAGTGTGTGTGGTGTGTGTGTGTGTGTTGCATGACTGTGTGTGGTGTGTGTGTGTTGCATGACTGTGTGTGGTGTGTGTGTGTTGCATGACTCTGTGGGTCTGTGTGTTGTGTGGTGTGTGTGTTGCATGACTGTGTGTGTGCAGTGTCTCTGTGTTGCATGTCTGTGTGTGTCTGTGTGTTGCGCAGTGAGGCTGACTGTCTCCGGGGGTGTCTGGTTGCAGGGCGCAGTGCCCTGGGGCGTCCGCGTCGCCCGTCCCGAGGCCCCCCTGTGGCTCTGGCTGGTCCTGGGTCCTCGCTGTGCCGGGGGCCTTGGCCGCAGAGTGGGGGACCCGGGTGGGGTCTTGGGAGCTGGGGGCTCTCTGATGTAACGGGGGCTTTGGCGTCAAGGCCTGGGGGCTCGGGTTTTTGGGAGGGCCGGCCACTGGCAGGGGAGGGCGGAGAGTGGCTGTGCAGACGCCCCGCAGCCTGGACGGCGTGGCCGGGAGGGGAGCCTGCGGGGGGAAGACCTGTCGGTAGCCGGCTGGGTGTGACGTCTTTTCTGGGCCTCTGGGACACCCAGCTCTGACCCGAAGTTTGGCCGTCAGACCAGGAGGACTCGGGGCTGCCTGCTTGGGTGACGGTCCCCTTGTTGCTGCTGGAATGTCCGTGATTTTTGACCCAGCGATTGCACTTGGAAGAATTTGTCCTAAGGGGGTAACTGGGCACAGATCCAGGTCTAGCAGGGTTCACCGCAGCCTTGTTTGAAAATGCTGGAGTATATTTTTTCTGTGTTTTCTGAATTATTTGCTTTGAGTTTGTACTCCTTTATAGTCAGGGGGGAAAAACCCCCAAAGTCACGGGAAAGGGGTGTGTGGAGGGACATCTTGGCTTCAGGTGCCGTGGCTGGAACCTGAGCTCCGCTGACTTTGGGGGGCACTTGCCGCTTTGGAGCCTGAGTCTCCCGGTCTGTGAACTGGAGTCATGCGTGGCCTGGGGGTTCTGGGGGGCCTGGGGCAGGAGGGGACAGTGTGTGCGGGAGGGCTTTGCTCGCCGCCCAGCCCCGGGGAAGGCGCAGCTTCCCGCATGCAGGGCTGGCTTGGAGCGTGGGGACCCGCTGGGTGTTCAGGATGGATGCAGGAAAGGTTCCAGCGAGATGCCCCGCCCTCCTCCCCAGGGCCCTGCCATGAGGTCCCCTTGTCAGAGACAGGCTCCGGGCAAGGGGCCAGAGAGAGGGCTCGTGGGGCCGGGATTACAGCAGGGTGGACTCTGCGGGGTCTGGAGCCGCGGACCTTGGGCTCTGGAATCACCTGTTTCTCCGCCCGAGCTGTGCTGTGTTAGGCCGTGTCTCCTCCTGAGGTGTGCCTGGCGCGTCGTGGCTGCTCACTTGATGTTCGAGCGGATGAATGTTGACAGACTGTCCCTGATGGCTGTGTGACCTGGGGCAAATTACTCGGTATCTCTGAACCTCAGTTTCCTCATCCCACTGATGGTGCGTGGTAAGGCGTCAGTAAGTACCGCTGCTGCTGTTGCTGGGAGGGGGCGTGCGAGGGCTGTGGTGCGGGGGGGTCCTTGCAGGAAGGGCTTGTGTCCCTCCTGGAATGTCCTTGGCTCCTAGCTGCTCTTCAGTAGTAATGAGAGCTAATAATAGTAATAATGGCAAAACAGTGCCTCTCATGTTAGACCCTGTTCTAAGC
The DNA here is from genome assembly GCA_006410875.1 of Neotragus pygmaeus. Taxonomy (NCBI): domain Eukaryota; kingdom Metazoa; phylum Chordata; class Mammalia; order Artiodactyla; family Bovidae; genus Neotragus; species Neotragus pygmaeus. The sequence continues at coordinate 8,373 of SJYV01017657.1, read as the reverse complement.
ACTTTGCATCCCTGAATCCTAAGCAGGACTTTGTGTGAGCGAGCCGGTCCTCCCTGTTCTGCTGATAAAACCAAGGCCTTGAGTGTCCTGCTTTCACGGAATTGCCCAGCTCTGCTAGCGACACTGTTTGTTGACAGTCTTTGCTGTGGGGGGCTGTCTTGTCCGTTGTAGGAGGTTTAGCAGCATCCTCTCACTAAATGAGACCACTTCCTGCGCCCCCCTGCCCAGTTGTGACACCAGGAACATCTCCAGCCTTGCAAGTGTCCTGGGGAAAGGGGACGGGGTTGCCTGGGAGGGGACCCCTGCCCTCGAGAAATGCCATCAAGGCGTGGTCCTTGCACCGCAGAACCAAGTTAGGATTGCCCGGTCCTGGGCCCCACCCAGCCCTGCTGACTCAGACTCTCTGGAGGCACCGGGAGTCTGTCTGAGCAGTGCTGCCGGTCTCACGTGTCTCTCCCAGGCTGTCTTCTGGTCATTTCTGTGCCGGCCTGGCTCCCTGTGGCCTGGACTCAGCCCCTGGAAGGAAGGGCTTGGCCTCCCCGTCTTTGTACCCCAGCATCCCCCACAGTGCCTGCTCACAATGAGTGGGGGAATGAATGGCTGGAGTCGTGGTTAGAGCCAGACGCTCTGTGGACTCACCGTGGCTCCTGCCACATACACTGTCCCGCAGAACGGGCAGGACCCTCTTCCCTCGCGCCTGCTCTGGAACTGCATCGGCCCCTGGGCCGTGCCTGGGCAGCCTTGATCCCGGGCACAAAGGCGGCGCTGGTAAAGCACGGCCTGTGACCTCTTCCTCCCCCAAGCCCCTCAGTCCCAAAGGTCTGAGCTCATGGAGGTGTAGGACTCTGCCCTGCTTGGGGATGCTCAAGTTTTAAGAGTGTTTCACACTGGAATAGGATGATGTGTGGGTATGGACACATGACCATCATCTATTCAGTGGGAAAAAAGCTAGTGGGAAAAATGGTGGTATAAAACTATGCTAGAGTTTATGTAAAGCGTATATACATGCAGTAAAAGAACATGAACATATAAGAGGAAAAAAGGGTCTAGAACAGAGAGGATCATAGCACAGTCCACAGGCTCGACTGTGCCTGTTACCAATTATGGTGAAGTACCCACAGAAATTGAGAGTAAGATTTTACAAGTTTTTCTTTTTAGCCGTTTGACGTTGCTGTGACATCCCAGTGGCTTTTCACTTTTCTGGTTCATTGTATTCTGCAAAATTGTTGACTCATGTTGATTGATGGTGGGGTTGGGGTATGCAGTATCATAGTTTCAGAAGCACGTAGCCTCACATGTTATTAATGGTTACTGCTAAGAATGCTGGGGATTTTATTTTTTTCATTTCTCAATGTTTTCTGCATTATTTGCAATGACCATTTTCATAGGCAGGGCATAAGGGCGGAGAATGTAGCACTATTATAAAAAGAAATCTTTATGAATCAAAGAAATGAATTTTCATGGAAGGAATTTTAGGAACGATGAGGGCTGGTAGGAAAAAATTTCTAGATTGGTAGTCCCTGCCCTAACTGTGGCTAAATCCTGATGTTGGTGGGTTTGCTTGGTGAATTACTGTATTGTTAAATTCTCACTTAATAATTCATGGAGGGTTGAAAAGAGCCTTAAAGGCCTTGTAGGGTTGTTTGCAGCCAAGACACCCTCATTTGTAACAATACAAAACAATCCCTAAGATAGAACAGTGGGAAACATTCCAAATATTAAGAATGTTTAGATATTCAAACTTAGTGTATGGGTTTGAGTAGTAGCATCCTTTCTGCCTGGATAAAGACTTGCGGGCACACATAGCCCTTGGACGGTCAGTCACTGTAGTGCCACTTAGGGAAAATGATATCAGTGCAGGCTGTTGGCTAGAATGTAGAAATAGCCGTCAGTGTTGAGATGGAGTCTGCTGCCTGAAAACAAATCGGCTGTCTTCCTTTTAAGCAGTTCTACAGATAGTATGTGAACTTTCCCGGCACCGTTGTGGGAACCCGGGCACCTTCTATTGCAGTACAGGGACCCGAATGTGTCCCCAGCATCATCCAGGGTCCTTCCCTCTGACTGCAAGGTGTCTAGGGTGTCGTCACCTCAAAGGAAGACAGGCTCCGAGGGGTGGCGGAACGGTCGTCCCCACGGTTGAGAGAATCTTCGGATCCCCCTGTTGCCAGAGAGCTGTGGTCCCTGTGGGCTGCAGCCTTTTAATACTGAACTCTTGTTTTTCCTTCTGAGTGTTTATTGTAGAGACTTTTAACATAGCAGTGTATTTGTGTGTGTGTGTTGGCTGGATGAATTAAACATCTCTTGAATCTCATCCTTTGGCAGGCATCCCAGGTATCTTCACCCAGCCCTCCGTCTCTGAAAGTTACTTAATCTGCCTATCACCACATAGATGCTTCTAAAGTAGAGGCTATATCCCTCTTATGCAACACATCTTAACTGAGAGTCTCACGGTCATTTGCAGATTTGCGAAGGTGCTCTTAGAGAGCTCAGAGAATCAGCCTCTTTCATTTCCTTAAAGGAAGGTGGAAAACAATTTTGATCTCTTCTGGCCTTTTTCTCCTATGCTGTATTTTGCTGGATTATCCAGGAGACAGAGCGTTTGCTCTGACAGATAGGAATCGCCATCAGGAAGACAATCAGGAACGTCTGCTGCTGTGTATTCTCACTGCAGCCGAATCCGCTGAATGTAAATGCCTATCATGTGGGGTCAGAGTCACACACAACGTGATGAACGGAGTTGGGGTGTCTTTGTCCACCTGACCCTTTTGTTGCTAGCACACAAAAGGCTTCAGCTTCATTCTGATAAATTTGAAACCGGCAGATTTGACATTTTCTCCCTGGTTTTTAGCTTCTTTTGAAGAAGAAATGTCCTTCCTCATGGTCCTAGTTCCTGTTTGTACCTAACAAATTACCCCCAAACCACATGCTTTCTCTTGCCCGTGATTTGTGGGTCGGGAATTTGGAGTGAGCTGCGTGGGGTGGTCCTCGCTGGAGGAGCCTCATGCACTTGTAGCCATGATGTCAGTTGGGGGCGCTCATTCGCAGGCCTGGCTGGGCCGGTTTCTGAGGAGCCTCCGCCATGGTATCTGGCCGCAGATTCTGGGTCTTGGCTGCGGGCTCAGCTGGCCCCTGTTTCCATCCGCCTGCCCCAGCCCGGTGGTCCCAGGCGCTCCGACCTCCTCACGGTGTCTGGCTGCCCTCAGTGGGTGTCTCAGGATGACCAGGTGGAAACACCAGAGCCTCGGGGGTCCCACAGCGGCAGCTCCGCGGTGATCTGCTGGTCCAGGCAGCCAGGAGCCCAGCAGATTCAGGAGGACGGGCCAACACTCCATCTCTGGACGGGGTCAGTGCCAAGGCATTTGAGCCCCTTAGAACGCCCATGCTCTGGGTGGNGCGGGCTCAGCTGGCCCCTGTTTCCATCCGCCTGCCCCAGCCCGGTGGTCCCAGGCGCTCCGACCTCCTCGCGGTGTCTGGCTGCCCCCAGTGGGTGTCTCAGGATGACCAGGCGGAAACACCAGAGCCTCGGGGGTCCCACAGCGGCACCTCCGCGGTGATCTGCTGGTCCAGGCAGCCAGGAGCCCAGCAGATTCAGGAGGACGGGCCCACACTCCATCTCTGGACGGGGTCAGTGCCAAGGCATTTGAGCCCCTTAGAACGCCCATGCTCTGGGTGGTAACACTGAGTCCGAAGCCAGCAGAAGTCCATCGGCTTCGGGAGCAGCCACGGTTCGCAGAGCCTTGCCGAGTTATTTTAATGGTTAACCAGCCAGCAGAGGAAGGACTTTGACTGTTTCTCTCAGTGACCCTTAACCAGCCAGCGGCAATCAAAGCCACAGCGAGCCTGCTGAGCAGTGCTACGGCTTCGGCCGTCAGGCACTCTCTGCTGCTTTGCCCCATTTCTTTAAAATTTTGTCTGAGAGAATATTACACTGCGGCTTCAACGCCTATTATAAAAAATTAGTGGCGCCGGGGGCCCCGGAGTACAATAGCTANACGGCTTCGGCCGTCAGGCACTCTCTGCTGCTTTGCCCCATTTCTTTAAAATTTTGTCTGAGAGAATATTACACTGCGGCTTCAACGCCTATTATAAAAAATTAGTGGCGCCGGGGGCCCCGGAGTACAATAGCTAGACAAACACTTTATAAATTCAGGGGGAAGGTTCTTAAACCCCTCGGGCAGCTTTTGACATGCTGCGTTCTTCCCCTGCCCTGGATTTGGCTAGCGTTCCCACTGCAGACATAGGATCCTGGTGTTGTAGGCGTTTGCTAGAAATTGGATCCGTACCTCCCCCCGACCCAGGTTGGAACTTGTTCAAGCAGATCGTACTTGAATGCTGTGAAACTTGGGATTGAAAAAGCTTGAGAAAACTTGTCTTAGAGCTGATACAGGAAAAGCGTGGACTTGGGCCTTCAGGAAAGCTGGATTTGAATCCTCCCCCTGCCTCTTGGTAAGCTATGCAGTCTTGGCAAGGTTTTTAGCTTTTCCAGGTTTTTCATTTCCTTCTCTTGGAAGGGGGAAAGGCAATACCTATCTTGCAGAGCTGTTAAGGATTAAATAAGGTGATGATTGTAAAGTGTCCCCTGTACCTAGCATGTAAAGTGTTCAGCCAACTGTGGTCCTTCCCTGTCTAACCGTTGCTGTTTATTGAATAGCAACACCTCCATAAAAATCACTACTGTTTATTGAAAGCTGATTGCATTCCAAGCATTGTCCTAAGTGGTTTTATATAGATGAGTTCTCACAGCAGCTCTTGAGGAGGGTGCTGGGACACAGGGGCTGAGAGACCACGCCAGTTCTCCTGGGCCACCTGGCCAGTGGGATGAGGACCCAGGGTTTCAATCCAGGAGGCTGAGGCCGGAGCCCAGGCGCTGAAGTAGTTTTAAGGTGTGTGTTTGTGGGTTTTGAGGGTGCATCCTCTGCAGTCCCCACCGAGGCTGGTGAGGGGGAGGAAAGCTGACCTAGGGCTCGGGACGTGTTCAGTCTCTGCCCTGACACTCGCCAGGTATANCGTCAGGCACTCTCTGCTGCTTTGCCCCATTTCTTTAAAATTTTGTCTGAGAGAATATTACACTGCGGCTTCAACGCCTATTATAAAAAATTAGTGGCGCCGGGGGCCCCGGAGTACAATAGCTAGACAAACACTTTATAAATTCAGGGGGAAGGTTCTTAAACCCCTCGGGCAGCTTTTGACATGCTGCGTTCTTCCCCTGCCCTGGATTTGGCTAGCGTTCCCACTGCAGACATAGGATCCTGGTGTTGTAGGCGTTTGCTAGAAATTGGATCCGTACCTCCCCCCGACCCAGGTTGGAACTTGTTCAAGCAGATCGTACTTGAATGCTGTGAAACTTGGGATTGAAAAAGCTTGAGAAAACTTGTCTTAGAGCTGATACAGGAAAAGCGTGGACTTGGGCCTTCAGGAAAGCTGGATTTGAATCCTCCCCCTGCCTCTTGGTAAGCTATGCAGTCTTGGCAAGGTTTTTAGCTTTTCCAGGTTTTTCATTTCCTTCTCTTGGAAGGGGGAAAGGCAATACCTATCTTGCAGAGCTGTTAAGGATTAAATAAGGTGATGATTGTAAAGTGTCCCCTGTACCTAGCATGTAAAGTGTTCAGCCAACTGTGGTCCTTCCCTGTCTAACCGTTGCTGTTTATTGAATAGCAACACCTCCATAAAAATCACTACTGTTTATTGAAAGCTGATTGCATTCCAAGCATTGTCCTAAGTGGTTTTATATAGATGAGTTCTCACAGCAGCTCTTGAGGAGGGTGCTGGGACACAGGGGCTGAGAGACCACGCCAGTTCTCCTGGGCCACCTGGCCAGTGGGATGAGGACCCAGGGTTTCAATCCAGGAGGCTGAGGCCGGAGCCCAGGCGCTGAAGTAGTTTTAAGGTGTGTGTTTGCGGGTTTTGAGGGTGCATCCTCTGCGGTCCCCACCGAGGCTGGTGAGGGGGAGGAAAGCTGACCTAGGGCTCGGGACGTGTTCAGTCTCTGCCCTGACACTCGCCAGGTATACGTCCTTGGTGAGGGGAGGCTTCAGTTACCCACCCTGTGCCATGGCAGCCTCTGAGTTAGATGACGGGCAAAGGCTTTGCCGTCCCCGATAGTGAATGACTGAGACTTTAAAAAATGATTTGTTTTATTCAAATATAGTTGATTGACAGCTTGGTGTTAATTTCTGCTACATGGCAAAGTGATTCAGTTATATATATACATATATACAGATTCTTTTTCATATTCTTTTCCATTATAGTTTATCACAGGATATTGAATATGGGTTCCCTGTGCTGCACAGCAGGACCTTGTTGTTTATCCATTATATCTAAGAGTTTGCACCTGCTAATCCCAAACTCCATCCCGTCTCTACCCCACCCGCCCCTCGGCAACCGGGGATCTGTTCTCTCTGCCTCTGAGTCTGTTTCCCTGTGTAGGTGAGTTCCTTCCTGTCCTATTTTGTTTGCTTATTTTATTTGATTGTGCTGTGTCTTAGCTGTGCCGTGTGGGATCTTTACTGCATGTGGGATCTAGTTTCCTAACCAGGGATCGAACCCTGGCCCCCTGCATTGGGAGCGTGGAATCTTAGCCACTGGACCGCCAGGGAAGTCCTTCCTGTCCTTTTATTCTGGGGCCACACTGTGCGGCATGTGGAATCTTAGTTCCCTAACCGGGGATCGGACCCATGCCCCTGCAGTGGGAGAGAAGCCTTCCCCGCTGGACTGCCAGGGAGGGCCCTGTGTTATATTTTAGATCGCACTTGTGAATGATATCACATGGTGTGTGTCTCTGTCTGGTTTACCTCGCTCAGTATCATCATCTCTAGGTCCGCCCACGTGGCTGCAGATGGCATGATTTCATCCTTTTTTATGGCCGAGTAGTATTCCACTGTGTGTATTAATATATACAAACACAGATTATACACGTGCATACACACAGACACACATATATATTGTTGTTTAGTCACCAAGTTGCGTCTGTCTCTTTTGTGACCTCAGGTACTATAGCCCGCCAGGCTCCTCTGTCCGTGGGATTTCCCAGACAAGAGAAATCCATTTCCTTCCGTTGCCATTTCCTTCTCCAGGGGATCTTCCCAACCTAGGGATCAAACAGGCAGATTCTTTGCCACTGCGCCACCTGGGAAGCCCCCCACATTAATACCTGCACACACGTCTTTTTTATCCACTCCCCTTTGCAGGGCATTCACGTTGTTTCCAGGCCATAGTGTTGCTGTGATCACAGGAGTGCAAGCCTCTTTTTGAATGATAGTTTTCATTTTCTCGAGATACATGCCCAGGAGTAGGACTGCTGGATCAGGTGGCAGCTCTGTTTTTAGTTGACTGAGGAACTCTCATGCCCTTTTCCACAGCGGCTGTACCAGTTTACTGGCAGGACAGATTTTGATTTGAATCTAGCAACACGCTGAATGGGCTGAGTCGTCCTCAGTCTTGATCACGGGGAAGTAAAAAACTTAGGTGGATCTGTGCGACGGCCAAACCTTGATCCGTATTGAAGCCATACTTGTGCACAGTCGAAGAAAAGCCCTTGAGAAAGTGGAAGTCCTCTGCCACGTTCCTTCCCGCTTCCAGATCTGCTAGAAGCAGCCTCTTTTGACGTTTTCAGCCATTTCTTCTGGGTCCTTCCACGTCTCTCACAGCAGCAGCAGTGGATTTTAACTGTGGTTCCTTTGCATCCTCCGCCCTCTCTTTCTTCTGTGAGCTGTGTTGGGAGGAAGGTCCTCCGGGAGGAGCGGGCAGCATCTTGCCTGCAGTGCCGGGCGGGGGTGCGTGCTTTCCAGGGAGGCTGTGCTGCCTGGTCCCCGGAACCCCCGAGGCCGGCTCTGAACTCGCCGCACCGCCCTGATGCCCACACTCGTGTTCATTCTGAAACAGACCCGTGACGCAGGACCTCTTGATGTGTGGCTGACCCGTCACTCCTGATAGTGTGCACCCTAGCTTTATGATCCATCTGAGATCTGATATTTGCAAGCGTGGGGAAAAAGTGGGTCTTCAGGTTGAGGAAATATGTAAAGCTTCTCAGCGTAGACACGGAAAACAGTTCACTTGTGGCTGAACTCTTGTAAAATGCCACCATTTCAGCAATCCTGCCTCCTCTCACATAAAGAATCCTGTGGGTTTAAAAACACGTCTTTGGCCCTGAACGAAACAGCAGCAAGTCCTGTTAGCCTTCTCAGCTTTGTGTATGTGTAAGTGTGTGAGTGTGTACATTTGTGAGAGAGAGAGACAGAGAGTGTGTGTGTGAATGTATGTTTGTGAGAGAGTGTGTGTATTTGTGAGTGTGTCTGTATGTTTGTGAGAGTGTGTGTATGTGTGTGTGTCAGTATGTGTGTGTAAATGTGTGTGTGTGTATGTGAGAGTGTGTGT
>SJYV01017655.1:41706-61869 GCA_006410875.1 Neotragus pygmaeus | reverse complement strand
TCCACTAGCTTTGTTCATAGTGATGATTTCTAAGGCCCATTGACTTCATATTCCAAGATGTCTGGCTCTAGATTAGTGATCACATCATCATGATTATCTGGGTCGTGAAGATCTTTTTTGTAGCGTTCTTCCGTGTATTCTTGCCACCTCTTCTTAATATCTTCTGCTTCTGTTAGGTCCATACCATTTCTGTCCTTTATCGAGCCCATCTTTGCATGAAATGTTCCCTTGGTATCTCTAATTTTCTTGAAGAGATCTCTAGTCTTTTCCATTCTGTTGTTTTCCTCTATTTCTTCGCATTGATCGCTGAAGAAGGCTTTTTTAACTTACATCCATCAAGTTGGTGATGCCATCCATCCACCTCATCCTCTGTCATTCCCTTCTCCTCCCTCCTTCAATCTTCCCCAGTATCAGAGTATTTTCTAATGAGTCAGTTCTTCGCATCAGGTGGCCAAAGGATAGGAGCTTCAGCTTCAGCATCAGTCCTTCCATTGAATATTCAGTACTGATTTCCTTCAGGATTGATTGGTTGGATCTCCTTGCAGTTCAAGGGACTCACAAAAGTCTTCTCCAACAGTGCAGTTCAAAAACATCAATTCTTTAGCTTTCAGCTTTCTTTATGGCCCAACTCTCACAGCCATANTTCCATTGAATATTCAGTACTGATTTCCTTCAGGATTGATTGGTTGGATCTCCTTGCAGTTCAAGGGACTCACAAAAGTCTTCTCCAACAGTGCAGTTCAAAAACATCAATTCTTTAGCTTTCAGCTTTCTTTATGGCCCAACTCTCACAGCCATACATGACTACTGGAAAAACCATAGCTTTGATTAGATGAACCTTTGTTGCCAAAGTAATGTCTTTGCTTTTCAATATGCTGTCTAGGTTGGTCATAGCTTTTCTTCCAAGGAGCAAGTGTCTTTTAATTTCATGGCTCTAGTCATCATCTATATTGATTTTGGAGCCCCCCAAAATAAAGTCTGTCACTGTTTCCATTGTTTCTCCATCTATTTGCCATGAAAGTGATGGGACCAGATGCCATGATTTTAGTTTTCTGAATGTTTACTTTAAGCAAACTTTTTCATTCTCCTCTTTCACTTTCATCAAGAAGCTCTTTTGTTCTTTGCTTTTTGCCCTACGAGTAGTGTCATCTGCATATCTGAGGTTATTGATATTTCTCCCAGAATTCTTGGTTTCAGTTTATGGTTCATCCAGCCCAGCATTTCGCATGATGTATTCTGCATACAAGTTAAATAAGCAGGGTGACAATATACAGCCTTGAGCCTAAAAGTGCAGCTTTAGGCTCTCCTTTTTGAGGAACTTCTTCCAGACTTCAGATGAATAACAGCAGATTACAGATCTTCTTCAAATGACATTGGGATAACATTTCAATAAACTGGTTTAAGTTGAAAGTAGAAACTTACAAGAAGTTTCTTAAACTTTTCTTAAGTAACTTAAGATTGCTACTTAAGCATCTTAAGAAGAAAATGCTTTGTATACACCTAACCTATCAAACATCATAACCACTTGGTCCATCTTACATGTTCAGGACAATGACATTAGCCTACAGTTGAGAAAATCATCAAACATGACATTTTATAATATAAGTGTTGACTATCTAAAGCATTTAGTGGATAATACTCTGAAAGTGAAATATAAGGGCTTTATGGATACAGAATGAATGTGTTATCCTGGAGATTCCATGACTGACCTACAGTTGTGCCTCCCTACCTAGACAGCATATTAAAAAGCAGAAACATTACTTTGCCAACAAAGGTCTGTCTAGTCAAAGCTATGGTTTTTCTAGCAGTCATATATGGATGTGAGAGTTGGACTATAAGGAAAGCTGGGCACCAAAGAATAGATGCTTTTGATTTGTGGTGATGGAGATGACTCTTGAGAGTCCCTTGGACTGCAAGGAGATCCAACCAGTCCATCCTAAAAGAAATCAGTCCTGAATATTCATTGGAATGACTGATGCTGAAGCTGAAACTCCAATACTTTGGCCACCTAATGTGAAGAGCTGACTCATATGAAAAGACCCTGATGCTAGGAAAGATTGAATGTAGGAAGAGAAGGGAACGACAGAGGATGAGATGGTTGGATGGCATCACCAAATCAATAGACATGAGTTTGAGTAAACTCTGGGAGTTGGTGGTGGACAGGCAGTCCTGGCGTGCTGAAGTCCTTGGGGTCACACAGAGTCAAACATGACTGAGTGACTGAACTAAACTGACTGACTGCTGCCTAACATCATGACATAACATATCACTAAGCTGGGCAGGGGGCAGGGGTGGGCAGGAATCAAAAGTCGAAGTAGGGTTTCTACTGAATCCATATCACTTTTGCATAATAGTAAAGCTGAAAAAATTTATATAAAATCTTCATAGGTTAGTGAGCATAGTATTTTTCTGACCCCTTCCTCTCAGTTCCTTTCTTATAGATATACCTGAAGTAAATATCTTTAATCATTATTCTTATTAAATAGTAAGTTTACCAAATGCAGTGGCTGACCAGTAGAATATTTAGACTTCCAAATTATACAATGTTAATGTTTTGATCAAAGGTCTTTCCTGATTTTGATTTTAAAATTAACATTAAATAAATGATTTAGACAGGAACTGGCACAAACATAGAGTAGAGCCAATAATCACCTCATATGCACTAGCAAGCTATTTTAGTTGATTCCTACCTCATTGATTAGGGCCAGTTTTAACTGACCACTTGTATCTTTTAATTGATTTATCCTATGCTGTGTAATAAAATATTTTATATGTCATTCCAGTGGATAAAACTGTATATGTAAATTTTCCTTTCAAGAGGAAAGGAAATATATTATGTATTTGCATAATATATGGTGTTTTATACTTCTATAATGTTTATGCGAATTGGTTCAAAATGTTCATTTGTTTTAAAGATTGGCAATTTTATATTAGTATGAAAGGCCAGAAAAAGTATAAAGAGTTTATTTAATTAAAGAATTGCATGAAAAAGAGTAGAAAAGGAAAAGACAAAGAATCAAGAAAGAAAGGCCTAGAAAATGCACATTCCAGTTTATATGACACTCTGAAAAAGGAAAAACTATGGTAACAGAATTCAGATCAGTTGTCACTAGAAACCAGATAGAGAGAGCACAAGACAAATTTCTGAGGTGATATAAATGAAAAAAAAAAAAAAGAGCAGAGTGAAAAAGTTAGCTTAATGCTCAACATTCAGGAAACTAAGATCATGGCATCCAGTCCCATCACTTCATGGCAAATAGAAGTGGAAAAGATGGAAAAGGTGACAGACTTATTTGGGGGGGGGGCAGTCCAAAATCACTGCAGATGGTGACTGCAGCCATGAAATTAAAAGACACTTGTTCCTTGGAAGACAGCATATTAAAAAGCAGAGACATTACTTTACCAACAAAGGTCCATTTAGTCAAAGCTATGCTTTTTCCAGTAGTCATGTGTGGATGTGAGAGCTGGACCATAAAGAAAGCTGAGTGCTGAAAGATTTATGCTTTTGAACTGTGGTGTTGAAGAAGACTCTTGAGAGTCCTTTGAACTGCAGGGAGGTCCATCCAGTCCATCCTGAAGGAAATCAGTCTTGTATATTCTTTGGAAGGAATGGAGTCGAAGCTCCTATCCTTTGGCCACGTGATGCAAAGAACTAACTCACTGGAAAAGACCCTGATGCTGGGAAAGATTGAAGGCAGGAGAGAAGGGAACAACAGAGGATGAGATGGCTGAATGGCTTCATCAATGTGATGGACAAGAGTTTGAGTAGACTCTGGGAGTTGGTGATGGTCAGGGAAGCCTGGCGTGCTGCAGTGCATGGGGTCACAAAATGTCGGACATGACTGAGTGACTGAACTCATCTGAAAATGGAAAAAAAAAATAATAAGTTGAATAATATAAAGATTAAGGACTTGGAAAATCATCACTGATGCAGTGGTTAGAACTTGGTGGTCTCACTGCCCTAAGAGCCCAAGTTTAATCCCTGTTTGGGGAACTAAAATCCACAAGCCAAAGGCCCAGTATTAAAAAAAAAAAAAAAAAAAAGATTAGGGACTTCTTTTTACCAGATGATAGAATTACAGGAGTACAGTAATCCACAGAGTGGGAGAAGGCAGTGTAATAAATAGCTCTACCTACAAAGTATGTTTAAGACTCCTAAAGTAAAAAGGGCTAAAGACTTGAGCAGATATTTCATAACAGTGTGTATCCAAATGACCAATAATATAAAAAGTTCATTAGGAAATGCAAATTAAATTACATGAAAGGAGTCACACATTGGTAAAATGGAAAATATAGCAATATCCAGTGTAGACAAGGTCAGTCTTCAAGACTTTAATTATCAACATTAATCAAACTTAAGACACTCTTTAGCTTTAACATGTTTATATTATTTTAGCTAACAAGCTTATTAATGACTGTGTTTTAATATTTCTAAGGGCAAAAGATTACACCTCACAAGTTAAAATTTTTCTGTGAAATCATATATTTCATTCAACTTACTCATCTTTGTTTCCAGTTAATTATAGACCTCTCATTGATACGGCAGCTCTAACACTAATTCTATTCAAAATCTCTTATATGGATAGCCTGTAATGAAACCCATGGAAGCATCTCATCTTTATCTTGTTTACCTTATTAATTTTACAAATTAAAAAATTGCTAATTAATCCCCATTCTTATATTCACAATATCTACTTAAAACTTAAGAAAAACGATGTTTTATAGACTATTTTTCAATAGGTCACCTATTTTTATTCATTGATACTTTGGGATGGAGATACTATGGACATCAATTAATTGACAAAATGTGCTAAAATATATTAAACTACAATGGTACATGATCTGTTATCAAGGAAGCTCAATTTCACATATAATTGTAAAAAGTAACTTGTTTTTTTGAATGACCCTTTATTATATAGTAGACTCTCACACCTTTTTGTCTTTTATCTGTTTTTAAAATTTATCTCAATGTTCCTTCTACAGTATATTTTAAATAATTTTCCATTGCTTCTTTATACATACACAATGGGGAAAAAAGAGCCTTAAAAATAATCATTTGTGGCAATATGGAAGGACCTGATGACATTATGCTAAGTGAAATAAATCAGAGACTTGAAGACTGTATGATTTCACATGTAGAATCCAGAAAACAAAAGAAGTATGGATAAAGACAATAGATTGATGATTTCCAGAAGAAAGGGGGCTTGGAGATGGATAAAATGAGCATATAGGAGGTGAAAGGGTACAAACTTCTGGTTATGAAATAACTAAGTCATGGGAAGAATAATTATGTGTATTCCAGATGGAGAAGGATATATGATGAGAGGAAAAGAAGAGAATTTTGTATATTGTAGGAAGAAAGGAAAACTTAAACCAAGGCACTGAGGTTGAAACATATTTCTTGTCAAACTTGAGGAGCATGATGGCAATGGAGCATCTAGGGATTGGTTATATGTGACTCAAAGAGAATTTTGAAATAGTTGCTTTGATAAAAAGATGAAGCAGACAATAGCTACTGTGGTTTGGATTCTGAAAATCAGATTTCCTGATTCAGAATTATACTTTATGAATAGTTTTAGATTAAAATAAATCAGTAAATGTTAAAAAAAGGAACAGATAAATGCTTTTTCTCATACATTAAGTCTTAGATATCAAAATTTCTCCATATTAATCAGAGATTAATTAGAGATGTAATAAATTCTCAGTTAAAGATATAATAAATTGTTCTCATCCAATCAGTCTTATCTAACTATGAGCACAATATTTCAGTACCTAGAAATAGTTCTTAAATATATAATTGAGTGAGTAATCTTAATGGATGCATCTGGTCCCATCTCTTCATGGGAAATAGATGGGGAAACAGTGGAAACAGTGTCAGACTTTATTTTCGGGGGCTCCAAAATAATTACAGATGGTGACTGCAGCCATGAAATTAAAAGACGCTTACTCCTTGGAAGGAAAGTTATGACCAACCTAGATAGCATATTGAATAGCAGAGACACTACTTTGCCAACAAAGTTCTGTCTAGTCAAGGCTATGGTTTTTCCAGTGGTCATGTATGGATGTGAGAGTTGGACTGTGAAGAAAGGTGAGCGCCGAAGAATTGATGCTTTTGAACTGGGGTGTTAGAGAAGACTCTTGAGAGTCCCTTGGACTGCAAGGAGATCCAACCAGTCCATTCTGAAGGAGACCAGCCCTGGGATTTCTTTGGAAAGAATGATGCTAAAGCTGAAAGTCCAGTACTTTGCCCACCTCATGTGAAGAGTTGACTCATTGTATAAGACTCTGATGCTGGGAGGAATTAGGGGCAGGAGGAGAAAGGGATGACAGAGGATGAGATGGCTGGAAGGCATCACCGACATGATGGACGTGAATTTGAGTGAACTCTGGGAGTTGGTGATGGACAGGGAGGCCTGGCATGCTGCAATTCATGGGTCACAAAAAGTCAGACACGACGGAGCGACTGAACTGAACTGATGCTTTAAAGGACAGTGATTTTGTCTGGGTTAGTTATATCACAAATCTAACAACTAAAAGTGTGAGGACAATAAAAATTTTATTTACTTTTACTATTGTTTTACTTCAGAAATTTATGAAGAGGAAAACCAATCTTTAATTCACAAAAAATAACTACAATAATATGGTCTCTTTATTTATAATGATATTTTATTCAGTTGTTAAATGTCTTTAAAATATGTCTTCAAAGATGTACCAACTGTTGTCACCTATTCTGCAGCTTGTCTTCTCCCAGTTGAAAGCCTGTGAATGTAACAGTTAAAATTAAAACTGCTAATCCTAGACCTGAAAAAAAAGGCAGTGGAAAATATGCATCTTATTTTCACTGTCACATTAGACTTAGAACAACTAGTTCTGTCAAGTAAAGTAGGGCCCAGTACATTTTTCCTTGTGGATGAATGAAAATATTTCACAGAATGTTTAAAATCTTCTCATGTACACCTAAAAGAAAAGATTCAACACGGTATCAGTATACAAATAATTCGTTGGAGCAATGCTCTTTGGGATGTTTTAACAGTGGGAGAAGAAGAATGGATTTAATTAGAACTTTAGGAGAGACAACATTAAGCACAAGGATGATTAGATCAGAAAATGTTAATATCCGTCTTGCTTCAAAGATAAATTAGACACTTGAGTACAAAGAAAGTTAAAAATTTCCAAGTAAGTAATCTGCAGATCACTGGACTCCACATGGTCATGGATACAGAGGCTAAATTCAGTGCACTTGGCAAGAGGTATTACTTCATTATGCTTTGGTAATTGCTATTAATGGTATTCTACAGAAATCAAGGTCTACTTATTCAAGAGACTACCTCATGGCCATTGCTATTTCCTAAATTTGCTGAGAATGTTTTCTAAGTGAATTGTTCATATGTCCTTCTCATGTCCTTATATTCCTCTCTACTTCATGTTTCTCAGAAGTAAATATTCAATTAAAATACAGCTCCTCCAGAGTCTCCATGGAATGCTTATGACTGGGTCCTTTTAATAACCATATAATCTTTCTCTTATTTCCAGAGAGCATTTTGCAAAGATCTTTATTATAAAACTTATGCTGATGTGTAATTCTTTTTCTACACATCTTTCTACTCAACTAGATTAGGAAAACAAGAGCAGAAAGTATGTATTTAACTTTGAGAATTTTTTCAGAACTTGGAGCATAGTAAATCATGAATTAAAGTTGCTTAATGAACAAATGTAAACATGGTTGAAAGGATAAAGAGTGAAGAGTGAATTAATAAACAAATAGATTAATGATTAAAAGTATTGGTGAGCAGACTAATTATCCCCCTTGCTTACTCTAATGTTTTTGTTCAGTTGACATCTCTCTATATTTCTGTCAACTAGCCTGGTGGCTCAGATGGTAAAGCATCTGTATACAATGCGGGAGACCCGGGTTCAATTCCTGAGTCGGGAAGATCACCTGGAGAAGGAAATGGCAATCCACTCCAGTACTATTGCCTGGAAAATCCCACGGACAGAGGAGCCTGGGAGGCTACAGTCCGTGGGGTCGCAGAGAGTCGGACATGACTGAGCGACTTCACTCATTCACTCACCTGTATTATGTTCCAACTCTTAGCATTGCTAATATCTACTGTCTTCTCAGGCCATTTTTGGTTCCTTTCTCACAGTTATTTTCTTACTACTTCATCCCTGATTCTCACCATTTCCAGGTATCTTCAGTATCCATTCAATTTCTTGGCATTTCAGTTGGTTGGTCTCTTCATCTTCTGAGATTGACTTCTTTCTGTAAGTTCATTCATTTCTGTTTCTTATAATTATCTGAAGTTGTTTTTTCTTTAACATAATAACTTGAAATTCCCTTTTTTAAAAAAAAAAATATCATCTTGTATCACCAATATATGGCCTTTATCAAACATATTTCCAGCTCCTTCTTCCTTCTACTTTTTTAAAATTATTTCCACCAATGGTTATTCCTTGCCCTCTTCAGTTCACCATGGTTCACCATGGCCAGTGGTTCACTATAAATTTTCTCAGGAGTCTTGTTATAGTGTTGTGCCAGTCTAGCACCACTGAAGAAAATTTCAGAATTTCTCAGTATACTTTATACAAGTATAAAGTAACCTTTTTTTTTTTTTTCACCTCAAGTCTCTCAAACATTGTGCTCTTCCCCATTTCTCCATTTCCTATTCTCCAGGGTGACAAAACTTTAACTCTTTAAACCTCCATGACTTTATTTTAATCAAATCATAAGTGCTTTGACTGTCTTCAAAATAACTTCTTGAATATTTTCTTCTATATTACTCTATCTTATGCTTTAAAAATTTAAAAATTCCTTTTTATACAGTTTTTAAAGGTTAGATTGTGTTTACAGTTATTACAAAATAACGGAAATATTCCCAATTGTGTTATATGGTGCATCCTTGAACCTTTCTTATAACCAATAGTCTATACCTCCCACACTACTACCAATATATTACTCCTTTCCTCCATCTCTCCCTCTACTCCCACTGGTAACCACTAGTTTGTTCTCTATATATGTAACTCTGCTTTTTTGTTGTTATATTCANTTGCCATTCCCTTCTCCAGTGGACCACATTCTGTCAGATCTCTCCACCATGACCCGCCCGTCTTGGGTTGCCCTGCAGGCATGGTTTGGTTTCATTTAGTTAGACAAGGCTGTGGTCCTAGTGTGATTAGATTGACTAGTTTTCTGTGAGTATGGTTTTAGTGTGTCTGACTTCTGATGGCCTCTTGCAACACCTACCATTTTACTTGGGTTTCTCTTACCTTGGGCATGGGGTATCTCTTCACAGCTGCTCCAGCAAAGCATAGCTGCTGATCCTTACCTTGGACGTGGGATATCTCCTTACTGCCACTGTTCCTGACCTTCAATGTGGAATAGCTCCTCTAGGCCCTCCTGCACCTGCCCAGCCACCTCTCCTTGGGTTGCTCCTCCTGGCATAAGTTATATCATACAATATTTGTCCTTCTCTTTCTGATTTATTTCACTTAACATAATGCCCTCCAAGTCCATCCATGTGCAATACCATTGCATGGGGAAGGCAGGTGTGATACTTTTCTCCTGTCTCCTCACTGGGCTGCCTTGCAAGTAAACACTCTCTTACCTGCAAAACTCAGCATGTCCCCTGCTTTGACTTGATAACTCCTTGGATTTCCTTCCTATGATCTTGTCTACCTGGTAAATTCTGCTCTTCTTTAAGTACAGACTAGGTCTGAAGCACAAGCTGAGAGGCCTCTGGGCCTGGCCACCTTATGAGCCAGTGAAACTAGAAAGCTCAAAGGTACAAAACAAAACAAAACAGGAGAACAAGATGGCAGATGAGTAGATGAATATGGATTACATCTCTCTCCACAGATAGATCAGGAATATACCTTCAGACACAGAAGTGCTTGCAGAACACCAGCTGAGAGTAGACAGGAGTACCTGACCAGGAGATAAGAATATACAGAACCATACAAATGTCAAGATCAAGCCCTGAGCATTTGTAGTGGGAGCACTAACTCCAAGACCCTAGACTACCAGAGAACTACCCTAGGGAGTATCAGTGAGAGCTCACACTAAGAAAACCACTTGAATACAAGATCCTGTATCATCCAACCATTAGTAGCACCCTGTGCAGGATGCCTTATCTAAACGAAAAACAAAACAAAAATACAAACCCAATCATTGGCACATTGAGTGAGGATTACCACCTCACTCAGCCTTTCCCATCAGAAGAAAAACAGACAAACAAACAAAAACTCAGCATAATCTCACCCTATTCAAAGCATACAAAAACTACTGGGCTAACATTAGGAGAGCAGAAAACAAAAGGAAGAAATAATTCAAACTTCAAGCCTGGGGAAAGGAGACCTCAAACACAATAAGTTAAAAACAGTAATAATGAAAAGGCAGAGAAATACTGCACAAATGAAGGAACAAACTNAGCATACAAAAACTACTGGGCTAACATTAGGAGAGCAGAAAACAAAAGGAAGAAATAATTCAAACTTCAAGCCTGGGGAAAGGAGACCTCAAACACAATAAGTTAAAAACAGTAATAATGAAAAGGCAGAGAAATACTGCACAAATGAAGGAACAAACTAGAAACACAGAAGTCCAAATTTAAAAAAAGAGAGAGAGAAAATAGGCAAAATACCTGAAAAAGAATTCAGAATAATGATAATAAAGATCATAACCCTGTTAAAAAAAATGGAAAAAATGCAAGAACCAACTAACAAAGACCTGGAAGAATTAAAGAATAAACATACAGAACAAACAACACAATTACTGAAATTAATAATACTCTGGAAGGAATCAATAGCAGAATATATGAAGCAGAAAAATGAATCAGTGAGTTGGAAGATAAATGGTGGAAATAAATTCTGAAGAGCAGAATAAAGGAAAAAAATAAAAAGAACTGAGGATAGTCTCAGATACCTCTGGGACACTATCAAACACACCAACATTAGAATTATACATGTTCCAGAAGAAGAAGCAAAAAAAAAGTGTGTGAGAAAACTTTTGAAGAGATTATAGTTGAAAACTTTCCCAACATGGAAAAGGAAATAGTCAATCAAGTCCAAGAGGTACAAAGAATCCGATACAGGATAAACCCAAGGAGTAACATGCCAAGACACATACTAACCAAAGTGACAAAGACTAAACACAAAGAAAGAATATTAAAAGCAGCAAGGGAAAAGCAACAAGTAATATAAAAGGGAAAGCCCATATGCTTAACAACTGGTCTTTTAGCAGAACCTCTGCAGGCCAGAAAGGAATGGCAGGATATATTTAAAGTATTGAAAGGGAAAAATCTACAATCAAGATAACTGTACCCAGCAAGGATCTCATTCAAAATTGATGGAGAAATAAAAAGCTTTTCAAACAAGCAAAAGTTAAGAGAATTCAGTACCACCAAACCAGCTATACAACAAATGTTGAAGGGACTTACATAGTCAAGAAATACAACAGAAGAAAAAAGATCTACAAAATTAACCCCAAACAATTAGGAAAATGGTGATAGGAACGTATATATCAATAATTGCTTTACATGTCAATTGATTAAATGCCCCAACCAAAAGACACAGACTGGCTGAATGGATACAAAAACAAGACACGTATATATGCTGTCTACAAGAAACCACTTCAGACCTAAAGACACACATAAACTGAAAGTGACAGGATGGAAAAATATATTCCATGCAAATGGGAAGCAAAAGAAAGCTGGAGTAGCAAGCTTCATAACAGACAAAATAGACCTTAAAATAAAGAAGATTGCAAGTGATAAGGGAGGGCACTACACAATGATCAAGGAATCAATTCAAGAGAAAGACATAACAATTGAAAATATCTATGTACTCAACATGGGAGCACCTCAATATATAAGACAAACACTGACATAAGAGGAGAAATTGACAGTAACACAATAATAGTAGGGGACTTTAACACCTCATTCACACCAATAGACAGATCATCAAAAGATAAAATTAATAAGGAAACACAAGTCTTAAACAATACATTAGATGAACTGAATCTCATTGAAATCTTCAAGACATCCCATCCAAATGCAGAGGAATACACCTTCTCAAGTACACATGGAATATTCTCCGGGATAGACCATATCTTGGGTCAGAAAACAAACGTCATAAAATTTAGGAAAATTGAAACAGTATCAAGTATCTATTCCAACCACAATGCTATGAGACTAGATATTAACTACAAGGAG
Organism: Neotragus pygmaeus; assembly: GCA_006410875.1. Classification (NCBI taxonomy): domain Eukaryota; kingdom Metazoa; phylum Chordata; class Mammalia; order Artiodactyla; family Bovidae; genus Neotragus; species Neotragus pygmaeus. The sequence continues at coordinate 49,660 of SJYV01017655.1, read as the reverse complement.
AAAAAAAAAAAAAAACCTGTAAGAAACACAAACACATGGAGATTAAACAACACATTTCTAAATAACCAACAGGCTACTGAGAAATAAAAAGGGAAATCAAAAAAATTCTAGAAACGAATGACAATGAAAACATAACACCTCAAAACCTATGGGATGGATCAAAAGCAGTTCTAAGAAGAAAGTTTATAGCAATACAATTCTACCTTAAGAAAAAAGAAAAACATAGAATAGATAACCTAACTTTACACATAAACAATTGGAAAAAGAAAAAAAAATCAGAAGAAGGAAAAAAATCATAAAGATCAGTGCAGAAATAAATGAAAAAGAAATGAAAGAAACAATAGTAAATATTAATAAAACTAAAAGTTGGTTCTTTCAGAAGATAAAACTAACAAGCTTTTAACCAGACTCATTCAAGAAAAAAGGAGAGTAGAGTTAAATCAACAAAATTAGAAATAAAAAAGGAGAGGTTACAACAGACAATGCTGAAATACAAAGGATTATGAGACTATTATGAACAACTCTATGACAATAAAATGGATAAACCTGGAAGAAATGGTCAGATTCTTAGAAAAGTTCAAAATTCAAGACTGAAACAAGAACAAATAGAAATTATGAACAACCCAATTACAAGCACTGAAATTGAAGCTGTGATCAAGAAACTTCCAAAAAACAAAAGCACAGGACAGGATGATTCACAGGAGAATTCTATCAAACATTTAGAGAAGAGTTAATGCCTATCCTTCCAAAACTCTTTCAAAAATTGCATGGGAAGGAACACTTCTAAACACACAGTTTGAGGCCACAATCACCCTGATACCAAAACCAGAGAAAGACAACATCAAAAAGGAAAATTACATGCAGTATCATTAATGAACAGCGATGTAAAATTCCTCAAAAAAAATTTATCAAACAGTATTCAGTTCAGTTTCATTCAGTTCAGTTCAGTCGCTCAGTCGTGTCCAACTCTTTATTACCCTATGAATCGCAGCACACCAGGCATTCCTGTCCATTATCAACTCCTGGAGTTCACTCAGACTCATGTCCATCGAGTCTATGATGCCATCCAGCCATCTCATCCTCTGTCGTTCCCTTCTCCTCCAGCCCCCAATTCCTCCCAGCATCAGAGTCTTTTCCAATGAGTCAACTCTTCACATAAGATGACCAGAGTACTGGAGTTTCAGCTTTAGCATCATTAATTCCAAAGAAATCCCAGGGCTGATCTTCTTCAGAATGGACTGGTTGGATCTCCTTGCAGTCCAAGGGACTCTCAAGAGTCTTCTCCAACACCACAGTTCAAAAGCATCAATTCTTCACCTCTCAGCTTTCTTCATAGTCCAACTATCACATCCATACAAGACCACTGGAAAAACCATAGCCTTGACTAGATGGACCATTGTTGGCAAAATAATGTCTCTGCTTTTCAATATGCTATCTAGGTTGGTCATAACTTTCCTTTCAAGGAGTAAGCATCTTTTAATTTCATGGCTGCAGTCATCATCTGCAGTGATTTTTGGAGCACAAAAATATAAAGTCTGAAACTGTTTCTACTGTTTCCCCATCTATTTCCCATGAAGTGATGGGACCAGATGCCATGATCTTCGTTTTCTGAATGTTAAGCTTTAAGCTAACTTTTTCACTCTCCTCTTTCATCAACAGGCTTTTTAGTTCCTCTTCACTTTCTGCAATAAGGGTGGTGTCATCTGCATATCTGAGGTGATTGATATTTCTCCCAGCAATCTTGATTCCAGCTTGTGTTTCTTCCAGCCCAGCGTTTCTTATGAGGTACTCTGCATAGAAATTAAATAAGCAGGGTGACAATATTCAGCCTTTACGTACTCCTTGTCCTATTTGGAACCAGTCTGTTGTTCCAGGTCCAGTTCTAACTGTTTTTTCCTGACCTGCAAATAGGTTTCTCAAGAGGCATGTCAGGTGGTCTGATATTCCTATCTCTTTCAGAATTTTCCACAGTTTATTGTGATCCACACAGTCAAAGGCTTTGGCATAGTCAATAAAGCAGAAATAGATATTTTTCGGGAACTCTTTTGCTTTTTCCATGATCCAGGGGATGTTGGCAATTTGATCTCTGGTTCCTCTGCCTTTTCTAAAACCAGCTTGAACATCTGGAAGTTCATAGTTCATTTATTGCTAAGGCCTGGCTTGGAGAATTTTGAGCATTACTTTACTAGCATGTGAGTTGAGTCCACTTGTGTGGTAGTTTGAGCATTCTTTGGCATTGCCTTTCCTAAGGATTGGAATGAAAACTGACATTTTCTAGTCCTGTGGCCACTGCTGAGTTTTCCAAATTTGCTGGCATATTGAGTGCACCACTTTCACAGCATCATCTTTCAGGATTTGAAACAGCTCAACTGGAATTCCATCACCTCCACTAGCTTTGTGCATAGCGATGCTTTCTAAGGCCCACTTGACTTCACATTTCAGGATGTCTGGCTCTAGATGAGTGATCACACCATCGTGATTATCTTCATCTTGAAGCTCCTTTTTGTATAGTTCTTCCATATATTCTTGCCCCCTCTTCTTAATATCTTCTGCTTCTGTTAGGTCCATACCATTTCTGTCCTTTATTAAGCCATTTGCATGAAATGTTCCCTTGGTATCTCTAATTTTCTTGAAGAGATCTCTAGTTTTTCCCATTCTGTTGTTTTCCTCTATTTCTTTGCATTGATTGCTGAGGAAGGCTTTCTTATGTCTCCTTGTTATTCTTTGGAACTCTGCATTCAGATGCTTATATCTTTCCTTTTCTCCTTTTCTTTTTACTTCTCTTTTTTTCACATTTGTAAAGCCTCCTCAGACAGCCATTTTGCTTTTTTGCATTTCTTTTCCATGGGTATGGTCTTGATCCCTGTCTCCTGTACGATGTCACGAACCTCATTCCATAGTTCATCAGGCACTCTATCAGATCTAGGCCCTTATATCTATTTCTCACTTCCACTGTATAATCCTAAGGGATTTTATTTAGGCCATATAAGAATGGTCTAGTGGTTTTCCCGACTTTCTTCAATTTAAGTCTGAATTTGGCAATAAGGAGTTCACGATCTGAGCCACAGTCAGGTCGTGGTCTTGTTTTTGTTGACTTTATAGAGCTTCTCCATCTATGGCTGCAAGGAATATAATCAATGTGATTTCATTGTTGACCATCTGGTGATGTCCATGTGTAGAGTCTTCTCTTCTGTTGTTGGTAGAGGATGTCCCATATCTGAGGTCAGGGGCAACGACTGAGAGTGCCAGGCTGTGATGGTACAGGAATGGCCAAAAGGAGCTGTCTCACATCTGAGGCCAGTGGCGGTGGCCGTTTGGAGCTACCCCAAGTCCAAGTACTGGTGACTGCGTGGGTGCAGGCGGGCATAGACGAGCTATTCCACCTTCAAGGTCAGGAGGGTTGGTGGTGAGGAGATATCCCTCATCCAAAGTAATGAGCAGCGGCTGTGCTTTGTTGGAGTAGCTGTGAAGAGATACCATGTTCAAGTTAAAAGAAACCCAAGTAAGACAGTAGGCGTTGCAAAAGGGTATCAGAGGGCAGATACACCAAAACCATACTCACAGAAAACTAGTCAATCTAATCACACTAGGACCACAGCCTTGCCTAACTCAATGAAACTAAGCCATGCCCATGGGGCCACCAAGATGGGCAGGTCATGGTGGAGAGATCTGACAGAATATGGTCCACTGGAGAAGGGACTGTCAAATCACTTCAGTATTCTTGCCTTGAGAACCCCATGAACAGTATGAAAAGGCAAAATGATAGGATATTGAAAGAGGAACTCCCCAGGTCAGTAGGTGCCCAATATGCTGCTGGAGATCAGTGGAGAAATAACTCCAGAAAGAATGAAGGGATGGAGCCAAAGCAAAAACAAACAAACAAAACCCATTTGTAGATGTGAATTGTGATAGAAGCAAGAACTAAAAGGGACTGGATTGAGTGAATTTAACTCAAATGACCATTATATCTACTACTGCAGGCAAGAATCCTTTAGAAGAAATGGAGTAGCCATCATGGTCAACAAAAGAATCTGAAATGTAGTACTTGGATGCAATCTCAAAAACAACAGAATGATATCTGTTCGTTTCCAAAGCAAGCCATTCAATATCACAGTAATCCAAGTCCATGCCTCAACCAGTAACGCTGAAGAAGCTAATGCTGAATGGTTCTATGAAGACCTAGAAGACCTTTTAGAACTAACGCCCCCAAAAAATGTCCTTTTCATTATAGGGGACTGGAATGCAAAAGTAGGAAGTCAAGAAACCCCTGGAGTAACAGATAAACATGTTATTGGAATATGGAATGAAGCCAGGCAAAGTCTAATATAGTTTTGCCAAGAAAATGCACTGCTCATAGCAAACAGTATTCAGCGAACATCAAAAAGCTCATACAACTTGTGTATGATCAACTTGTGTTTATTCCAGGGATGCAAGGATTATTCAATATGCGGAAATCAATCAATGTGATACACTATATTAACAAATTGAATGATAAAAGTCATACTATTATCTCATTAGATGCAGAAAAAAGCCTCCGACAAACTTCAGCACCCATTTATGATTCAGTTCAGTTCAGTCACACAGTCGCATCCAACTCTTTGCAACCCCATGAACCACAGCACACCTGGCTTCCCTGTCCATCATCCAGCTCCTGGAGTTTACTCAAACTCATGTCCATTGAGCTTGTGATGCCATCCAACTATCTCATCCTCTGTCATCCCCTTCTCCTTCCTTCAATCTTTCCCAATATCAGGGGCATTTAAATGAGTCAGCTCTTTGCATCTGGTTGTTAAAGTACTAGAGTTTCAGCTTCAACTTCAGTTCTTACAGTGAACAACCAGGACTGATTTCTTTTAAGATGAACTTGTTGAATCTCTTTGCAGTCCAAGGGACTCAAGAGTTTTCTCCAACACCACAGTTCAAAAGCATCAATCCCTCTGTTTCATCTTTCTTTATAGTCAAACTCTCACATCCATACATGACTACTGGAAAAACCATAGCCATGACTAGATGGACCTTTTTGAAAAAGTACTGTCTCTGCTTTTTAATATGCTGTCTAGGTTGGTCATAACTTTCCTTCCAAGGAGGAAGAATCTTTTAATTTTATGGCTACAATCACCATCTGCAGTGATTTTGCAGCCACCAAAAAATAAAATCTGTCCCTGTTTCTACTGTGTCCCTATCTATTTGCCATGAAGTGATGGGACTGGATGCCATGATCTTAGTTTTCTGAATGTTGAGCCTTAAGCCGAATTTTTCACTCTCCTCTTTCACTTTCATCAGAAGCCTCTTTATTTCTTCATTTCTGCCATAAGGGTGGTGCCATCTGCATATCTAAGGCTATTGATATTTCTCCTGGCAATCTTCATTCCAGCTTGTGCTTTCTCCAGCCCAGCATTTCTCATGATGTATTCTGCATATACATTAAGTAAGCAGGGTGACAATATACAGTCTTAACATACTCTTTTTCCTATTTGGAACCAGTCTGTTGTTCCATGTCCAGTTCTAATGGCTGCGTCTTGACCTGCATATAAGTTTCTCAAGAAGCATGTCAGGTGGTCTGGTGTTCCCATCTCTTTCAGAATTTTCCTCAGTTTATTGTGATCCACACAGTTAAAGGCTTTAGCATAGTCAATAAAGCAGAAATGGATGTTTTTCTGGAACTCTCTTGCTTTTTTCATGATCCAGCGGATGTTGGCAATTTGATCTCTGGTTCCTTTGCCTTTTCTAAAACCAGCTTTAACATCTGAAAGTGCACGGTTCATGTATTGCTGAAGCCTGATTAAAACTCTTCAGAAAATGGGCAAAGAAGGTACATAATTCACCACAGTAAAGGTTGCATATGATAATCCTACTGCTAACATTATTGTCAATGGTGAAAAACTTAATGGGAAAAGCATTCCCCCTAAGATCAGGAATGAGACAAGAGTGTCCACTTTCACCATAATTACTCAACAGAGTTCTGGAAGTTCTAGCTTCAACAATCAGAGAAGAAAAATAAGTAAAAGGAATCCAGATCAGAAATAATAAGTAAAGCTCTCACTGCCACAGATGACATGATACTGCACGTAGAAAACCCTGAAGATAATATTAGGAAATTGCTGGAACTAATTAATGAATTTAGCAAAGTTTCAAGATACAAAATCATTATACAGTTGTCACTTGAATTTTTATATACTGACAATGAAAAATCAGAAAGATAAATTAAGGAATCAATCCCATTCACCATTGCAAGAAAAAGAATTAAATATCTAGGAATAAACTTACCTGAGGAGACAAAAGAACTCTACACAGAAAATTATAAGACACTAATGAAATAAATCAAAGGCAACATAAACAGATAGAGAGATTTTCCTTGTTCCTGGGTAGGAAGAATCAATATTGTGAAAATGACTATACTACCAAATGCAATCTACATATTCAATGTGATCCTTATCAAATTAACAATGGCATTTTTCATAGAAGTAGAATTAAAAGAATTCACAATTCATATGGAAACACAAAAGACCTCGAATAGCTAAACCAGTCTTGAAAAAGATGAATGGAGCTGGAAGAATCAGCTTTCCTGACTTCAGATTTTACTACAAAGCTACAGTCAGCAAGACAGGATGGTACTGGCACAAAACAAAAATGTATACCAATGAAACAAGATAGAAAACACAGAAATAAATCCATGCACCTATGGGTATCTTATTTTTTACAAAGGAGGAAGCAATATAAAATGGGGCAAAGACAGCCTCTTCAACAAATGGTGCTGAGAAAACAGGACAGCCACACGTAAAAGAATGAAATTAGAACACTTCCTAACACCATACAAAGATAAACTCAAAATGGATTAAAGACCTAAAGGTAAGACCAGAAACTATAAACCTCTTAGAGGAAAACATAGGCAGAACATTTGATGACATAAATCAAAGCAAGATCCTCTATGACACACCTCCTAGAGTAATGGAAATAAAAACAAAAATAAACAAATGGGACCTGATTAAACTTAAAAGCTTTTGCACAGCAAAGGAAATTATAAGCAAGGTGAAAATTATAAGCAAGGTGGGAGAAAATAATAGAAAATGAAACAACTGACAAAGGATTAATGTCCAAAATATACAAGCAGCTCATATAACTCAATGCCAGAAAAGCAAACAATGCAATCAAATAGTGGGGAAAATACTTAAACAGACATTCTTATAAATAAGACATTCAGATGGCTAACAGACACATGAAAAGATGCTCAGTATTGCTCATTATTAGAGAAGTGCAAATCAAAATTACAATGAGATACCATCTCACACCATCAGAAAGTCAGAATGTTCATCATCAACCAGTCCACAAACATTAAATACTGGGAGGGTATGGAGAAAATGGAACATTCCTGCACTGTTTGTGGGAATGTAAATTGATATAGCCACTATGGAATATGCTATGAATATTCCTTAAAAAACTAGGAATAAAACCAACATATGACCCAGCCATCCCACTCCTAGGCATATACTCTGAGAAAATCAAAATTGAAAAGACCCATGTATCCCATTTTTCATTGCAGCATTATTTAAAATAGCTGGAACGTGGAAGCAACCTAGATGCCCATCAACAGATGAATGGATAAAGAATTGTGGTACATATACACAATGGAATATTACTCAGTCATAAAAAGGAATGCCTTTGAGTCAGTTCTAATGAGGTGGATGAACCTAGAACCTATTATGCAGAGTGAAGTGAGTCAGAAAGAGAAAGATAAATATCGTATTCTAATGAATATATATGGAGTCTAGAAAAATAGTACTGAAGAATTTACTTACAGAGCAGCAGTGGAGAAACAGACATAGATAATGTACTTGTGGACATGGGGAGTAAGGAGGAGAGGGTGAGCTGTATGGAAAGAGTGACATGGAAACATAGTACCATATGTAAAATAGATAGCCAATGGGAATTTTCTCTATGACTCAGGAAACTCAAA
>SJYV01017655.1:0-38873 GCA_006410875.1 Neotragus pygmaeus | reverse complement strand
AAGGAAACCAGAATTGAAAGAGACACATGTACCCCAATGTTCACTGCAGCACTGTTTATAATAGCCGGGACATGGAAGCAACCTAGATATCCATCGGCAGATGAATGGATAAGAAAACAGTGGTCCATATACACAATGGAGTATTACTCAGCCATTAAAAAGAACACATTTGAATCAGTTCTAATGAGGTGGATGAAACTGGAGCCTATTATACAGAGTGAAGTAAACCAGAAAGGAAAACACCAACACAGTATACTAACACATATATATGGAATTTAGAAAGATGGTAATGATAACCCTTTATGCGAGACAGCAAAAGAGACAAAGATGTCTAGAACGGACTTTTAGACTCTGTGGGAGAGGGAGAGGGTGGGATGATTTAAGAGAATGGCAATGAAACATGTATACTATCAGGTAAGAAAAAAATCACCAGTCTATGTTCAATATGGGATACAGGATGCTTGGGGCTGGTGCATGGGGATGATACAGAGAGATGATACGGGGTGGGAGGTGGGGTTCAGGATTGGGAATTCATGTACACCTGTGGCTGATTCATGTCCGTGTATGGCAAAACCAATACAGTATTGTAAAGCAAAATAAAATTAAAAAATAAATAAAGAAAATACAAGCAAAAATAAACAAATGGGGCCTGATTAAATTTAAAAGATTTGCAAGCAAAATAAACCATTGACAAAGCAAAAAAAAAAAAAAGCTTAACTGGAAAAAAATATTTTTAAGTGATATTACCAATAAGCAATTAATATACAAATTATATAATGAGGCCATGGAACTCCACATCAAAAAATCAAGCTACCCTGTTAAAAAATTGGCAGAAGGACTGAGTAAACATTTTTCCAAAGTGGAAATGCAAATGTCCAACAGACATATGAAAAGATGCTCAATACCAATAATATTTGAGGAAATGCAAATCAAAACCATGAATCATGAACTTACACAAGTCAGAATGACTATCATCAAAAAGCACATAAATAATAAATGTTAGTGAGGATGGACATAAAAGGGAATGCTCATACACAATCAGTGGGAATGTGAATTGATACAACCACTGAAGAAAATAGTATGGAGCTTTTCTCAAAAAAACTAAAACTACGATATGACCCAGAAATTCCAATTGTGGGCATATATCTGAAAAAACAAAAACACCAATTTGGAAAGATACATGCACCCCAGTGTTCATAGTAGCATTGTTTTAGTTGTCAGAATACTGAAGCAACCTTCATTAACAGATGAACGGATAAAGAAGATGTGGTGAAGATACATAATAGAATAATACTCAGCCATTAAAAAAGAAGTGTTGCTCTATTTTAATTAATTAAGTTCTATTTATTATTAAAGTTTGAGCTTAAACATCACTTCCTTTATGCAGCCATTCCTGACCCTTTAACTCAGTTTAGTATTCCACCCATGATGCCCTTTAATTATATAACACTTTTTTTGCAATATTTAAAATTTCTGACTTAATTGCACATCTTTCTCAATATATTATACCACTAACAATCAAGGATAAATAAATCTCTCTTTTAAAAAGACTTTTTTCCAAAGCAATGTAAGAATTATTTTAAATATCTGATAATACAAAGATACCTATAATATAAACTGCTCCCAAACTTCCAACATTCAGTCTTTTGTTTCTCAAAGGAAATTGACCTATTTACACTATCTACATTTTCTAAGATATGATCTCATTATTTCATATAATATGCTTCTGTCAATGTTTCTTGAGCTATTTAAAACACATTAGCAGTTATTGTCTCATAATTATAGATCAAAATTTAACTTGGTCTAACAAAACTCCTCTTCTGTTTAAATGTGTATTTATCTTTCTTTAACTTTTAATAATATACTCAAATTTTTATTTTGTGGACTTTCTTGTTATTGTTTTCTCTCAATCAGAATCTATAGGCCAATCTTTTGATTCCTTAATTTGTTACATGAAAATCTAGACCCTAAACATATCTCTTTTTTCTCTATGAGCTTTAAACTTCTGACGATTGTTATTTTTAAAATTTAAAACATAGTAATCAATAAGTTCTATTTCACAGTCATAATTAAGTCTATAATTTATAGTAATATTTATAATGAGCCTTTTCCTTTTATGTGAAAAAAGCTGACGTATATCAAGTACAGTGCTACCTAACAGATGGCTGTGTTTGCCTTTTAATTGCCCCATCACTTTTTCCAACCAGTCTGTATGATCACAATACCAGAGTTTACAGAAATTAATGAATATGTATGTGTTTTATCACCCTATTTTGGAGACCTAGAGTTCCTACACCCCAAACTGAACATGTGGATTCAATATTGTGTTAATAAATTTCTCAAAAGAGAAACATTTGTGAGTATTTGCACATTTCTTTGGTATAAATACTTATACTGTGGTCGGTTCCTCAAGTTATCAACTTAATATCAGAGAATGTATAGTAGGGAAGAGATACAGTGAATCTGCTCCTTGTAGTCAATATAAGCTGCCTCTCAGATACCACTGAGTAGATCAAAATAAAGCAAAACATAGATAATTGAGAAGCCTGAAAAGAAGAGATGCTGGCCTCATGCTTTCCAACTGAATGTTTGACAAATCATTAGAAGAGAAATATAAGTGTGTGAAAGTATCCCTAAAAAAAACTGGCATGTATCCCTTTTAATCTGAAGTGCACATGAACATAGACATTGCTGTCTTCCTGAATCATTCTGGCCATAAATTTAGGAAAGGAGAGTGAACAGTAATGATACATTTAGCAATCCTTATATCTGATTCATTAAATTATATGTTCTCAATTCTAAGTTGTCAGAGAAGGTTCTACTGACCTTAATAGACTCTAACCAAGAGTGTTGTCCAAGGGGAAACTGCAGGAAAAAAACAGTTTTCTCCTATGCTCTTATGATCCTTGGCATGTCTGAAAATTAAACTGACAAAAACAGATGAACAGAAAAAAAAAAGAGTACACAATTTTAGCATAAGTTTTACATGATGAAACAACTCCTAAGGAAATGAATATAAAAAGAAAAACTGGTTAATCCTGTATGTTTTTATGTTAGGTTTGATGAGAAAATCACAGAAAAATATGATTCTACAAAGAGCAGGAGTTAAGTCTGCTAAACTGATGAAAACTTAGCAAGGCCTGTTCATTTGGATATTCCTCAATGTTCAGCTGTCTTAAAATTAAGGATGATTATTTCCTTGGGTACAGAGAGGGTAACTCTTACATAAAGTTTTCATGATATGCTTTAGGGGAGAAGGACAGAAGAAGGTCAATGAAAGAACTTCCTGTTTATTCCATTGAAACTCCTACAACTTGAAGTACTCAATATGCCAGGGTGGAATATTTTGGAGTAGAATGTGCTGAACACTATTAGCTGCCTAGTAGGCTTAGGGAAACAGCAAGAATAGGATAGTGAGTATAAAACCAGGAGCAGGGTCTAAGACAACTATGGAGAACATCACACTCAGATGGGAAATCAGTGTAGTACTTAGGTCAAGCTTTGGAAGTACTCTCACAATTGTGCTCCATACAAAAAAATGGCATTGGGCTACTTCCATCATTCCAGTCATCATAAAGGAGGATTCAATGAAGATAAATTTCCAAGAAGCTGACTTCCAGGCTTCATTAGGAAAACTTTTGACAAATATTTAAAACTGACCACGAGAACTGAAAATGTAACCCTTATTCTATGCAACAATGGACCTACTGAAAATTAGAGAGATGATGAGACATTAGAGGAGATTTAGAAGTCTCTGATAAATACTCTTACTTGTTCCTTCTTATCTCCAAGATTTTCAGGTCAAATACATTTTGTTTATTGCTAAAGTCCTTCCATAAACAGTTAACCATATATGCCTAGTCTACAATCTTGGACCAGAAAATGTAATGTCAATCTTGATAATCACTGAAGGTACAGCATCCATAATAATCACTAAAAATTAGTGAGGGCTTGCCTAATAAATAAAGGAATGATTAGAACTGAAATCAACTGATAAATAAAAGGCATTAAGTAAATATTAGTTCCTTTTTATAATTCTTCTTGTAGCAAAGTCAAATAGCAATTTCTATATACATTTAAAACAGGGTATAACCATCTGTTTTTCACAAATACTACATGTATTAAATTATATATGCATTTATTAAAACATGAATTCCATTTAATTAAGTTTAGATATTTTGTTAACTGAATCATTAATTGTAAATATTTGTTAAAATTCATTATTTTAACTACTTTCTTCTCTGATATCTTTATATGGATTCATACAAATAAAAATTATAAGTGAATGCATTATTTGCTGTTTATTTAGATATTGCTTATCAATCACAATAGATGCAGTTTTCAGGTCAAATAAACAAAAGCAATGCCAACTAGCAATCAGAGCAATAAACAGCAGTCCAGTAATTATAATGTTTTCCATAAACTTTAACTCACAGTTAGACAGGCATATGATATGGACAATATCAAGACTAGAAAGATGTTAGCATTATACCTAAGAGTTATTTAATTTCAAAGATTACCAGTGACTGAAATTTAAAAAATAATCAAATAAAACAGTTCTAAACCACCATGTTTGCTACATTATTTAAAAGATATGCCAGTTAGAATAGAATCAAGAAACTTTTGTGCTTGCAAAATACAGATAAAGTCATTCATATTCTAATTAAACCTATAGGTAGAGTGTGAAAAGACAAACTCCATATACTAAAATTAAATACAAAATAATGTTTGCACATTTTCAGACATGATTAATGATTAGACTGTATTAGAATTATCAGTGCACAAGAGTATGGATTCCAGAACGAGCCAAATCCAATTTTTGTAAATTCAACTTTGTTGTGGTATAATTAACATACACTACAATTCATTGATCTTAAGTTCTCAAATCAATGAATTTTGACAAATATGTGTATTTATGTAACTACCTTAGCAATTGACATATAGAACATTTGTATCAGTTTCCTAGTGCCACTTTGCAACTATTTCCTTCTTCTAACCTTGGTCTCTAGAAACCACAGAGCTGATTTCTATCCTAATTTTTCTGCCTTTCTAAAATGTTATATAAATAGAAACATTAAGTGATCATTTATGTCTGTGTTCCTTATCCCAACAAAATGCTTTTGAGATCCATGCAGGTTCTCTGTATAAATAACTAGTTTATTCCCTTTTACTAATTAGTAAGTAATAGTGGTGTTTTTCAAAATGATATATACACTTTTGTTTATTAATTCAGAATGATAAGTATTTTAATTGGTCCAAGTTTTAGCTATTATAAATGAATCTTCTATGGGCAATTTGTCTAATTCTTTGTGTGGATATATGTTTTCATTCTTCTATATATAACCCTAGAAGCTGAAATTTCTGGGTTGCATAATGAGTTGGTGTTTAAGTTTTTGAGACCACCAACTATCCTGAAGTAGGAGTGCCATTTTGCATTTTCTCAACAGCATATGAAAGTTGTCATTACTTCACTTTCTTACAATGCATATATTGTCAATCTTTTAACACTTCAGCCTTCGTAATTCTGTGTAGTTGTATCTCATTGATGCTTTTGCTTGAATTTTTCCACAACAAATTTCAAGAGTTCTTTCATATGCTTATTTGTCACTCTTTGGTGAGAAGACTTTTCAAATCTTTTGCTCAGTTTTTAATATTAATATTCTACTCCATTGTTATTGAGTTGTAAGCATTCATTTTAACATTCTAGATAAGTTCTTTATTAAATACATATTGTGCATATATTTTTCTGCCTGTCTGTAGCTTGCCTCTTTATTCTCTTAACATGTCATCTAATGAGCAGTTTTAAAATTTAGATGAATTTCAACTTTTATCTATCTATCTATATAAAATAGTTGTTAAAGGTTCAGACTTCTTATGTCCTAGGGATTTTGCCGAATCCAAGGGTATAAAAGCTTTCTTCTCTTTTTCCCCTAGGTTTTTCCTTTTTTTAATTGACATAGCTCTTAGTTTTAAGTCTATTATTCATTTCAAATAATTGTTGTTTATGATGTGAGCTAAAAGTTAAGGTTCAGTTTTTCCAGATAGCAGTCTATTTTAGCAAAATTCATTTTAAAGATTACCCATTTTATTTTTGAGTTTCCCTGGTGGCTCAGCAGTAAAGAATCCACCTGCCAATGCAGGAGATGTGAGTTCAACCCCTAGGTCAGGAAGATCCTTAGAGAAGGGAACGGCAACTCATTCCAGTAATCTTGCTTGGGAAATCCCAAGGTGAGAGGAGCCTGGCAGGCTACAGTCCATGAGGTCACAAAGACTTAGAAAAATCTTAGTGATTAAACAACAAACAGTTTATTATTAAACTATTTTGCTCTTTGTGAAAAACCTCTGGCTATGAATTTGTCTCTGAACTTTATGCTTTGTTCCATCGATCTATATGTATGTCCCTAGGCCAACACCACAATATCTTGATTACTATAATTTTAAAATAAGTCATGAAAGCAGGTACTTTAATACTTATATAATTTTTCAAAGTTGTTTTGACTATTTTATGTAACTCACATTTCCAATTAAATTTTGGAATTAGTTTCTCAGTTTTTACAAAAATTTTAACCTCTAGGACATTTTAAGCTCCAGCACTTATTACCTCTGTTACACTGGTTGTTAGGGAATCTATCAAATCTATCAATTTTCTATGTTTATAAAATAGAAATAATATTTTCAAATTCACAAAGGACTTTTCTGAATTAATGAGATAATGATAAATAATTTCTCAGCTTGTCTGAAATACATGAAACATTCTATAAATGCCAGTTTCCTTCACTGTAGTTTTTTTCCCCTTCCCCAAAACATGAATAGCTTAGGTTCATATGCATTGAAAATTATTGGATTTTAACTGTTTGAAAATGATATAAAGACAAATTTAGGAATAAACCTAAGACTTTGAATTTAACTGAATTGGTTTTATTAACAAATTGTTACAGATTTCTGTATTAAAGTTGGAAGCATGAGACTCCGTAATCAACTGACACAAATATGAGTGCCATGTGGGCTGATAGTTTCTGTATGCAGTGAAATGATTATTAAATGGAGTTGAATCAAGGGCATTATTATTGGTCTTCATATGCTTTAATAGAACTAAATATTTGTTGATAATTTCTTCTGTTGTTGCTATGCATTTATAAAGTGCTACTTGAGTGCATTCAATAAGGCAATACTAAAAAATTGTATTTGAATGCTCCTTGTTAATGACCTGAATGGAAATAATGGATACAATTTGCAACTTTGATTATGAGAAGTTTTACACACTGATGAAAAACTGTGCATAGTTGCAAACACGTTTATAACTTTTCAGTGCATTTCCATTTTTTGTCCAGAGAATGGCCCTCACCTTTTACTTCCTAGTTTAACAATTTAAATTTATCAGTTTTTTCTTGTACAAAAATGGTAATCGTGAGAAAAAAACAATGGTAGACTACTTCATAATTTACTTTTCATTGTATGTTGGAATTTCACCAGGTGCATATGCATTCAACTTTTGTCATTGTTTATAAACTCTCAATATTATCACACTCACTCTGTTTCAGGTACTCTTGATGTGGGTTACTGACAGATGAATCCTTCTAAACCACCATAACTAAAACTAACATTTCTAAATTCCAATTAAATATATTTTCTGAATGTCTTTATGCAACTCAAAATCAATATGATCAAAAAATTGTTTCTTCTATTTTCTAACTTTTACATTTATATTAAATGGACATTTACTCATTAATAAAACAATATAAAGCCAAGGTAGATGATATGAGAATAACAAAACTATAAAGATGAAACATAAATCATCATTAATTTCATGATGTAGCAGAAATTACTTTTTTATTCAACCTTTTTTATTCTCGGTTCAGTTTAGTCACTCAGTCATGTCTGACTCTTTGAACTGAAGCATACCAGGCTTCCCTGTCCATCAACAACTTCTGGAGCTTGCTCAAATTTATGTCCATCGAGTCGCTGCCATTCAGCTCAGTTATCTTTAATATCACATACATTACAATGTCTTATGAAACTTCTTTAGGAGATTGAAATAAAAACATATACATGAACCAATATTTCATATTTTTTTCATTGTGAAAAATACCTTTGAACATTTTTTTCATTGTGAAAAATACCATTGAACAGTTCTTGAAAATATTTTTTAAATGAGTACATAATAATTGGTCACATAAAATACTGTTTCCGAACACATTGATGTTTCTATTCCTTGTTGTTGTTCAGTTGCTAAGTCATTTCTGACACTACGACCCCAAGGACAGAAGCATGCCAGACTTCCCCATCCTTCAGTATCTCCTGGAGTTCGCTCAAACTCATGATCATTGGGTTGGTGATGCCATTGAACCATCTTATCCTCTGTCACCCCCTTCTCCTGCCCTCAATCTTTCCCAACATCAGGGTCTATTTCTTACTTTACACATTATGTTGCAGTAAGCATCTTTTTGCATGTATAGTGTTTCACCAACTAAAATTTCATCATTGGCTTCTTACAAACAAATTATCAAACTATGAAAAATTTTCGTTGTTGCTGTTGTTTAGTCACTAAGTCATTCCCACTCCATGGACCGCAGCATGCCAGGCTTCCCTGTCCTTCACCATCTTCCAGAATTTGCTCAAACTCATGTCCATCTCATTCTCTGTTGCCCGCTTCTCCTGATTTCAACCTTTCCTAGCATCAGGGTCTTTTTCAATGATTTGGCTCTTCACATCAGGTGGACAAAGTATTGGAACTTAAGCTTCAGCATAAGTCTTTCCAATGTATATTCAGGGTTTCCTTTAAAATTGACTTGTTTTATCTCCTTGCTGTCCAAGGGACTCTCAAAAATCTTCTCTAGCACTACAGTTTGAAATCAGTTCTTCTGTGCTCAGCCTTCTTTACAGTCCAGCTCTCATATACATACATGATTACTGGGAAAAAAAAAAAAAAAACAGCTTTGATGATGCAGACCTTTGACAGCAAAGTGATTTATCAGCTTTTTAAAATGCTGTTTAGCTTTGTCATAGCTTTTCTTCCAAGGAGCAAATGTCTTTTAACTCCATGGCTGAAGTCACCATCTACATTGATTTGGAGCTGAAGAAAAGAAAATCAGCCATTGTTTACCTATCTATTTTCCATTAAGTGATGAGACTGAATGCCATGGTCTTAGTTTTTTGAATGTTGAGTTTTAGGCCAGTTTTTTCACTCTCCTGTTTTACCCTCCTCAAGAGGTTCTCTAGTTTCTCTTCACTTTCTTCCCTTAGAGTGGTATTGTCTCCATGTCTGAGGTTGTTGATATTTCTCCCAGCAATCTTGATCCCAGCTTGTATTCATCCAGCCTGGGCTTTCTCATTATGTACTCTGCACATAAGTTAAGTAAGCAGGGTGACAATTGACAGCCTTGTCGTGGTCCTTTCCCAATTTTGAACCAGTCCATATTTCCATATCCAGTTTTAACTGTTGTTTCTTGACCTGCATACAGGTTTCTCATGAAACAGGTAAGGTGATCTGATATTTCTATCTCTTTAAGAATTTTCCAGTTTGCTGTGATCTACACTGTCAAAGCTTTGATGTAGCTGAAGCAGAAGTGGATGTTTTTCTGGAATTTTCTTTCTTTTTCTATAATCTAACAAATATTAGAAATTAGATATCTGGTTCATCTGCCTTTTCTATATCCAGCTTGTACAAATAGAAGTTCACTTCAGGTACTGTTGAAGCCTACCTTGAAGGATTTTGAGCATTACCTTGCTAGCATGTGAAATGAGCTCAATTGTATGGTAGTTTGTTAAAAAAAAGAAGTTCAAAAAATCTTCTTCATTAAAAAAAAAATCCAACTGTAAATTAGAAAATATGTGTTAATATAAACTGATATTTATAAATGACCAGACTGATACTGTTTTTGATTATTATTTTAAAAGCCTTCTTTATTTTATGGGTAGTTTTTTTTTTTTTTTTTTTTTNTTCAAAAAATCTTCTTCATTAAAAAAAAAATCCAACTGTAAATTAGAAAATATGTGTTAATATAAACTGATATTTATAAATGACCAGACTGATACTGTTTTTGATTATTATTTTAAAAGCCTTCTTTATTTTATGGGTAGTTTTTTTTTTTTTTTTACTTCATAGTAACTTCATTTATTTTGTTTATATATAAAGTTAAATTTTGTAGTACTTTATTATTGTAATATGCTACATTCTATTTTGAGACTTGTCATTGCATTTTTCTTTTAAACGTTTCAACTAACACTAATACTGCTTTATTGTCATCCTTAATATATTTAAAGATAGTAATGTTTTGTCATTTGTCACATTTTTTTTCAAATGGTTTTCATAAGTCTTTCATAAAGATTTACTTTTAATCTTTCTACATTCTGATAGTATTTTTCGTCATCATTCACTTGATTTTCTTTAAGATTATCTTTTGCAGTTAACTCTCTTCAGTGAAGAATTTATTTCATGTTGTCATGGTTTTTACTTATTGTAACCAGTCTATTTGCATCTCTCATTTAATCTCAGTCCCTTTATATCTGTTACTCACAATAAATATATTTTAATGATTCCACTAGTTCTCCTCTAAATTGGTGTTTGTTATATAAATTATTTCAAATTTGTGTCTTCAAGACAAAGTTCTCTTTCCTTTGTGTTGTAGAATTTTTACATGACTCAATGTTATTATAACTTTATTTTCCATTATCTCATATTTTTGGATAGTGGTCTCTTCAGATACAGCATTTAATAACACAAGGTAGTAGAATTCAAATGGTCACTGTCAGTAGCTATTTGGCTGCTTCACCTTTCAGAAAATAGATGTGACAGGTTTATAGTTATAGTTGTATGAGAGGGGCCCATTCTCCACTCCTTATAGAGGAGCATCTATAAGGCAACTCACACCTGCCATTTTCTAAGCACTTAGCTGGAGAGAGGGAGAAGAACATACTTGGATGTTTGTTGTTGATTACTCCTTTTATAAGGTAGTCCTTTTTCTTCTTTGTGATATACAGTTACCTATAAGGAACACACATCAACACTGCACCTGCATTCTATACAAGTTCAGATCCTCACAATGTCAATCTATATATGTTCAGCACTGCCAGTAAAAATTAATTGAATCTGAGTGTGAAGCATTAGCAGTCTCACTGTATTAGAGTCTTATTTTCCACTATCATCTTTAGTTGTTATAAAGATAATTTCAGTCTTCATGCCTTATTCATCTGGTTTTCATATTTATTACTATTTTTAGTTTAGGAGCAAAATTGATTTAATTATATTCCTGAAATACAAAGCACATCTTCACTATTGATCTGTCTACTCATTTTGGTTTATTCATCTAAAGCTTCACCCCTCAACCCACTCAAATTCTCTCTCTCAAGTTATATTTCTGATATATTCACGTTTAAATGTTCTTGAAAAATATATGTTGATGTGTTTATTTATTTACATAAACAGCATTATGTTCTGTATTAAAGTCTGTTTCATTTTTTTAAATTGAGCTTTGATTTCAAAGTCTATCCATATTAGCAAATTTACAATATAATTTTTAACCGTATGTGGTTTTTTTGTTGAATAGGAACATGTGGGACACATTCACTGAATTCTGTACATTTATTTGATATGTTATGGATACAGAAGTCTCCAACTTCTGACTACAGTGAATGTGGCAATGGACATCCTAGAACACGACTCCTAATAAAAGTGTAAGATTTCACTGGAATCTTTAAATGTCCAGGATTGGAATTTTTGATTCTTAGAATATGTTTTATGTAATTGGAACAAACTACCAGAATGGCTTCCTGGTGGATGCCCTGATTTACAGTCCCTCCTGGAGAGGATGAGTTCTTATATAGCTATCTTCCTGCTGGTACTTAACATTAGCTTACTTTATAATTGTAATCTAATATATCTAAAGTGAAATTTCCCTGATTCAAGGTGAATTACTCTGGTTACAAATGCTTACCTATAGCTCAGCACTTTTA
This sequence comes from Neotragus pygmaeus, assembly GCA_006410875.1. Classification (NCBI taxonomy): domain Eukaryota; kingdom Metazoa; phylum Chordata; class Mammalia; order Artiodactyla; family Bovidae; genus Neotragus; species Neotragus pygmaeus. The sequence continues at coordinate 26,921 of SJYV01017655.1, read as the reverse complement.
ATTCATTTATTTCTACATTCACTATTATGTTAAGATTTGATTCTTATAGTATTTTCTTTTTACTGTTGTCTCTTTCTATTTTTCCTCTTTTCATTGATTTAAATTGAATAGACTACGATTTCTTCTGTTTATTTAAAAGTTATTTGTCTTTTTCTTATATTAGGTTTTTAGCTTAAGATCCAACTTAATATGTATTTACACAAAATGCTACCTCTCATAAACCTTCTCATGAATGTAAGTTCTGTCTTCACTGCACTAAGTTAATATTGTTCACAATTTTAGTCCAAGTTTAGAATGGAAATTCTTTTACTTTCCCCATCCGAAACTTTAACGAGCTATTTCACAATTCTTACTTGTCTGTGGCATCATCTGAGTACTTTTCTAAAAGTATTTTTATTATGTTTCTTGGTTACAAATCTCTAATAATTGTGTTTTGGTAATATTTTATAATAATAGACTAAGTTAAATAATTTTCTGGATATAAATTATAAGTTCAACATCCTTTTAAATCAAAATATTAAAATTGCTGTTTAATTTCCCTTCTGCTTCCAGTGTGTCTGTTGATAAAACTCATATACAATTGTTCCTCAAATTTTTCTTAACATGCCTAAGTGTTTTGTAATGTCTAATCTTTGACATTATAAATATATTTCTGCTTATACTTGTGGAAATTTTATGCCAATTTTTCTTCAAATATTTCTGCATTTTATTTGTATTTTCTTCTTCAGAGGTATTTATTATCTAAAATTTTGAACTTCAGTTTTAGGTAAGATTTTTATTTCTGAAGTATTTTGTGTCTTATTTCTTTCCTGTTTTCTGTAGGAGATGCTCACGCTGATCTTTTATTATTTGTCTTTATTCATTCTATTATTTATCTTTATCTATTGGGTTCTCTTTTTCAACTATCACTTTTATTTACAATATATCCAAATGATATTTTCTTATCCTACTTTTAAATGATTTGCATTCTTTACCTCTCTAAAGATATTTATAATTTGTTTTATATTTTTATATTTCTGTTCCAATGTTTCTGCTGTATAGATTATGTAGATAGGTATAGCTTGCTATTTTCTTTTGATTTGTACTGTTTACTATTTCCCTTAGTTGTTCAGCCTCTCTCACTGGATATGTGTATTAGAGAACAGTCAAAGCCAGTCTCTATCATGTATCAGTCCTTGGAATAAGTCCTAGTTTTGATAATGATAGAGCCATATTGATGAGTCTCATTTGTTGTCAATCAGGCAGTTTTTGTAGCTGCTAAATTCTTATATCTGAAACCAGGAACTCTTTTCAACTCCAGAGAATCTGAATTCTAAGGACCTTATGTGGCTATGGGCCTTGTTCTTGAAATAACACTATTTTCTTATTACTAAACATAATTCTTCATATAAACCCTTTACTATACAAGTAGAAACAGAGTAGCTTTTTTTTTTTTTTTAATAAACAATAGAGACGTAAACTATACTGATATCACTCTGGGTAATAATAGAGGCCTAGAGGAAAATACTTTTGTATTTAAGCAATGTATTAAATCATTGAGACTATTTAGAGCTTTCTCTAATCTGGTCAAGATGTAGATTCATACTGGAGGTGTAATTCAGTGACAAACAAAGTTTGTTACTAGTAATGTAGTTCAATCAAAGGGACAGTTTCTGCTTCTACCTAAAGAGACAGACTATTAGTGATGAGAAATTAAGTGCACTGTTAAGTATTACTTATTTGCTTTATGTAGTTAATTTAAAAATAAGTGATCTTTTTCCCCCGGAAGTCAAATGTGTTTTTCAATAGTGTTTTTATGGAATACTTTATTAGCTAATTTTATTTTTAAATGAATGTATTTAAAATCTATTCTTAAGTAGATATTTTCTTTAAAAAAAAAAACAAAGAAAAAGGAAGGGTGTTATTCTGTGAAATACTTTCAGGTGTCTAATCTGCATTTTTTAATGATTCATCGTTGAATTTGTAAAAACTTTTCTCTAGTTATAAAATGGGACTCTTTCCCACACATCAATGTGATCGTTATTCATTTTCCATTTATTGCTGAGACAAGAAAAACAGTTGCTTTATGATGAAAGGCAGAAGGATCTATCAGGCCCCAGTCACTTTTCATGAACTAAGGACTGATGTCAGTGACTGTCAGATACAAGTGATTTTCTCTATAAATCTTTTTCTTGCAAAAGCGAGTCATTGTTCCCTTACATTGCACAGGCTTTTGTTCAGCTCTTCTGTAGTATAAAATTTAATGAGAGCAGCCACAGAAAACATCAAGAACTGAGTATGTGTCAGAGAGAAATCTTCAGCTTTGTTGAGATACTCTCATAAAATTACTTGTGCTTTCTTTTCACTATCAGCTTTTTTTTTTTAAGATGGGAAAAATCACTTAAAGATTCAATACCAATACTAATTACGTTTTACTATGTATGTATGTGTGAGCGTATGTGTATGCATTGTGTAAACGTGTGTGTATGCATGATATATAGTACATATACAATTCCATAGTTTAATAATACTATGATATTGACTCAAGCTTAAAAGATATGATGATGGAAAATACTTTCTATCATCCCCACACCCAATTATGAGAATCTCACTTATTCCTTTTTCCTCTCTGCAACAGCTGTCGTTTGCTTGGCTACTCCTGTTGTCTGTTTCCAGGGTCAGGCACCTTGAGGCAGACAGCTGGGCCTCCCTGATGGAAGATTCCCACCTCTATAATTCACCTAGACCTCTCTAATTCACTTCTACCCATCATCTGCCAGAGGTACAACTTTACGATTATTTGAACACATCACAAGATATATCTGTTTGCTTTGCCCTGCGGGTGCACTAATCTTTTTTCTGAGACTGTGTATTTATTGGGGGAGAGGTTATTGTTTCTGGTCAAGGGGGTGTAACGGTGTAATGAGAATGTACTTAATTTATCGTTACTGTTTCTATTTGCCTTATCCGTATTGTGTCTTTTCCAGCTATTTCCCAAAGGAGCACTTAATTCATCCAAAATATTTCTTATATAAATCCACACATATGTGGTAACTTCACTGACTCGTAGTATAAACTAATTTCTTTCTGTTTGCCAATTTGGCTCAATATACTCTGGAAGGGAAAGTTTCCCTGATCAAATGGAAGAAACAAGAAACTCTAATACAAGGAATATAGGTCCCTTTTCTACTACAATCCCCATATTCTCTCCAAATGAAACCCATAAAACACTTGTAGCTTTGTTTTTGCAAAATAATGGAGGATAAGCTGTTGGATAGAAGGAACTAGTTTAAAGGCTTGCTGATGTTGGAGATTTTGAGTTCTTTATTCTCAGAGTTAAAAGGCTTTGGAAGAGCAAAAGATTGTATCTGTGTCGGCATTTAACTATGGCGGGGATCAAATGCCACTGATTCATGCTCATTAGGGCTGGTTCTCCCTCACCTGGGAGGCTTAAAGAAGTCTTTATGAGAGCTCAGTGAGGATTAACTTCATAGGCAAGAATAATAAGAAAAAGGTCTGTATGGCCTGTCTTAATTTGTGAGAGAATGAGATCATTTAGTTATTATGCCCTGGGAACATTGAAAAAATGTAAATGCACTATAGTCAGAAATATACATATTTAATTCTTTACAATCTGTGAGAGATGGGGTTACTACAATGGTACTTTTATTCCTAGTAAGTGAAAAGCTAATTCTGGTTCTCTTAAGTGTGGGGGAAAAAAACAAATCTGACTACCAATTTCCCTTGGCTGACTTTAACATATTGAAATTATTGCATGGTATACTTGGTTTTCAAGTGTATATTGGAAAAAACCCACAATTTTAATTCAGAAGTTATTAACTGTTTACTTCTGTTATGAATATATACTGCATGATAAATACTGACAGAAGTACATTTTATAATTATGATTTTTCTTGATCTAATTACCATTTCCTTTCAAAGTGATTTAGAATGGCATCAAAATGATTTTAAAAACAAAGGACTTCACTGTATAGTTGGAAAAATCAATGTACATAAAATAGAAAGATATGTTTAGAGTTACAGTCAGTTAGTGTCTGCTTTTCTTTTTTTTTTTAATTTTTATTTTAATTTTTTTTTTTTTGGTAACAAATACAGTAAAGACTTTATAAGGTCCTCTGTCAGTGTCTGCTTTTCTAGTGCCCAGACTTTGCACTCTCCAAGACACCCTGTAACTTCTGTTAAAGCCTGCAATGCTGGAGACCCTGGTTCAATCTCTGGGTCAGGAAGAGCCCCTGGAGAAGGAAATGGCAACCCACTCCAGTACTCTTGCCTGGGAAATCCCATGGACAGAGGAGCCTGCTAGGCTACAGTCNAAAGAGATGGGAATACCAGACCACCTGACCTGCCTCTTGAGAAACCTATATGCAGGTCAGGGAAAAAAAAGTTAGAACTGGACATGGAACAACAGACTGGTTCCAAATAGGAAAAGAAGTACGTCAAAGATGTATATTGTCACCCTGATTATTTAACTTATATGAAGAGTGCATCATGAGAAATGCTGGACTGGAAGAAACACGAGCTGGAATCAGGATTGCTGGGAGAAATATCAATGAAGAAGAAATGAAGGTGACACTGCCCTTATGGCAGAAAGTGAAGAGGAACTAAAGCGCCTCTTGATGAAAGTGCAAGCTGCTGCGGCTAAGTCAATTCAGTCGTGTCCAACTCTGTGCGACCCCATAGACGGCATCCCATGAGGCTCCCCCGTCCCTGGGATTCTCCAGGCAAGAACACTGGAGTGGGTTGTCATTTCCTTCTCCAATGCATGAAAGTGAAAAGTGAAAGGGAAGTCGCTCAGTTGTGACTTACTCAGCAACCCCTCGGACTGCAGCCTACCAGCCTCCTCTGTCCATGGGAGTTTTCAGGCAAGAGTACTGGAGTGGGGTGCCATTGCCTTCAAAGTGCAAGAGGAGAGTGAAAAAGTTGACTTACAGCTCAACATTCAGGAAACGAAGACCATGGCTTCTGGGCCCATCACTTCATGGGAAATAGATGGGGAAACGGTGGAAACAGTGTCAGACTTTATTTTGGGGGGTCTCCAAAATCACTGCAGATGGTGACTGCAGCAATTAAATTAAAAGATGCCTGCTCCTTGGAAGGAAAGTTATGACCAACTTAGATAGCATATTCAAAAGCAGAGACATTACTTTACCAACAAAGTTCCGTCTAGTCAAGGCTATGGTTTTCCCAGTGGTCATGTATGGATGTGAGAATTGGACTGTGAAGAAACCCGAGTGCTGAAGAATTGATGCTTTTGAACTGTGGTGTTGGAGAAGACTCTTGAGAGTCCCTTGGACTGCAAGGAGATCCAACCAGTCCATTCTGAAGGAGATCAGCCCTGGGTGTTCTTTGGAAGGAATTATGCCAAAGCTGAAACTCCAGTACTTTGGCCACCTCATGTGAAGAGTTGACTCATTGGAAAAGACTCTGATGCTGGGAGGGATTGTGGGCAGGAGGAGAAGGGGACGACAGAGGATGAGATGGCTGGATGGCATCACTGACTTGATGGACNCGAGTGCTGAAGAATTGATGCTTTTGAACTGTGGTGTTGGAGAAGACTCTTGAGAGTCCCTTGGACTGCAAGGAGATCCAACCAGTCCATTCTGAAGGAGATCAGCCCTGGGTGTTCTTTGGAAGGAATTATGCTAAAGCTGAAACTCCAGTATTTTGGCCACCTCATGCAAAGGGTTGACTCATTGGAAAAGACTTTGATGCTGGGAGGAATTAGGGGCAGGAGGAGAAGGGGACGACCGAGGATGAGATGGCTGGATGGTATCACTGACTCGATTGATGTGAGTTTGAGTGAACTCCGGGTGTTTTTGATGGACAGTGAGGCCTGGTGTGCTGCGATTCATGGTGTTGCTAAAAGTCAGACATGACTGAGTGACTGAACTGAATAACTAATAATATTGAGCATATTTTCATGTACCTCTAAGCCATCTGTATGTCTTCTATGGAGAAATATCTACTTAGTTCCTCTGCCCATTTTTTGGTTGGGTTGTTGGGATTTTTTATATTGAGCTAGATGAACTGTGTGTATATTTTGGAGACTGTTCCCCTGTAAGTCACATAATTTTCAAATATTTTCTCCCATCTTGTCCTCTTGGAGAAGGAAATGGCAACCAACTTCAGTATTCTTGCCTGGAGAATTCCATGGATGTAGGAACCTGGTTTGCTGTGGTTCATGGGGTCACAAAAAGTTGGACATGGCTGAGTGACTAACATAACACATATCCTGTCCTTCATTTTTATAATTTCTTTTTTGTCTAAAAGCTTTTAAGTTTGATTAGGTCTCATTTGTTTATTTTTGTTTTATTTTCGTTATTGTAAGAGGTGGATCCAAAAGTATATTGCTGCAATTTATGTAAGAGTGTTCTGACTATGTTTTCCTCTAGAAGTTTTATATTATATGGTCTTACATTTAGATCTGTAATCCTTTTGAGTTTATTTTGGTGTATGATGTTAGGGAATGTTCTAATTTCATTCTTTTACATGTAGCTGTCCAGTTTTCCCAGTACCACTCATTGAATAGATTGTGTTTCCTCCACTGTAGAGTCTTGCTTCCTTTGTCATAAATAAATTGACCAGTGGGTACATGGGTTTATTTCTCGGTTTTCTATTCTATTCCAATGATCTATATTTCTGTTTTTGTGCCAGTATCATTTAATTGATTACTATAGCTTTGCAATATAGACTGAATTCAGGGAATCTTATTCTTCCAGCTTCACTTTTCTTTCTCAAGATTGCTTTCACCATTTGGAGTCTTTTGTGTTTAAGACTTTTTAAGATTTTTAAAAAGTTTTAAAAATTTTAAGAATTTTAAGATTTTTTCATTCTAGTTTTACGAAAAATGTTACTGGTAATTTTATACACATTGCATTGAATCCATAGATTGCCCAAGGTAGTATAGTCACTTTGACAATATTGATTCTTACAACCCAAGAACATGGTATATCATTCTGTCTGTGTCATCTTCAATTTCTTTCATCAGCATCTTACAGTTTTTGTAGTATAAGTTTTTTGCCTCCATAAGTAAATTTTTTCCAAATTATTTATTATTTTTGATACAACAGTAAATAAGATTTTCCCTTAATTTCACTTTCTGATATTTCATTGTTAGTGTATAGAAATTCAGTAGATATCTGAGTATTCATTTTGTGTTCTGCAACTTTTCTGAAGTTAACACCTATCCTTCTAAAGTTAACACCTGTCCTAAACTATTGCAAAATGTTCAGAGAAAGGAACACCCACAAGCTCATTCAATGAGGCCACCATCAACCTGATACCCAAAGCATACAAAGATACCGCAAAAAAGAAAATTATGACAATATCACTGATGAATATAGACATAAAAATCTTCAGCAAAACATTAGCAAACCAAATCCAATAATACAGTAAAAGGATCACACACAACAATTGAGGGTTTATCCGAGTGATACTGGTATTCTTTAGTGTATGCAAATTAATTAGTGTGATGCATCACATCAAAAACTTGAAGAATAAAAACCATAAGATCATCTCAGTAGATGCAGAAATCGCTTTTGACAAAATTCAGCAACGATTTATGATAAAGACTCTCCAGAAAGTAGGCATAGAAGGAGCCTATCTCAACACAGTAAAGGCCATACATGGCAAATCCACAGCTAACATTATACTACATGATGAAAAAGGTGAAAACATTTCCTCAAGTATCAGGAACAAGGTAAGAATATCCACTTTCACTACTTATAATCAAAAAGGTTTTGGGATTCCCAGCCACAGCAAACAAAGAAGAAAAATAATTAATAGGAATCAAAGTTGGAAAAGAATTAAGATTGTCACTATTTGGAAATGACATGATACTATGTATAGAAAATCCCCAAAATGCTACCAGAATGCTGCTAGAACTCATCAATGATTTTTTTTCCCCAGTATTAGAAATTTTAAAATATCTTGCCTGGTAACTTTCACAGAGCCATAAAACCTGTATATATTATAACACAATTTCTTTTTATAAAACCAATCCAAAATCCTCTTTCTATTTCACAAAAGTTGGAAAGAATTCCATGAAAAATATTCCTCCAGTGATCTTGATATATTTAGAATGATTATCCAGAGAAACAATTCCAAGACAGTCACTATTATTCTGGGTATTTATAATTATCTACCTCCTATATTATCACTATCAAATAGGTAAAACACAGAATCCATCAAAAATACAAAATTAGGCTCATCACTGAATTTTACCTCACCCAGTACTAAGCCCAGTACTAAATCCAATCTTCAGTTTGTACTATTTTTTTCTTTTGCATGCTCAGTTATGTCCAAATCTTTGTGACCCCATGGACTATATCCCACCAGGCTCCTCAGTCCATGGGATTTTTCAGGCAAAAATATTGGAGTGGGTTGCCATTTCCTATTCAAGGGGATCTTTCCAGTCTTAGAATTGAACCCATATCTCTTGCATATCCTCAATTTTCAGATGGATTCTTTATCCCTACATCACCTAGAGAAGACCCTTTTTATTTTCTTTTTTCTCAAACCTGATACCTGCTTCTCTATCTGAATAAAATCAAAACAATCAGAAATTAACTTTTGTAAATTCCAGTTAACAAAACAAGTCACTCTCTGTATCTGTGCTTTCTCTCTCATTATCATATATACATATGACCTCTTTCTCTATTTGAGGCCAACATATGGCAGGTATACTGAATTTCATCCACTTTTATTTACTCATGAGCACATACACTGCATTTTTGCCTGTCTTCGTCACACTCATTGTTAATTTCTCTATTGATTATTTTCATCAACACACAAAATATCTGTTATTTCTCCCAGGTTAAAAATAACAACAAAAGAAAACTTCTTTGCACTTCACATAGTTATGAAGTTATGGACATCATATAGTGATATACAGCTTCATATAGTTGGACTTCATATAGCAGATAACATCAATTACTTGTTATCTGCACTTATCAAAAAGAAACCACCTCAAAAATCAAGTCTGTATTTGTTGGATTTTACTTTGCTCCTCCTATTACTTTGATAGTTTGGGTCTAACTGATATAAAATAGAATGTTCATTTCTTAAACATAGGACTTGATTAGCCTAACAAAGGAATATATCCATGTGACAAGTATTAATAAGATCAAGAACAATTTCACTAGAAAATAATCTCAAGTTCCAATCAAGTCAGTCTCCTAGTAGAAATTATATAAGACATTATGCAAAGAAGCGTAATAATTCTTGTAGTAAAAAATGAAATCAAGAATTGGTTACATACTAAAATGCAAAATATGCCTAGGCAGAACACCAGATTACAGCACATATGTAAGGACTTGAAAATGAATTACAAGTTTACATTTCTGAAATAGAAAAATAAGAGCTACTCATACATAGGGAAAATATTAGTCTGAAAAATGGATTTTTAAATTCAAGTTAAAATCCAGTATGCTGAGTAAGGTAAAAGCGAGGAAGCTGTAATGAGTGTAAAGTTAGTCTGTAGAAAACCTACAGACAATGATTCTTCGTCTTCTTTCATTAAAGGCTTAGGCTTTGTCTCCATAGGTGTGCTTCTACCAGTCTAACAGGTATNTAAGGTAAAAGCGAGGAAGCTGTAATGAGTGTAAAGTTAGTCTGTAGAAAACCTACAGACAATGATTCTTCGTCTTCTTTCATTAAAGGCTTAGGCTTTGTCTCCATAGGTGTGCTTCTACCAGTCTAACAGGTATATTTGCCTGAATTTTATTAAAGGTACATAAATACAGCTTCTGGAAAAATGATATAAAATTTTCAAAAAGTGTTCTAATCAAAAGCAAACAGTCTTGTTCTTCAACTAAAATAAAATCTCTTCTAATTAGTTTTTATTTTCTGGCTATAGGAATGCATGGATATTAATTAGTCATATGCAAAAATATTCTTTTAGATAACAGCATGTTCTTCCTCCAAAGTAGAAAATAGGTCATAAATCTCTTTCATAAATCAAAATTTGTTGTCTTCTCTATGATTGATTTATTATTGAATATTAGAGTCCTTGGCCACATTTGAAATTACATGTTATATGATATATGCAAGATAGATGTTCTATAACCTCTGCAGATATACTTCTATATTTAAAATTAATGAATTTTATAATCATTTGCCTTTCTGTTATATGGAATATTATAGAGAATTCTAATGCTATATGTCTAAACTGCAAATGTTGGTTTTCCTTTAACTATTATAAATCATATTCTGTTATTTGGAGTGAGTAAAGATTAATATTCTTATGGGTCAACATACTTTTAATATGTGTGCAAATTTTAACTATTTTTTTCAGAAATAAAGTTCCACATAGAGATATTAATGAAAATGGGCCATTCAAAATTATACATGCTAATAACAACAAATTTAGTATTTCAGTATGAGATGTAACAATGTTAAAAAATCAAGATTGAGATGACAACTAAAAAATTATGACAATAAATATAAATCAATGAAATATAGAGCAAAATAGAGCCCAATATTATTTGAAAAACAGCTAAATAAGAAGACCATATATCACATCATTTGAAAATTTTACAAAGTAAAATAAGAAAATTCAAGATATAATGCTCCAATTACTTAAAATAACTGAGAAAGAAATTAAACATATAATTTAAGCTTAGAAAAATGTCTAAGAAAACAATAAAATATAAACTTAATAATAGAGGGAGAACTTTTAATAAATTTTGAAAAATATTTATGTATCAGCCAAGAATTGATTATTAAAAATAAATGAAATAGTTATAGATTTCAAGATTCACCATAATTCTGAAGCAACCAGAATGCCCTAAGGATAGATATATAGATCAGTATAACAGAATAGAGTACCTTGAAATAAACCCACACACATATGGTTCATTATTTTCAATGTAAGTGCAACACAATTTACTGGAAGAAAGAACAGACTTTACAAAAAAATGATTATTTAATAATTGAATATAACCATTCAGAAAAATATAAACTCCAAAAAATATTTTAGGCTTTAACACATACCACTTAGAAAGAGTAATGATAATTTGATCTAACTTTTAAATAATATCATTTACTTAAAACTCAATGATAATACATTTGAAAGTTTTGATGATATGGAAAATATTATATACATTTTCAAAACTAATTCAAAAAGACTGAAAAAACTATTGAACAATAATCCTGGGAGAAAATGGAAAAGAAGAATTTAATCATGAGTCCAGTTCAGTTCAGTTCAGTCACTCAATCATGTCCAACTCTTTGTGACCCCATGAATCGCAGCACGCCAGGCCTCCCTGTCCCTCACCAACTCCCGGAATTCACCCAAACCCACGTGCATCGAGTCGGTGATGCCATCCAGCCATCTCATCCTCTGTTTTCCCCTTCTCCTCCTGCCCCCAACCCCCCCAGCATCAGGGTTTTTTCCAAATGAATCAACTCTTCACAGGAGGTGGCCAAAGCACTGGAGTTTCAGCTTTAGCATCAGTCCTTCCAAAGAACACCCAGGACTGATCTCCTTTAAAATGGACTGGTTGGATCTCCTTGCAGTCCAAGGGACTCTCAAGAGTCTTCTCCAACACTACAGTTCAAAAGCATCAATTCTTTAGCACTCAGCTTTCTTTATAGTTCAATTCTCAGATTCATACATGACTACTGGAAAACCATAGCCGTGACTAAATGGTCCTTTGTTGGCAAAGTAACATCTTTGCTTTTTAATATGCTATTTAGGTTGGTCATAACTTTCCTTCCAAGGACTAAGCGTCTTTTAATTTCATTGCTGCAATCTCCATCTGCAGTGATTTTGGAGCACACAAAAATAAAGTCAGTCTCTGTTTCCACTGTTTCCCCATTTATCTGCCATAAAGTGATGGGACCAGATGCCTTGACATACTCCTCTTGAAGAATCTGTATGCAGGTCAGGAAGCAACAGTTAGAACTGGACATGGAATCACAGACTGGTTCTAAATAGGAAAAGGAGTACATCAAAGCTGTATACTGTCACCCTGCTTATTTAACTTATATGCAGAGTACATCATGAGAAACACTGGGTTGGATGAAGCAAAAGCTGGAATCAAGATTGCTGGGAGAAATATCAATAACCTCAGATATGCAGATGACACCACTCTTATAGTAGAAAGTGAAGAAGAACTAAAGGGCTTCTTGATGAAAGAGAAAGAAGAGAGTGAAAAAGTTGGATTAAAGCTCAAAATTCAGGAAACTAAGTTGTGGCATCTGGTCCTATCACTTCATGGCAAATACTTGGGAAAACAGTGGAAACAAAGACAGACTTACTTTTGGGGGGTTCCAAAATCACTGCAGATGGTGACAGCAGCCTTGAAATTAAAAGATGCTTGTTCCTTGGAAGAAAAGTTATGATCAAACTAGACAGCATATTAAAAAGCAGAGACATTACTTTGTCACCAAAGTTCTGTCTCTTCAAACCTATGGTTTTGCCACTAGTCATATATGGATGTGAGAGTTGGACTATAAAGAAAGCTGAGCACCCAAGACTTGATGCTTGGTGTTGGAGAAGACTCTTGAGAGTCCCTTGGACCGAAAGACGATCCAACCAGTCCATTCTAAGGGAAATCAGTCCTGAATATTCATTGGAAGGACTGATGCTGAAGGTGAAACTCCAATACTTTGGCCACCTGATGTGAAGATCTGACTCATTTGAAAAGATCCTGATGCTGGGAAAGATTGAATGCAGGTGGAGAAGGGGATGACAGAGGATGAGATTATTGGATGGCATCACCGACTCAATGAACATGAGTTTGAGTAAGCTCCAGTAGTTGTTGATGGACAGGAAGGCCTGGCATGCTCCAGTCCATGAGGTTGCAAAGAGTCAGACATGACTGAGCAACTAAACTGAACTGAGGACAAATAGTTGAATATTTCAATTTGGATTAGGAATCAGATTTCCTGCAACCATCAGAAGGTGGAGTTACAAATTACAAATAACCAAAATAACCAATGGAATCAATACAAGCCCATAACAGGAGCTACCATTGCCTAGGAAGAAATCCTAATACCATCTACTAAAATCAGTACCTTGCTTACCAATCTTAAAAGATATACTATAGTGTTTTACTTTAGAACACCATTGAATAATTACTAAAAATTTAGTTGGTGAGAATCCATGCTGTTTTAGAAAATTACAACTGTATCAAGAACTGAATTAGTGTCTGATGACTATTTTAGACAATAAAAAGAGAATAATTGTGAAGCAGCTTTTTATAAATTTTAATCATTATTATGGACCTCCATATTAAGATATCATATTAATCATTATGCATATTTATGACTTTTTCCAAGTTAAAATGTATTAGTATTTTAGTTCTGATGATCTAAAGAGAAACTAGCTACAACATCTATAAATTCAGTGATCAGCCTAAAATAGGCAAATTTGGCTTCTTACAAAAGTCTTAGATATTCACTATGCTCGTAGATATCATATATGCTTCCTTCATTGGCCAAAGAGAATATATATTAATATTATTCAATTTTAATTTTATTCATATATCTAAATGTTTGTTATTAAAAAAAAAAAACACCNGTCCATTGAATTGGTGATGCCATCCCATCATCTCATCCTCTGTCACCTTCTTCTCCTTCTGCCTTCAATCTTTCCAAGCATCAGAGTCTTTTCCAAGGAGTCAGCTCTTCGCATCAACTGGGCAGAGTATTGAAATTTCAGCTTTACTATCAGTCTTTCCAAAGATTATTCAGGGTTTATTTCCTTTAAGAGTGACTAGTTTGATCTCCTTATTTTCCAAGTGACTCTCAAGAGTCTTCTCCACAACCACAGTTCAAAAGCACCAATTCTTTGGCATTCCTCCTTCTTTACTGTCCAACTTCCATGCCTATACATGACTACTGGAAAGACCATGGCCTTGACTATAAGGACCTTTGTCGGCAAAGTGATGTCTTTGCTTTTTAATATGCTGTCTAGATTTATCATAACTTCTGTGCCAAGAAGCAATTGCCTTCTAATTTCATGGCTACAGTCACCATTTGCAGTGATTTTAGAGCCCAAGAAGAAGAAATCTGCCACTGCTTCCTTTTTTTCCCCTTCTATTTGCATGAAGTTATGGAGCCAGATACCATGATTTTAGTTTGTTTTTTTTTTTTTTTAATATTCAGTTTTAAGTTGGTTTTAGCTCTTTAGTTCCTCTTTGCTTTCTGTGATTAGAGTGGTATCATCCACATATCTGAGGCTGTTGATATTTCTCCAGGGAATCTTGATTCTAGCTTGTAATTTATCCAGCTTGGCATTTTGCATGATGTTAAGTTAAATAAACAGGGTGGCCATAAACAGCCTTGTTGTACTCCTTCTCAATCTTGAACCAGTCAGTTGTTCCATATAGGGTTCTAACTGTTGCTTCTTGACAGACATATATGTTTCATATGTGTTTCATATAGAGACAAGTAAGATGGTCTGGTATTCCCATCTCTTCCACAGTTTCTTACGATCCACACAGTCAAAGGCTTTAGCGTAGTCAATGAAATAGAGGTAGATGTTTTTCTGGAATTCCCTTGTTTTATCTATGATCCTGTAAATGTTGGCAATTTGATCTCTGGTTCCCCTTCCTTTTCTAAACCTAGCTTGTACATCTGGAAGTTCTCACTAGTATCAATACTTTCACCCAAAGAGAAGAATTCAGGACATATGTTTAGAGCATTTTGCTTCCCGATATCTAATTCATTCTCAGACCACAATACATACAGCAAAGGGAGAGGCTTTCCCTTACACCTTGTAGACAGTCTTCCTCTAAATTGCTTACTTTTAGTCAGTAAATGGATAAATTGGTCCATTTTTGCTTTTATCATGAGGCAAGTAGAGATGGAATGGTCTTCTAAATAAACATTTAAGTTTCCAGTTTCAAAATATAATTCTCACTAAATGATGATTTATTGAAAAAAATATTTAGTACCATCCCACTGTATTCCAAAGTACATTTCCAAAAGCACTACTAAAGGAAACAGAAGAAACAGGGTAAAATGTCATTATATTCCTTGAAAGAGCTACAAGATTTATCAAATAAAAAATAGTGGATCTTCTCAATTGAGAAATAAAAATTTACTTTCATTTTCCCTCATGCTTTTAAAACACATCATGCAAATGTTTGAGCTATTATTGTTTTAAAAGATAGTTTGGCTCAAGGGAAAAGAAAAAATAAATTCTGGTTCTAATCTGACTCTGCTGTTATCTAACTATATAGTAGTTTACCAAATGTTCTAATCTTTGGTTTAGTTTCTTCACCACTAACTAGAAAGGATTGTAATGAGATGTTTAAGTTCTTTTATATCTTTAAAGTACTATGATTCAGCTGAATATTGTAAATTGCATAGCATGCTGCATATACAGAAATTTTGAGACACTATATAGTTTAAAAAGCAAAAACAAACAAACAATAACAACAAAACAGACTTTGAGCCAAAGTTAAAAGAAAGAAAAAGGGAATTCCCTGTCAACCTTTCCAATCCTCCCTTCAATTGCCATCTGAAAAGCACACTTCTTTTTCAGTCATCCCTTTGGACCAATCCAAACTTTTTAACAACCTTGATCAGAATTACTTATTATATCTCTCATTGGATCCTATCATTTGCATCTTTTAAAGTGGTTCCTAAAGAATGTGTCAAAGAGAATATTTAATATTACATTAAAATGCCTTATCATTCACATTAAGAAATTGATACTAATGGTACTTCTTCTCCAGAGAGCTAGAGTGATGTTAATGGACCAGCATTTGTCACCATTTTGTCAAAGTCTAAAATAGTTTCTAAAGGTCTTTTTAAAACAAAAGATGTTCTTAGAATTTTTCACAAGACTCTGCATTTATTTTTTTAATGTGTCATACTTTATTTTGTAAAATATGCATCATGCGATAGATATATAAAAATAAAAAATTTATACAATATCAATTCTAAAAAAAAAAAAGAATTTGTCAGAAAACTTGTTTCAAGTGACAACACCTGAACTAATTAAAAAGAAATTCTGAGTCATATCATATAATATATCCTGAGAAGATCTATTAAATTACAACGTCAACATCAAGTCCCGGTGCTGTAATAAAATGTCTTCTTTGTAAAATCATACATTGGTGAACTGGGGACCTAATGTTTGGAAGTGAATAAAGAAAAAAGTCATCTTTTGTAGCTTTCAATTTGCCATCAGTTATTCTTGTATAAATCTGCTGGCATTTCAGAATATGATACATCAGGTCAGCACTTGTCTGGTGAATAAAAACACTCCTGCAGTGCAAATTAAAGCTTTGGAAGCAAGTCTTCTCTTTCAATCCATTGGGGCATCATTTAGCACATTGAAGTGGCAGTTTATTAAATAGTATCCCTGTAGTCTGAAAGAAAGAATATTCTTCCCAAATGTCATACACTATTTTCTGATACTAAAGGGATTATAAGATGAGACTTTGCTCATTTTAGTTACTTGTACTGAATTATAAAATATCAAAGTAATTATTGTCTATAAATTATAATCGATTATGTAAATTCTTTGCCTGGTAATTATTTTAAGGTCCTTTAAATTATTTATTATATGGTGAATTAGTTTGGTAAGCCAAAAGTGAGTAATTAATCAGCTTTTAAAAAGGAATTCATAAAAAGTCTGGATTCATATTGGATTATGATGGCATCATTCTGATTAAAAGTATTAAATCACTTCTCAATTTTATTTTATACATGACACATGCAGTTCTTACTATGATATATATTTAAAAGAAAGTACTATCGAGTAGATTGAAACAAATTGTCTCATTACATTATAACAAAAGATTGAATTTTTGTCAGTATGTCCAGCATCTAATATTTTAGATAGAATTATTAAAGCCATATTTAAATGACTTATGAAATATTTTGATACTATATACTCATAGTTTATAAAGGTTTGTATACATCATTTGTGCTGACTAAAGTCATGTAAAATATTATTTGATAATACAGCATATTGCTGAGTAGACAGTGAATTTAGAAAAGGAATCTTGTATACAACAGAAGGAAAAGCAATCACGTTTGTTAGTGGATATAAAAATAGATTTTCTTTTTCTGAGAGAGAGAGAGAGAATCTATTATAATTTTCTCTAAGAAACCCAGGGGCGCTTTTTCTAAGGTTAAAAATCAGCAAATGCCATGTGGTGTAACTGACAATCTTGGGTGTTCTGGATACAGTTTTTCTATGAAGTTTATTTGAATTTCAGAGGGAAACTAAAGTGAAAATTAACTATATAAAGAGAATTTTAAAATATATGTCTACCACAAGATAATAATTCTTAAAAATAATTTGGTTTGAACTCAATTTCACTCAGTCTTTTTTACTTTAATATGTTTTATATTTGCTATTTTTGTTGTTGGTGTCAAAGTTTTTTGCATTATAATACAAAAATGTGATTTATGTGAAAAGATAATGAAATGTGTTACGACTTTTGAGGCTTAGTAGGTAAAATTGGAAAGAATATTTAGTAATTATGATAAATCTGTGGGGGGAGGAGGAGAAGGAGGTTAATTACACAAAACAATCTGAAGTTAGAGAATATTAGAGAAAACAGTAGCTTTAACTCCTTGTTTTGCAAGTGAGATAACCAAGCCTGAAATTACTCAATTGAAGATTCATGAATTTTAGAGACTGATCTACAAGTCACCTGAAGTCCACTCTAGTGTTTTCAACACAGCTCCCCAAGTCAAAGACTCTAATTACCAAAATGTTTTCAGACATTAAGGATTGACAAAAACAATCTGTATAGAAAAAAATGTCATATATGTACAATATTACTTAATTAGCTATTGATATTTATTTAGCACAGTCTTTAGATTTTTACTTCATACTGAGTAGCCATGTCCCCTCCAGGGGATCTTCCCTACCCAGGGGTTAAACCCAGGTCTCCTGCATTGCACACAGAATGTGGGAGACTGGATTCTATCCCTGTGTCAGGAAGATCCCCTAAAGGAGGGAATGACTACCCACTCCAGTATTCTTGCTGGAGAATTCCATGGACTGAGGACCCTGGCAGGTGACAGATCATGGGTTCAAAAAGTCTTTGCAACTTTCACTTTTAGATTTTCATTACATACAAAATAAGTGATTCAACTAGTTACTGATTTAGTTTGCATAGTGAAATTGCAAAAATAATTATATCAATAATATATTGTATTATATCATTGTTTACTATATCATTGACCATGATGCAATGAGTAATTGTTTGTATTATTTATTTTCAAGTATTGATCCAGCCATTGGGGGAATTTAGGCTTACAGCAAGAGGAGCTTGACTCCACATATACATATGCATTTACTCAAAGAAGAGACATTGATGTATGAATACCATAATGAGTCTCTGTATAGAAAGCTCACTTTCATGAGTTATCATCATGAGTTATGTTAACACATATATGTATGTACATACACATACATGCTCACATATGTAAACACATCAACATGCATGCATAAATTGTCTTGAAAGGTTTGAAAAATACTGATATCTATTGCTGCCATGCACCATGCTATTAATACAAGTGAGAACCTGCTATTGTTTTAGCATTAAGAACATTGTCTTTTTCCCACATGATATCTATTATGTTCTGTATCTGTTGTTTTTACTCACGTATTTCTGGCTTATATCTTCTATTTGTAAATATATACTGTAAAAGATGGTAGCTGCCATGGAAAGAGTTTTGGATTCGGAAGCACAAAATGTGAATTTTAATTCTGGATCTTCCAATTTTTGACCACAAGTAACCATGTATGGATGTGAGAGTTGGACTATAAAGAAAGCTGAGTGCTGAAGAATTAATGTTTTTGAATTGTGGTGTTGGAGAAGACTCTTGAGAATCCCCTGCACTGCAAGGAGTTCCAACCAGTCCATCCTAAAGGAGATCAGTCTTGGGTATTCATTGGAAGGACTGATGCTGAAGCTGAAATTCCAATACTTTGGCCACCTCTGCGAAGAGCTGACTCATTGGAAAAGACCCTGATGCTGGGAAAGATTTAGGGTGGAGGAGAAGGGGACAACAGAGGATGAGATGGTTGGATAACATCACTGACTCAATGGACATGAGTTTGGGTAAACTCTGGAAGTTGGTGATGGACAGGGAGCCCTGGAGTGGTTCATGGGCTTGCAAAGAGTCAAACACGACTGAGCAACTGAACTGAACTGAATCACGTAACTATTTTGTTTTTATCTTTTCACATCTGAATTTAATCATACCAGTCTATTCTTTGTGCTCCTTGTTCACACTTGTTACATCTTTACTTGTATACTACGTCTATAATACTTGGAATGTCATACCCCCTAATTAGACTATAAGCTGTTCAAAATCACAAACAATTCTTCAGTGTTTCCTAGCCAACCAGGGTATCTTGTTCATAATGGGAATCAAAAATTTATTGATCAGATTTGTATAATTAAATATTGTTTTAAACTATACTCATCAAAATATTTTCATTTTGTCCTAACTGTTCTTTTAGAGAATAACTTCTTCAAGGCAGAGACAATCTATTGTACATTTTCTATTCCTTTCTCAATTTTGCACATGGACTTGCTAAACAAAGTATATTTCTATAAGTAAGTGAAACTCCTAGCACTGTGAAGGTAGATGCTTCCAAGTATAATATAAAATAAACCTATTAATATAGCTTTTCAACAGTTCCCCTTTAAGTAATTTAGCTTTATTAATATCATTTCCCTGAAGAAAATCTGCCAAGAAATACAACATATACCTAAATTTTTGAGCTAAAAGCACACATGATGTAAACTGAAAAACAGTTTTTGTGATTCCTACCTTAAATTATTTTTAAGGATAAGACCCACTATGCTCCCTTACTATGCTCCAGAAAATATGCACTGGCCATATTCACTTCTCTGAAATTTCAGCCTTAGGAGATGTAATATGCTGGCTCATAGGTCAGAAATAACTTTATTATTAAAATTTGTAATGTTGAATATGAGGGTCAAGCCATTTTTCCTTTTACATATAGCTAGATGGTAACTGCAGCCATGAAATTAAAGGACGCTTACTCCTTGGAAGAAAAGTTATGACCAACCTAGANATTCTCCAAGCCATGCTTCAACTGTATGTGAACTGTGAGCTTCCGGATATTAAAGCTGGATTTAGAAAAGGCAGAAGAACCAGAGATCAAATTGCCAACGTCCGCTAGATTATCGAAAAATCAAGAGAATTCCAGAAAAACATCTATTTCTGCTTTATTGATACATCAAACTGTGGAAAATTCTTAAAGAAATGGGAATACCAGTCCACCTAACCTGCCTCTTGAGAAATCTGTGTGCAGATCAGGAAGCAACAGTTCGAACTGGACATGGAGCAACAGACTGCTTCCTAATCATGAAAGGAGTACCTCTGAAGCCTGTATATTACCACCCATGCTTATTTAACTTACATGAAGAGTACATCATGAGAAACAATGGCTGGATGAAACACAAGCTGGAATCAAGGTTGCTGGGAGAAATATCAATAATCTCACATATGTAGCAGAAAGTGAAGAAGAACTAAAGAGCCTCTTGGTGAAAGTGAAAGAGTGAAAAAGTTGGCTTAAAGTTAAGCATTCAGAAAACTAGGATCGTGGCATCCAGTCCTATTACTTCATGGGAAATAGATGGGAAAACAATGGAAACAGTTAGAGATTTTGTTTTGGGGAGCTCCAAAATCATGGCAGATGGTGACTGCAGTCATGAAATTAAAGATGCTTACTCCTTGGAAGAAAAGTTATTACNTGGGAAATAGATGGGAAAACAATGGAAACAGTTAGAGACTTTGTTTTGGGGAGCTCCAAAATCATGGCAGATGGTGACTGCAGTCATGAAATTAAAGATGCTTACTCCTTGGAAGAAAAGTTATTACCAATCTAGATGGTATGTTAAAAAGCAGAGACATTACTCTGCCAACAAATATCTGTCTAGTCAAGGCTATGGTTTTTCCCAAAGTCATGTATGGATGTGAGAATTGGACTATAAAGAAAGCTAAGCATCCAAGAATTGATGCTTTTGAACTGTGGTGTTGAAGAAGACTCTTGAGAGTCCCTTTGACTGAAAGGAGATCCAACCAGGCCATCCTAAAGGAAATTAGTCCTGAATATTCATTGGAAGGACTGATGCTGAAGCTGAAGCTCCAATACTTTGTCCACCTGATGCAAAGTATTGAATCATTTGAAAAGTCCCTGATGCTGGCAAAGATTGAACGTGGCAGGAGAAATGGATAACAGAGGATGAGATGGTTGCATGGCATCACCAACTCAATGGACATAAGTTTGAGTAAACTCTGGGAGTTGGTGATGGACAGGGAGGCCTGGTGTGCTGCAATCCAAGGTGTCACAAAGAATTGGACATGATTGAGTGACTTAGCTGAACTGGACAGTCACATTCCCTTGTCCCTCTAACTACTCTCCAATTCATCTTTTTATCTTACCAGTAAATTCCACTTTTGTAGACGCAAAAATATTCTGTCTCTCACCAGGAGAAAAGGCATCTTTTTAAATATACATTATGCTAATAGTTAGGGGATTTTTAGATTTTTATCACACTGCTTCTGCTTTGCCTTTTTTTTTTTTCCTGTTGTTGTTTAATCGACTGTGGCACACAGCAAATGAGTCATGGTTTCCTAAATCGGGAACAAGTCAGTGCCCCCTGCAGAGAATGCACACTCTTAACCACTAAACCTCCAGGAAAGTCCCTTCATTGTATTCTTGAGAAGGGATCTAACAGGTGTCAAATTAAAGCTTACTTTAATGTGAAAATTTTATTGTCATTTACTTTAATTATTTGGCTGTGCATTATGTTTGAACTGGAAAGCATAGATGTTGGTAATGTCTTGAATGATATGTTTAGAATATAGCTTTGTAGTGAAAAGCCATAATCTTCCTATGCCTGACTTCAAGCCATTTAGCAAAAAAATAGCTGTTCAGGGAAGAATTTAAAATTGATGAAGGCAATTCAAACTTGATGAAGAGACTGACTGAAGCAGGACGTTTGTTGGCGGTAAATATGTAACTCTTGGAAAGTGAGCGATAAAAGTAGAAAATGTCTGGCCACCAAATATTTAAGAGGGTAACCCTCATTGGGAATAAGAAATCATTTAGTGATGTGCTCAGATCTGGTGTAACTATGAGAAATTGAATGAATTTAGAGAAAAGATATTTTGGATGGAATACATCAAAAACTTCCTGACACTGAAACTGCTGGATTATGGAATTATCCCTCAAGGGAAGTGGTAGAAGTCACATCACTTGAATGGTTGAAATCAGGAGAGATGAAACACTACTGAAGGTTATTTATTTACTGATTCTGCATAGCAATTGTTATGGTCCTGAAGGGAAGTGTTCTATCAAATAGACGAGATTTCTGAGGCTCTCTTCAGTTGTTCTAAGTTTCTGTTTTCCAAAATTGATATACAAGAAACAACAACAAAATGTTATGACCAACCTAGACAACATATTAAAAAGCAGAGACATTACTTTGCCAGCAAAGGTCCATCTAGTCAATGCTATGGTTTTTCCAGTAGTCTTGTATGGATGTGAGAGTTTGACCATAAAGAAGGCTGAGGGCCGAAGAATTGATGCTTTTGAACTGTAGTGCTGGAGAAGACTCTTGGACTGCAAGGAGATCCAACAGTCCATCCTAAAGGAAATAAGTCTTGAATATTCATTGGAAGGACTAATGTTGAAGCTGAAACTCCAATAATTTGTCCACCTGATGCAAATAACTGACACATTTGAAAACACGCTGATGCTTGGAAAGATTGAAAGAAAGAGGAGAGGGGGGTGATAGAAGATGAGATAGTTGGATGGCATCACCAGCTCATGAGTTTGAGTACACTTCTGCAATTGGTAATGGACAGGGAGGGCTACGTACTGCAGTCCAAGGAGTCGCAAACAGTTGGACATGACTGAGTGACTGACATGAACTGAACTGAACTGAATATTGTGTTTTGTATGTAGTTATATTTCTATAATGATGTAAAGTTATTCTGGAAAAAAATGTATTTGGGTGTTCTATAAATGCTATGCTTTTTATTTTGTTCCATTTTTTTGTGAGGGAAAAAAAATAGAATTTGGTATCAGAGCACCTGGAGTTAGTATCCTTATTTCAATGCAGCATTATTTATACTCAAGCCACTAAGTCTCTCTGAGACTTAAGTTCTGCATTCACAATATGGTACTCAAAATTTATGAAATTTTTGTAAGGGTTGAATGAACCACAAAACAATATATAAGCATCACTTGGTAAAGGCTAATTATATATTGTAGTTAGCACTGTTCTTTATCTTTACCTGAACATATGGTTAAATTTCTTGACTTGTGCTAATATATCACATTCTATTTCACAGATATGCTTGTGCATTAGCCATAGTAAGAGAAGATGGCATTGACAATAAAACTTAGTGAAACACATCCAGAATAGAATCATAGCTATAGTGCCTACAGTAGCAGCGCTTTCTGATTGAGTTGGGTAGCTATCAGTGTGTGTGCACATACGTGTGTAAGTGTGCATACAAGCATACCTCACAGCCCCCATTAACTTCACAAACCATTAGACCTCACAGAAAAATTTGGACTATATTTGGCAAGATAGAGAAACCTACTTAGAGATCTTTGTGACCATTCCTTTCTTACCATGTTGTACTGAAATAGCAGTAATCTTCAACAGAGATAGTACAAGCTGTTTCTCAAAGAAAATATCAGGGAGGGAAATACCTAAGTTCATACATATTATTGAGTACCTCATAATGCAACCATAAAACTCTGCAAACCTTTTTGGAGTAATTCTAAAGCGAGAGCCAAGCGCAGACCAACAGGAACTGTGATAACAACATCATTTGGCTAATGTGCTGTTTATGTATACAAAATGCTTTGCAAATGGTAAGGGGAAAATCACCAGCAAAAAATAGTTTCTAAAAGCATCTTACTTTTCTAAAGCCATACTTATCTAAAATTGTAACAAAGAACAGCAGGAGATGTGTGACAATGAAGCTGGTAGAAAATGAATGAAGTTTCAGCCAAATGTCAAAATATAAGGAAGGAATTTCTGAGGCCAAAGGAAAAAAAAATTGCTTTGGGAAATGGGAATACAGTAGTTTTATAGAGATTTGGAACTTTAAATTATTCAGAACTGGTACAATCAAAACTAAAACACGTGCATGTGTACCATCTGCTTGCCTCTAAAGTGGAGTCTTTGGAGAATTAATTTCAGCTGCCAGAGCTGCACGAAAGAAAACTGGTCTCTAGTTTATCCAAATCATTACTTGAAAACAGGAACTCAAGAACAGAGAAGAGACTTGGGCTGTCTGGCTCTGTATCCGTGGAGAGATACTCCCTAGAGATTTCAGCAGCTGCTGAAAAATATGAAGATAGGTACAAAGAAATGAGACACAGTCTGCAAAGTCAAATTTAAGCTAAAAGAAGATTTGTTGGTTTAAGACATGTTTTAGAGTAGTTATTAGTATTTAAACAGAGATTTAAACTAGCTCATGAATATTTTTTCCTAGAGGTAAACTCAGTTTTCTAGTAATAAATCATGCTTCCTTAAGTCATGCTTAGGACAGGTATTTATTTTGTTCCTTCTCTACTAGCAAGAAGGTAGAATCTGGCATTTTCTGGCAGAATCATAAAGCAAAGAATCTATATGCCTGGGAAGTATTAAGTCCCAGTCTGTAGTGAGTCTTTATTTAATAGAATTAGTGCTTTCAGTTGTGACACTAATGGGTTTGTCTACATATATAGTCTTTGCTTATGGAATTAACTAATCACAAAATAATTATTGTGTTTCTACAAGTGAAAGAATATAAAAAGCATAATTTATAGCTTGCAATTTTAAGAATTTTAAAATTTAAATTATAGAAATTGAACATACAAATTTGAAAACAATAACCATACAGTAGATTAATATCAATTCAAAAGATATTAAAAGACAATATATAACTAATTAGGAGGCAAATCTATATGTTATAGGCTTTGCATGCTCAAAGAAAGATAAAATCATATCAATTATAAGAGACAAGAGAGACTTCCTAGGGAATGAATTTGACCTGAATTTATGAAGAAACTAGTGAAAATAAGCTACAGGAAATTCAAAAATGGAAAAGGTTTATTCACTAAGGCATATGTCAGAGAAACTAAAAATAAATAGATGGATGGGTAGATGGATGGATGATGAATGAATAAACATATTACTTTTCCTTTTATCCATTAGTCTCTTTAAGAAAGGCATGCAAATGTTGAATAAAATTTTGAGAATCCAGAATATTCACATTTTACTGACAAATAACAATATGAACCACACATAATGTCATATTGAAAGTTCTTTCAAAAAGAGAAAGAGAAAGTGGCTCAGTCTTGTGTGACTCTTTGGAACTCATGGCCTATTCAGTCCATGGAATTCTCTAGGCCAGAATACTGGAGTGGACAGCCTTATTTTTCTCCAGGGGATCTTCCCAATCCAGGGATTGAACCCAGGTCTCTCGCATTGCAGGTGGATTCTTTACCAGCTGAGCCACAAGGGAAGCCCAAGAATACTGGAGTGGATAGCCTATCCCTTCTCCAGTGGATCTTCCTGACCCAGGAATCAAACGGGGGTCTCCTGCATTGCAGGTGGATTCTTTACCAACTGAGTTAGAACTGAAGAGTAAATTCACTCACATATTAGTATAAATACCAAAATATCAGTTCAAGTAAATTAAGATATTACACACTAAATTATCCATAAAACTATATCCAGCTTAAGTAACAGAGATTCCAATAATATGGACTTTGGTGCATCAAAAACAGTTTTTGAGCTCAGTAAATAGTATAATTACTACACCAGTATTTATTTTTCTTCTGACAGAGAAATTTA
Source organism: Neotragus pygmaeus (assembly GCA_006410875.1). NCBI lineage: Eukaryota > Metazoa > Chordata > Mammalia > Artiodactyla > Bovidae > Neotragus > Neotragus pygmaeus. Next base: position 1,098 of record SJYV01017655.1, on the reverse strand, counting down.
TATTTGTGGAAATAAATTAAAATGTTTTTAATAAAGATAATGCTCAGATATTAATGTTCACAATATTGAAAAACAAATTTTTTAAGCATTATACAAGACCTTAAAATGCATTATCTCATTTCACAACTGCACTGTGTGTCATATATACTTATCCCATTTTTTATATGGAAAAGATGAGGTTTAGAGGGCTATGTGTGATGTCAACCACAAATTGGCACTTGCCATGGTGCTTGCCATCTACCTCTACAAAGATTAAATCATATGTCACTGCAGCTGCTGACCTCCACCACCTCCTGAAGGAATTCAGAGTTGAGAGCAGAAATGAGGCACTCTGTGCTCCAGGAAAACCAGCAGGACAGGGCTTAAGATAATTAGGTATTCTCAGGAGCTGATTTTATGAGCCCAATGCCCTCTCCTCATATCTAGAAAAACACTAAAACACCAAAATCGTTTATGGTGACAATTGTTTCTTGTCACTAGCAGAAGCTTCATGAGCCCAGCAGAAACTTTCTACAATAATATGTGCTTGATTACATGTACTTGCTTGATTACATGTACCCCTCTTTACCAGATCACATATATACCGTCTTTTCTCCCTTCCTCTTTGAAACACTTTCCCAGAGCTCTCTGAGGTGCTGTCTCCCAGGCTGTGGTAATCATATTGCCCCAAATAAAACTTAATTCACAACTCTCAGATTGTGTAATTTTTTCAATTGACTATAAAAAAGTAAGATATTAACACCAAGTCTTCATGATTCATTTGACTAAATAGGATGAGAGTAAATGCTTTGGACTTTGACACCACTAAACCATAAACTGTAGACTAACTCTCAACTATAGAGGATTTTCTCAAGAATTCAATAATAAATTGGTATAAAAACTATAACATGATAGGTTGAAAAGAAGTAAATTTATTTTAGCCTTTGACAGACAAAAAAATAAATCTAAAGGGATGAAAGAAAACGAAAGTACTATATAACAATTATGAATTTCATGCTTATAATAAATGGGAGGAGATACAGTCTAGGGTCTTTCTGTATAAGGTCACTTAAAAAAATCTAGTGCAATTCACTCATTTACAGATAAGAAAATTAAAAG